>JAABOM020000101.1:150715-187271 GCA_011800125.2 Solanum clarkiae
GCTGCGTACATCCGACCTCCCCTCACCCTGCAATGAGCGGGAGCCTTTTGAGGCACTGGGGTATGTTGTTGTTGTTGAATATATATAGCTAATTTTACTTAATGATAAATTTTATTATATAGTTACATGATTTTATTTGTCGTTAGTCTCCTACTTTTTTTTAATCTTTGTAAATTAATGTTCTTAATCTTGATTTGTTGGATTTTATTTTGATAATACTTGAAAAAAGGGCTTAATGATGTGTCACCTAGCTGTCTATGATTTTTTTATTTTTGTTTTTTGTTTATTTTCCAGAATTATACAAATCTTTTGACTGACATTTCTCAGTCAACTATTAAAGTCAATTATTCTGTATTGATTTTCCTTGCAAATTTTAATATAAAAAAGTAAAAATTAAAAGTTTGACTAAAGTGGCCACTAATGAAAAATAAAATTAAAAAAAGCCACCACTACTTCACCATATTCCAAGTAAAAGTCAATGGCATATATAAGTTGAACAATGTTTTAAAGAAAATTTGATTTTGTAGTTCAATTGCAATTGTTTAATTTAATTTTTACGACTTTAAGGCATTTTTATTTTTTATATATAGATTCGAAAAGATTATTTTTCTATTTAATTCGTAAATGATTAAAAGTAAGGACAGACATTCAGTCATTTTGAATTGAGTATTTTAAGTGATTTGTATAATTAGAAGAGGTGACATATTTTAAATGATTAATTTATTTATACATTATGCGCTTGAAAAGATGACCAAAAATTTTAAAAATTTGAATTGAAAGTGTAGTTAGAATAATTTATTAGGTATTCAGATGCCCAATAAGTTAATGAAATGGTTCGTAATTTGAGATGAAATTTTAGAACAAATCTAAAATAATTGTTGAACCAAAATTGGGAAAAAAAATTTGGACCATTTCTCAATTCGTGCATATCATTCTTACGCAGCAGGGTACATGCTAATGTTCTCGTATCGTTCCAATTTTATCAGATGTCCCCTAAGGAACAAATTTACATATTAACTAGGTGAGTGTTTTTCACTGGGCCAGACCTGGACTATAAGCCCATTTTCTTGCCTGGGCTTAACTGTAATGGACCAGCCTTTTTTTTTCTTACTTTTCTTTCACTGGACTCCAAACTCTTAATTGTAGAGAAAAATCACATAAACGAGTGTACACAACAATAAAAATATACCAAGTAAAATCTCATAAGTCGGCTCTGAGGAGGGCAAGATGCACGCGGACCTTACCACTACTTCATAGAGATAGAGAGACTGTTTTTGAAAGACTCTCAACTCAAATATATCAGCTCCAAAAGCAGTATATATATCAATGTATAATTTTTATATATCAGCAAGAGGAAGGAAATAGTGAAACTAATTCGCTATTTATGTAAAGATTCCAAATTTTAATGGATTCAGTATTTATATTAAATCAATAAATGTAAAATATATGTCTTATGTTCACACTATTTTCATTTAACCATGGTTGAATAATAAGTATTCTAACTTTGACTTTTGACTACCAAGATTCTCTCTTACATATTTTGTTTTGAAAGTTGTGTTGTAAATGAGTCGATTTGATCACCTCATATATTGATGATTTTTAATGCTTTTATTATCTAATCTGTATTACGAAAATATTTAGAATAACAACTTTGGTAAGAAACAACAAAGTTTAAAGAATCTTTTCAAAATCAGAAACTTAAAACCAATGAAGAAAATTGAATTTGAAACAAAGAAGAAAATTGAGCACATTGAGGGTGTGTTTGGTATAAAGGAAATTATTTTCCTGGAAGACAACTTGATTTTTAATTTATTTTCTCATGCTTGATTGATGAGTGAAAAATATTTTCTATTGTTTGGTTAATTAACGAAAATATTTTTTAGAAAAAGTCTTTTATTTTTGGCTAGTGAACAGAAAATACTTTTTAGGAAAATAATTTTCGATATGAAAATCAACTCCAGCAATCGATTCAAGACTCGACCCTGACCCTTGATGCGGGACCCAACTCGACTTTAGAGTCAACATTCAACTTTTAAATTGAGACTCGACCTCAAATTTCGAATCGAAATCCGACCACACCCGACTCCAAACCTAACTTCCAAATAATATAATTTTGTAAAATTTTTCTTAAGGATGGGGGTGGGTGGGGACGGGTCAGGAGTAGGGATGGGTAAAAAGGTGAAATTTTTTTTGGTCTATGTGGTGGGAGGGGGTTGGGGGGTAACAAAAAAAGAAATTTTCAAACATACCCGAATGCACAGTATTTTCTTAAAGTTTTTTCTTTTAAATAATGAGATATATTTTTCCAAAATAAAATGATCTTACTCATCGATATATCGAGGAGGGGTACACAAGTATGAAGAAACTATGGAAACTCTTTTATAGATGTAAGCATGACCAATTGAACCACATGGATCTCATGTACGGCAAGGAAAGTCAATGAGGATGCCACACTTGTCAAAACATAATAGAGCTTTCATAATATTTTTTCATAAAGTACTTACCAAGAAGTTCACAAGGGGTGGAAATTTTAGACTCTATTATTGTTCTATTGAAAAGGACATCTCTATCTTTACAAAGTTTGGAGTAAAATTACGGATCTTCAGATCCCACTTGTAAGATTACGCAGTTTATATATTGATTATCGTTACTGGTTTTGAAATTGTAGAGCTTCTTGGCAGTAGCAGAGCCAGAATTCTTAATAAGGAATTTCAAAATCTAAAGAAGTAGACATACAAACTAGTCGAAGGGGGTTCGACATCTACTACGTATACATAAAAGATAATTTTAATCATATATAAA
Organism: Solanum clarkiae; assembly: GCA_011800125.2. Taxonomy (NCBI): domain Eukaryota; kingdom Viridiplantae; phylum Streptophyta; class Magnoliopsida; order Solanales; family Solanaceae; genus Solanum; species Solanum clarkiae. Next base: position 153,518 of record JAABOM020000101.1, read on the forward strand.
TAATATAATTTTTCGATGAAGGGGGTTTAGATGAATCCCTTAACCAAAGGGTAGCTCCGCCCCTGCTTCTTGGTATCAAGAATTATTATATGTACAACTAGTATGGACGAAACCAATACTTTCATTAAGAGAATTCGAATATAAAAAAGTAAAACACACGAAGAAAGCGATCCCAAGGATGAAGCTTTTATAGATGTGAACATGACTAGAAAACATATCAAAATTCATATTGACTTTCCAAAGTGCACCAGGAGTTTCTATGAAAGCAACCAAACACACATTTCATCACAAAGGACAAAGCATACAATGACCAATTCATTCTTTACAAGTAAATTAGGTGAGGCAAATCAATAATATAGTTTTGAGACCTTTACCAAGAAGTTCATTTCTCGTTCCGTACCAATTTATATGACATTGTTTTACCTGACATAAAGTTTTAAAAAAAAAAGATGGATTTCTGAATTAGCGGTTTAAAACAAGTCATAGATGTTTCTGTGACCATAAATCATTTCATTAACAGTAAAATGAACATTTTACTAAATATAAAACTGACCAAATCAACAATATAGTTTTGAGACCATTACATGAATGAAAAGTCAAGACATGTAAGAAGTATTGCTTGATGACTTGAAATCTTAAGTATTTCAACTCCATTTTCACAAGTCTTTTACTTCAAAATGTCTTCAAAAATCCTATTCTCCTTCCTCTTTCTACTTGTTCTTCCTTTTTCGCGTTCATCGGATACAACATCTTGGATAAAATCTGGATTCTGGTATGCTGGAAGTGTGTTTCCAATACCTGAAATTCCTTCCAATATGTACACACACCTTCATGTTGCCTATGCATTTATCAACACTTCGAATTTCGAGCTTTACATATCTCAATCTGATGAACCATATATCTCAACATTCACACAAACTGTGAAACAAAGTAATCCATCAATTATCACACTTCTATCCATCTCAGGAAGAAATAAAGATGATGAATCCCCTGACTTTTTCGCGATGACTAGTGAATTTTCGCGTAGAAAATCATTCATCACAACGTCAATAAAAACAGCTCAACGATATGGATTTCAAGGGCTGGATCTTACTGGTGTCAAACCAAATACAGCTGCAAACATGACTAATATGAGAACATTCATTGAAGAGTGGCGTAGAGCGATCAACTCTGAGTCCACGAGATTGATCTTGACTATGTCAGCACACTATTCACCGATGCTAGATGATCAATTGATGAAATATCCAGTAGATACAATCGTCAAAAACTTTGATTGGGTTCATCTCAGATCATTTGACTATTACTCGCCTACGAAAGACAACGTTACACGAGCACATTCAGCTTTATATGATCCAGCTAGCACAAGAAATACAGACTATGGTGTAAAGGAATGGATCAAGAGTGGCCTACCAGCTAATAAAATCGTTATAGGTTTAGCATACCATGGCTATGCGTGGACGCTTGTGGATCCAAATCATAACACAGTAGGCTCACCTGCAAGAGGTCTAGCAATGACAGACGATGGATCGATCAACTACAGAACCATCAAGAGATATATGAAAAGTTATGGAGTCACACCTATCTATAACTCAACTTATGTTGTGAACTATGTGACTATTGGATCATCTTGGATTGGTTATGATGATGTCGAGGCTATAAGAACTAAAGTTTCTTACGTGAAGGATAAGGGGCTTCGCGGTTTTTCTGCATTCCAAGTTCCTAGCGATGATGTTGGTTGGGAGCTTTCAAAAGCAGGTTAAATCATAATCCTTTACAAATCTCTCTTGTATTACCCTTCCAGTATAATACTTGTCACGTAGAATGTTGAAATTAGAAAACTTACTAAATATAGAAAGAAACACGACAACTTTCTTTACAGCCTCAGACGATAAAGAAGAAGAAGACCAACGTGGTAGCAAGCGAAGGCTACTGGCAATTCTTTTGCCAACGATCATGATCACCATTCTCCTAATAAGCACAATAGTGTGTATCTTGAAAAGGAAAACTATAAGATCTAAAGGTAACTACTATCAACTCCTTGTTCACTCTTTCTTTTAAACGATTAAACGTTTTTCCTTTGATTATAGGCATGGAGGAATTAAACGAAAGAGCTATAGGTCGTAATCTGATAGTTTTCAGCTTTGATCAAATAAAAGAAGCTACAGACAATTTCTCCATCGAAAACAAGATTGGAGAGGGAGGCTTTGGACCTGTTTATAAGGTATTGGTAACTCAACAAGTCGATTTTGAGTACATTGACCAAAATCAATGGAGATATTTGAGACAGATACAATGATCTTTATTGTTTCAGGGAAGGTTAAGTGATGGACAAGAAATCGCAGTAAAACGTCTTTCTGAATGCTCTAAACAAGGAGTAGAAGAGTTTCGGAATGAGGTCTCACTTGCTTCAAAGTTACAACATGTCAATGTTGTACAACTTCAGGGCTTTTGCATCAAAAAAGACGAGAAGATACTGATTTATGAGTACATGCCAAATAAGAGCTTGGATTTCTACCTTTATGGTAGTACTTGACAATGCTCGCGTATTATATTGTTTAAACAAACATTTAGAATTCTTTGTCTTAAATTAAAGATACGTAGAATGTGTGCATGTCTAAGAATTGATTCATCTGATGCAGACCCGGTGAAGAGCCTGAAATTAGACTGGGAGACGCGAGTTAGTATTATAGAAGGAGTTACTCAAGGGCTTTTATACCTCCAAGAGTACTCAACATTCACAGTCATTCACAGAGACTTGAAAGCTAGCAACATTTTACTAGACGACGAGATGAAGCCAAAGATCTCAGATTTTGGTATAGCTAGACTTTTCCAGAAAGACGAAAAAGAAGCAAATACCGGAAAGATTGTTGGGACTTAGTAAATATCATGAATCTTTAACATTGTTTACTTACTTAATACTCCATATTTCCTTGTTCCTAACATCTCTGTTTGTGTTCTGTAGTGGTTATGTTCCTCCAGAGTATGTTAAACGAGGCGTATACTCCAGGAAATACGACGTTTACAGTTTTGGCGTCCTGTTGTTGCAAATCCTTGGTGGAAAGAAGAATTCTTCTGAATATGGCATCGAGAATGATCTGAATCTTCTTGAATACGTAAGTTCATTTCTCCCTCACATGTAATGAAGAGACCAAGTACTTCTTCTCTAGCTCTTAAAGAGTCGACAAGAGACTCTTTCTTAATTCCTTAAGGACACACAGTGAATTATATCATCTCGAATGTTTTTCTTAATAAAGTTTTTCTGGTTTACTACTTTGAACACAGTATATGATAGTAGTAACTAACCTCATTTTATCAAAATCTAGGCATATGAACTTTGGCAAAAAGGCAATGGAGTGGAATTTCTGGATCCGTCACTGCAAGATGATTTTCGAATAGGTAAGCAACTGAGATACATGCAAGTTGCACTACTGTGTGTACAAGAAAAATGGGAAGACAGACCATCCATGTTGAACGTATACTCCATGCTCAAAAATGAAACTGAAATCTTGCCAAATCCTAAACTTCCTGCCTTTTCCAAGAACAAAGATGATATCGCGCAAGAGACTTTAGTCACAGTTGAACTAGGTTGTTCGCGTAATGATCTCACTATTTCTCAACTTATAGCTCGTTAACACTTCAAAGTCTGCGTACGTCCTACCATTCTCAGACTCTACTTTGTGAGATTACACTAAGTTTATTATTGTTGCTGTTCTCTTACTTGATAATGGGAAATCCCTATGTGATGAAGGCAAATTGTTTAAGTAGTGAATTGAAGTATGATGAATGTGGAGTCATGAATGATTACTTATTATATCAATGACAAAATCAGTGTAATCTCACAAGTAGGAATATGAAAAGAGTAGTATGTACGCAGATCTTATCTCTAAATTGTGAAGATAGAGACGTTGTTTCCTGAAGAGCCTCCGCTCAAGTAAATTAAAGCATTTTTCAAGTTAGGTTAGAAAAGGGAATATATACAAATGAAAAAAACTAATCAGGCTAGAAACACCAAATCTAACCAAACTTTTATCTTTCGCAAATAGCCTCTTTATTTCTATGGAGTAAGCGCAACATCTGCGTACACTCCACCTTGTTAAGAGATATGTAATGTATTGATAATTTTTTGTATATATACACACACTATGTATCATAAATGTGTATACAATCATATACACTATTTCCTTTATAAGTTATTCCAAAATGACATTATTTTTTAATTTATATTTTAACATTATTTAGATTTGCAAATTTGCACAATATCACAAAAATAGCTGAGCAATAGAAAAAGAACTATTTGGTTGACTAATACAATAAAAACAAACTATAAATGTGATCTATGAACTTAAAATATAAGAGTTCAATTTCTTTTTGTTTAGAAGTAGGTGCAATGAATCAAATTGTATATAGAATTATTGCAATAAAAATGGTTGAATGAGCCTTTTGAGTAACAAATGATGATTAATTAAGTTATTTTGGATAATAAATTTTGATTCAATATAACATTTCATCTATTTTTTTATATTTTTTATTTTTTATCTCATGTTTGGTACTCACATTGAAGTTCGATTAATTCAGATTCACTTTGCATCGAGCTTCATTCAATGAGAACCGCTCCTTATCAAGAACTTTTTCATATTAGAGCTCGAAAACATGTTTGATACCTGCATTGAAGTCCGATTAATTTGGATTCACGCTGCATCGAGACCCATTCCGAGAGAAATGCTCCTTATCAAGAATTTTTTCATATTAGGGCTCGAACTTGAGACCTCGATTAAGAGATGAATAACCCCCATTCACTACACTGTATATTTTTTTATTACATCTCCATTTTTTTTACCAAGTAAACTATTGATTTACACACAAATATATGAATTGCTTTTTACGTCCTTTAGGAGTGTTCGTGGGTCGGTTCGGGTTGGTTATTAGTTAAAATCAAAATCAAACCAATTTAATTCGATTTTTAAATTCTCAAAATTAAACCAACCCACTTATAATATACATTTATCGATCTAGTTGTTATCGATTTTAGTTAGATTATTCGGTTATTAGCTATACATAAAAATAAAAACAATGATATATTTAAAATAGAGAAAAAGTGACAACAATCTATTCAAAACAAAAAATAGTTAGAACCACTGATATTATAAAACTTTCAACCACTAAATTTACCATGAAAAAGTTTCAAAATTTACCATTTTGGCCTAGAAGAAAAAATTAGTGACGTTTCTAGTTCCTCCAAGAATTGTTATAGTAATTCATACACATGAAATTAATAAGATAAATGTTCTCGTTTTGAGCATTTATACTTTCATAGTAGATTAAAAAATGAAATGTGTTTTTATAAATAATATATTAGATATGTATAATTATAAAATATATGAATATAATTTTATCGGTTCGATTATTTCTTCGATTTTTCTGAACAAATTCAAACACAAACCAAGTACTATCTATTTTTAAAAAATTAAAACCAAACCAAAACTAAAATAAAATTAATTTATTTAATTAGTTTGATTTGATTTTTAAATTTGGGTGAACACCCTTAACATCCTTAATCAAACGTCTCACGTTTAAATTAAATCCTAAGAATTAAATTATTATTTTTTCCTTTTATGCTGAATTTTTTGGGTATTAAAGAGCCATTAAAAAAATCAGTTATTTTAGTTGCCGTCCAAAAATTTGTTGACAAACACGTTTATGTTCAACGGCAGCACGTGGTTACACGCGCCGACTCAATTCCGTGGCATTACCGGTCCCATCCGTCATCCAACACCGTCAAAACTCGAAGGAGGTCACTTCCCGATGGCCTCTTCCGTCCGAATCGCCGTCGTCGGTGACGTCGTAAGCTATCAATTGCACGTTCTTCAATAATTTCAGCTCCGGAGTTTTCTTCAAAACCCTCGCGTTTTTGTATCTCATAAGCTACTGTATAATATGCTTTCGTATCTCTATAACAAGCATGAAATAGCTTGAAGTAAACCTGGAGCTTTTGAATTACTGCTGTAGTTTTTCGTTTGATTAGTAGATTTTAAAGTTGAAATTTGAAAATTTTGAGTTTTTGAAGTGATTTTTGGAATTTGAAGTTGTGATTGGATATGCATTTTACTTGGAAAAAAATTGAAGTTTTTTGAGAGAATTAGTTTGAAGATCAGATTATGTAATTTCATATAAATTTTCAAAATCTACTCTCTATATAGACAGATGCTAGCATTATCAAATTACTTTGTTTTTTGTAATTTTGAATCAATTTAGTTACTGTAGCAGCAAATTTGTATGTGTGACTTTGTGTTCCATTTTTGTTGAAGCATGATGATTGGAACCTAGAAGAAGATAGGAAGGCTCTCCAACACTTGAAGGTATGGGGTATCTTTATTTTGTTTTGGAAAAGTTCTTTTTGTACTAGGATTTTTGAGGTATACTTTATTGCGAAAATGCTAATTTCTTGAACGTATAAAGCTTATTTCTGTAGTTTATGATAATTCAACCAAAAAATAGGAATTAGACTCAACATGGTTAGACTTGTAATAACTGATCCAAGGTATTCAAATCTACGAACCATTAAACTGTTAAAGGTTTTGTTTTGATATTATTTCCTGGTGAATCAACCAGATTTAGTAATTTGGTGACTTTGATTCGCTGTTAAATATGCGTCCAAACTGAGCTGGAATTTGGTCTATAATCTCAATGAAAGTTCTCTGAATTGGATTAATTAACTAAAGGAAGCTAAATTTTCCTTAAATTTGAAGCTATTGACTGCCAATTGTTATTAGTCTTAACATGTTCACCAAGTATTATAGTATGCATTAATAAATCGTGGTTTGAGACTTTGTCATATTATTGTATACTCGCATTCACATAATACTTTCTTGAAATGGCAAGTATTATCTTGTTTGATATGCTAAAGTTGCACCTAAATGGCTTGGCTGATTAAAAACACTTCCTGCATAGATGTTGCACGAGAGGATAGATGACTATAAATTATGAAGTCTTACATGTCTTGCTTTGGGTCTAATATTTCCCTTGCTCTTTGCCTCTCCAAACAGAACCATAGCTGTATTTCGTTGTGTAATACATAATAAACAACAGCTGTGCTTTTGCATAGTATTGAGGAATGATTTCTATTACTTTTCAAAAATAATGTTACAGGCGTACAACGTAACCATGAGAGATCGTGAAATGAATCTAGTTTCAGTATGCAATACTAATTTTATAAACCATACTTTTGGGAGGATCCCTAATGTTTCCACTTTTTCTTTCTTTTTTGGGACAATAGAAATCTTCTCTGGGGAAATCCTTTTGCTTTTCTATTATAACACCTTTTTTGTTCGTTTCCTTAAGTCAACTAATGATTTTTGTTATGTGAAAATTGCAGCCAGATTTCGTGCTCTTTACAGGCATGTTTTCTTGTTATCTCCCATCTATTCATCCACAATGCGTACTTCATAGTTATAGTATTCTTTCAACTACTATTTTCATTCATTAGCCAGGTTAGATTGGAAGAATTATCAGTTGACTTCATTTTGTCCTTGCTTCAGGGGATTTTGGGAATGAAAATGTAGATCTAGTCCGAAGCATTGCAGATCTAGAGATCACGAAAGCTGTTATTTTAGGGAACCATGATGCATGGAATACTCAAAAGTTCTCCGGAAAGTAAGTCCTAGTTCCATTTTATCCGACTGGTTACACATATTTCCTCTAAGTTGATTTGCCTGGCTTTAGTTTTCACGTACCTTTTATAAATATGTTAACACACTACTTTCTCATGCTACATCTCATTGTAAACTCTTAATATAGTGTTTAGCAATCAGATCCATCTTATTCTCTTTCCTAAAACTATGCTTCAGGCATAGTATATAACTGGGCATTTCTCATTTTCTTCCTAATTCATTCCTGATATAATTTCTCATACCCTGTTTTGCTGGCCAAGCTCCATTTGTAATGTAAATTGAAGAATTACTTTCACGATCACTAAGTATCAGATTTCCATGTGGAGTTACATTCTGGTCTCCTTGTGATTTTTCCGATCAATCATGATATACGAATTCAATATCTTGAAGAGCAGAAATCAAAATTCTTTTGAAGTTCTTTGACAATCCACCTGATTTAGTTTAAAACACAATGGATTTGTTTTACAGGAAAAAGCACTTTCTTAATCATTTTCCATTATTAGTTGGATTCAAACTCTGGTAAATATGGTGGCATATGGTGGTGGTTGGATTAGTGTTGTGGCTTCATGAAGATTGTGATTGATAATGGCAAATGGGGTGACAACTGTGGTAATGTTTGAGTAGGATTAATTAGCATTGACTTTGGTTGCAGATCCCGTGGAAATCATTGATGAATTAAAAGGATGTTTTCCTTAAAACATATATATCCTAGAAACTTCCAGCATTAACTGTAAACAACGCAATGGCTTGAATATATGAAGTATTAAAAAAGGATGTAACATATTGTCAGATTCATTTTTTCCTGTCCACTTAGTTGCGAGTCTCATTGACAACTTATTTTTCTCTAATAATTAGATGCTCTATCTCTTAATTCTAGTTTTTGAAATTCATCCACTTCTTTGGTTTTTTCTTTGTGTGCTGTTCAATTTGTAGGGAAAAAGATGCTGTTCAACTTCAGCTGGAATGGTATGTCTTTCTACGAAATATAATTATTTAATTTCGATATATCTATGCATCTATATGTTAAATAGCACAGCTGTGTGCTTATTTATGATGTTTAGGACTGTCAGATTCTCTCTCTGGCATGACCTTCCAGCTTGTGCTTCTCACAATCTCAATACCGCTCTGTCATTGCAAGATAAAAAATAAATAGTCAGGATCCAGAAAGGTCCTCTTGGTACATCTGCTAGTGGTTGGACTATGTACATCCAACACATGTACCAAGCAGGTTATGGAAAAAGAACAAATCACTCAACAGAAACATTTGTATATCTGCACATCTGGAAATATTTGCTGTTGAAAGAAAAGATAGCGCTATAAACATAAAGAATGGGATCTCTTTTGGCTGGGCAATTATCCATATGCAGTTATTAAGAGATGCCACAAGCTTAAGTTTCCACAATGCTGGCACTTATAAAGTTTACTTCAAGTTGGCAAATTATAAAATTTAATTGCCACAAGTAATCTGAATATAGCTGCTGCATAATTCTTTCTTGCACAAGGAGTGATGACAAATTTGAACCCCAGACCAGTGAACAAAGATAGATTCTGAGATTCTGACTCATGTTGCAAAGATTTCCCTTAAATTTAACTATCTAGCATATGAATTTGTCCAATGGTTCAACTCTTTGGAAACTGACTTTATCTTGGAAAGTATTTAAGGCATCAATTACTAAACTACCTTGTGTATAAATTTACTCATCATAATTGAGAGGAAAACAAAGATTAAGATTTGATTTGTTAGTCAGGTTATAACCAAAGAAAAATTCATGATAAAACATTAGTTTGTATCCACATTCCGAAGGACAATTTGTTTTTACTTTTCTTCATCATCTGCTTATGTGAAGAGCTGAATACCAGAAAAATGAATCGGACCGCTAATTCCTTGCCATAATGAAGGATTTCTGTCTTCACCTATTTTACGTCCCATCTTATATAGTAAAAGGAAAAGTAAATTAGAATGTAAAAGTTATCTTGTCAGTGTGCTGATAATTTATAATGGTCGTCAGTCTTGGTGATGAGCATGTTGGTTACCGTCGGATGGATCTTCCTATGCTAAAACTCAGTATTGTTGGTGGACGACCTTTTTCTTGTGGTGGTAGGCCCTTATTTCGGAAACAGCTTCTCAAAGCAAGGTTTGTGGTCCTATTCTTGTTTGTTAGTTATTTCCTCTTCAATGCACATTGACTTTTGATCATAACTTTGTCTATAATTGATGAATGTTCCTTAGCCCGAGTATCTAAGCATGTTTAGATGGTCTATTAATTTGGTAGAACCAATATTTCTAAACTTAAGGTTTGAAGTTTCTGATGCAATTTGTTCTTGTAGATGTATAAGTGCGACTTTTTATGGTCTTCAAAATTTACATGCCTGATTCACAAGTTCTTTTCCACAAATGCTAGGATAATACATTACAAGTCATCAATAAAATTACTGAATTTGTTTCTCGTCATACTCCACATGTTTTTCCAGTTTCTTCTTCCAGCTGTGGAGTGTTCCTATAGCATAAACTATAGAAATAACCTAATTACTTGATATAACCTTTTCCAAAATTCTCTGATCGAAAAGGAAAATTTTCCATATACCATTATCGTCTAAAACCAATTTAATAACTTCATCTTTGCCTCTTTTGCCTATATCAGAAGCGGCCCTGGCTAAATGGCGCCATTATGCAAATAATATCTGCAATCTCAAGTTTTTGCTTTAACACTCTGGATGTAGCTTAGATGGTGACTTGTAACTTTACATTATCTCAATGTTACCTTCTTAGGTATGGAGTCCGTGATTTGGATGGAAGTGCAGAGAGAATCTTACAAGCTGCCATGGGCACTCCGGAGGATCATTCAATCATATTCCTTGCACATAATGGTCCAACAGGTGTATAGCTTGCCGAAGTAGTATTTTGTTGTGATACTTCTACCTGTTGCTGGAAATTTTTGTGGTTTCAGTATTAACAGTAGGGAGATGCAGGGCTAGGTGCTAACGTGGATGACATCTGCGGAAGAGACTGGTTTATTGATGGGGGTGACTATGGTGATCCAGGTAATATATATGAAGTTCATATCATTTTTACTGAAGTCCTTGGTTTATTGGTACACACCCCATTTATCCCTATGAGAGTAAAAGGCAGGCTGGTTCACTAAGCTTCTACTGTGTATGAGTGCGGGGAAGGGTCAAATTACAAGGTCTATCGTACATAGCTTTACTCTGCATTTCTGCAAGTGGTTGTTTTCAGTCTTACAGCTCATGACCTCTAAGGTCACATGACGACAACTTTATTAGTTACGTCAAGACTCCCAGCGAAAGTAGTATACTTAAATCTTGATTAATCAAATTTTCTCAACTTCGATGGAACATCTCGTTTTATGAGCATATGATTGTTACATTTTGTGCAGATCTAGCACAAGCCTTAGCCCAATTAAAAGAGACTTCTCCATATTCAGTCCCTTTGGTCATTTTCGGTCACATGCACAAACAGCTTGCTTCTGGAAATGGCCTTCGCAAAATGATAGTGGTCGGAAATGATAATACCATATACTTGAACGGAGCTATTGTTCCACGTGTCCGACCCCCAGCCTTGACGACAGAATCTGAAGGCTCATCACGAGCCTTCACCATTGCAGAAATTTCAAACGGAATAGTAGAGAAGATAGCAGAAACTTGGATTTCCGTTATCGGAGACAAAACAAGACTAGAGGAGGAACATATATTGTTTAGCAGTCCAAGCAGAGGCTCCATCCATGCCTCTCTTCTGTAATAACATTATTTGAGGAACTAATGAACTCTGAGGCAGGCTATGGTAAGATCAACATAATTTGTAATTCAAAAATCAGTTCATATGTAAATATATGACTTCGCTTGCATTGGGATTTTAATGCTTGGTTGTTAAAAGGGAAGTTAGTCCAATTTGTAAAGATATTTAATAAGGTTGAATTGTTGATAACTATGTACATGTCGGATCCTCCAAAACTAGTATTTTTTAATGATCCGACACGGGTGTGGCAATATTTTTGTAGAGTCCGAGCAACTTAATAGCATACATCCCACAACTTTTATCTAGATCTTCTCCTACAAGAATTCATATGAATTCTACAATGTCACAAAACATGCACAATGCAATTATATCTTGAACTAAAAAGAAAAAACAAAACAATTTTTCAAGTTGGACCACAAGCCCTAAAGAACTACTGCATTAAATAATGCATTATATTGCTTGTTTTAGACTAAAGTCCTATAGACTTAAACTTCAAGAAAAATGAAGAAAAGAGAACTGTGGTAGGTAATTGATATATGGAAAACTTAATGAGTTACTCTCTCTCGATTTTTACTTGTCCATTATATTTAAAATAGATGTCTACTTTTGTTTATTCAGTTAAAAAATCAAGATATAATTTATCACTTAATTCTTAATTTAGCCCTTATTACTAACTATAGTTATTGAGATGAGGGTTTTTTGGAAACAACTTATCTATCTCTATGAGATTGTGGTAAGGTCTGCATATATTTTACCCTCCCCAGACTCCACTTGTGAAATTCCACTAGGTATAGTGTTGTTTGTACTAACTATAGTCATTTCTCAAAATATTGAATATTTAAAGACAGTGTTGGATGCAGCTCCACTGACTGCTCGTCGGACCTGATAAGTGGTAGTATCACGCCCTTCTCAAAGGAACCGTACGTGACACTCTTGCGTCGAGAATACCTTGTTAAAGATGATGGTGCTATTTCGAGACTTAAATGAATAACCATTGCTGTTAAAAATAGTTGATGAGCTAATACAACTGACTTACTTTTCTTGATACTGAACAAGTAAAAACGAACAACAAACATACTAAATATTATTAAATAATATTATCAAAAGTGAAAAGGGAGGTCAAAAAATATGACCCTTTACCTAGATTTCTTCAAACAAACAAAAAAAAATTAGTGAATATATAGTAAAGATAAATAATCAAAAGTTGTATACATTATGCTTGTGTTGACTCAATTCTTTTCATACATTAAAATACTTGAAGACAGACAGAGACTCCTTTAAAAGCTCAATATCCACTTGGTGCACCAAATTCCAAGCATTCTAATAACACCTTTTTGACCAAATAATATATTTTTCCTTTAATCTAAAGCTTCCTCTTTTTATTGTTTTTTTTTTCATGAAAGAAAATATAACTTTATTTAGTTTAGTACTACTTCGCACAACTTTATTTATTTATTTTTATAATAATGTGAGTAACAAAAGAAACATGTACAAATTACAATCACTCATTGATGATGGCTTCTTCATTAAGTAGGCCAACCAACCACACCCTACCCCCTTCACGCACTCACCCATCAGCTATTTGCTGGAATAATCTAGAATGAATCTTCTCGATAGTTAAAAATAAAAAGACCAACCCCAACCCCCATATATTAAGGTTAAGTTGAACACATGATTCTAAATTAAAGCTTTTATGAAGAATTAATATGATTACCTTAATTAAAGCTTTTTCCATATAGTTATCATAACTCATAGGTTATTTTAAATTGTGAAGCTCATGCAAACTGATGAGAGCGGGTTAAATAAAAAGACTAAGAGATTTTTAAATCAACAAGCTTTCGAAGAAGTGAGCATATATTATCTTAAGCAAATTATGTTTGGTATATCATATAAGGAGAGAAGTGCTATATATAAGAAAGAGTTCACAACATACTCATAGTTTTGAACTCAATGGAAGATAAATTTTTTAGCTTTGTCGTAAGAATAAAAAATACTTGTCATGAAACTTGCAGATTGTGAATTTGTAACATACTCCCTATGTCCCAAAATAAGTGTCGGCTTTATAAAAAAAAAAATGTTCCAGATTAAGCATCACATAAGGAATTCAAGACAAATTAGTAGTATGTTTTTCAACCATACTCCTATATCCATCTTCTTATAAATATTGTTCAATTTTTAAAAGACATTTATTAGATAGGGAGGCTACTCATTGTATTCATTAATTTCTTATTAATGGATATGATTTTTGCTAACGTGACACTTTTTGAGGGAACGAAGGATCGGAGAGTACTTGTTAAATCATATAATGTACTTGGATTAGATATGTACAATCAGTCAATAAGTATGATAACATATTCAGTATGATTTCACAAGTGAGGTTATTGGCGGGTGAAATATACATAAATCGTATCTTTACCTTGTCTGATATAAATGAAAGAGTACTTCCGAATTTCAAGAATAGGTAACTAGTCAAAAAGTATGTTTAACATTTTCTATCACTCCTTGCATGCAAATTACAACTTAAATTCCCCTAAGATGTTATATATTCTCAACTTTCATGATGAAACTTCTTTAAAAGGAAATTCATGGTTCCCCATTGTTAAAGCATGAAAGGGAAAGAGTGAGTGAGTGGTAACTATCACACTACTCACAAGCCAATTTTTCACCATCTTGTCATTGATAATGACAATGCCATAATAGTCTTCAATTCAATATTTTCTCCCAATTCATGAAGATGATATCTCACTAGATCAACTTTCATCTTGTCATGACTAGATGTGGTAAATGGACGAGCTGGGCTGAATTTGAGCGTGACAAAATGGATTGAGTTAATAATAATTGAGCGTGTTATTGATTCTTCCAAAATTTACGTCAGTTGAAATGTAGGTCAAAATCTAACTCATCCACTTGTTTTTAGGTTTTAATTATTTTATTTATTCTTTTTATAATATTTTAGTACAAGATAGAATTATTACTTTTTATTATTATTATGGCTATATATGACAGCAAATAAAAAAGAAGTCTTTTGAAAATATTTTGATTTAATATCTCACGGATCAATTTAGACTAGATATTAGGCCAAATTTTGATGGACCGAAATAAATGAGCTAATAAATGGGCGGAGGAATAATCAACTCGAACTTGAATAAATCGTATAAATTATAATTTCATGGACTAATTTTTTCATCATTGATCACAATAATTGGTGTTCAAAAGTCATTTGGTTCTTTCACGAATCAAGTTGACAATAACTACTATGCCTCAATTTCAAGGGCGATTCTGATCAGTCATGCTATTATATTGTATTTAAGTTCATCTCAAATCAATAATATACAAAATAAAAAATATATATAATAAGCTAATTCTCTTTATATATATTCTCTAGTGGTATATGAATCTCTTCATACACCTAAAAGTATAGTTGTATAGGACTTAAAACAAACATGATATGACTAAATAGTATAGTCTATACATTAATTAATTTTTTCAGTGTTTTTTGTCAAATTAGGCTATCTAATCACACCCAAAAACGAGCTTATATGTTGGAAAATTAATTATTTAAATTTTATAAGACATAAAATTTTATTCATCCATCAATGTGGGATATTTTATTCATCACCCCCTTAGGTCTGAATCTAGACATTTTTTGGGCTCCACAACCTGATTTGGTGCGTGCATATTCATGGATCGAGGGTATTTAAATAAAAGGAGCCTAATTTGATACTATGTCAAATTAAATTTTGGGTTTAATTCATCCCAAAAGTTATAGTCAGTGCCAGAGCTAGAATTATCACTAAGGCGGTTCAAAATCTGGAAAAGTAATCATATGAACTAGTCGAAGGGAGTTCGACATGTACTATATACATATGAAAAATTATTTTAACCATATATAAATAGCATAATTTTTCATCAAATGAAGTTCGAATAAACTCCCTAACAAAGGGATAGCTCTGCCCCTAGTTATAGCTCACGTTATAAAGAGTTCATATTCCATTCGACCATCATTGTGAGACATTCCATTCATCAAGTTTTAATTGTATAATTCTTATTTATGTTTTAAGATATAATCTTTCTTCAAGGAATATTTATTCTATTTATCTGTCATCATTAATTGCCTTATAATTGAAGTATATGTAGTCTTCAAAAACAATAATCACGATTAAGGGTTGAAGTAAAAACAAAATATATAACTTTATCTTAAACTTTTAAAATGATAATGTTTGCAACATATTTTAAAGTGATGAAAAATAAATTGTAATCACAATTAAAATATGAAGAAATATAATTTTAATTTATTGATAAATAATATGAGTACAAATTTGTTCCTCCCTTGATTCTTCTCATAAGATTTCTCCGTGATTCGAGGAATGTATTTCTCAAAATAGGGCGATTTGGACTTGATCTCCATTAAAGAATTTGTGTGGATCTTCTTGAAGCATTTGATTATCAAGAAGATACTAGCATATTTTGATCTCTTTATGAATATCTCATGAGTTTATGAGATTTCTGAGATTTTGATCTCTTTAGGAATACCCAAGAATTTGGGAATATTCGAGATACTTTTTCAAGAGAATATAATACCAGACATAACTAGGGTTTAGCGTCCGAGAAATCCTGACTGAAATAGGATTACCTTGAATCCTATAAAATTTCGATGCGCAGAAAAATAATTTGAGATAATTATATTATATCTAACTTTGGAACATCATGAACTTGTATCCAAGTTCATCTTTTTCTCTTATAAATTAAATGAAAGAGGACCATATTGTTTTTGACCTTTCACAACTAATTTTGTGGTCCAATAAAATTCAATAATAATTTTCTTTATCTTTATTCCTACGTAATCTCTTCATGCAAATGTCTTTTAATTTCCTTTCTCTATTATTTGCATAGTAAATATAATAATATGCTTCTAGACTTATGTCCTATTTATCATAATCACCTTAATTATTAGTAGTAGTACTTTGTATATCACCTTTTTAGTAATTATTTGTTTAAGAAAATTTAAGTACTAATTAAATTCTTTGTTTAATTAATCTATCTAGTTGCTAAGTCTCTTAATGATGCCTAACCAAATATATGATATACTATGTACATTCATTTTTATTTAGCATTTCAAAATAAATTTTTATTTTTATTTGTCATTTTTAATATATCAAAAAATTAATTATTTTTTAATTTAATTTTCAATATTAATTACTTATTCTTCAAATTACTTTCAAAGATTAAAATTATAAATCTATTAGTATGTGTATTGTAGTATAATACTCATATTAGTCATTATTTTAAGAGCATGTAAATTTTAAAGTAAATAAATAAAAATGAAAAGAAGGAATATAGTAAAGAATCATACCAAAAAAAAAAAAAAAACACTTTAATTTTAGAATTTTAAAGTAAGAAATAACTTTAAAACCGAATCATTTCCTTGTATCTAGAAAAACTTTCAAATTAATAGGAATAAATAAATAATTTTTTCTATGATTGATTAATATAAACATCAAATAGCTCTTCATTTTATCAGTTTTTCCAAAATATTTTAGAGAAGAATAAATGAATTTATGTTTTAAAAAAATGCTATGAAGAACTACATCCTTTAAGACTAAAGTTTATGTCCAAATAAACAGTCAATCTTTTTTTTTTAAATTTAAAGAAAAATAAAAAAAATCACATAAACTGAAATAAAAAATATATGTTATAATACTATAATTTAAATAACAAGATATATACAGGGGCAAAACTATACCATATTTAAGGAGTTCATCCGAATTTCCTTCGATAAAAAATATATTATACTATTTATATATAATTAAATAATATTTTTATATATTCATAATAAATATCGAACTTCCTTTGATAAGTTCGTATATCTACTTCTTTAAAATTTAAATTTTTAGTAAAAATCTTGATTCCGCTACTAAATATATAAAGAAATTAATTTATAGGAAATTAAAAGAATATTCAAAGTTTGGGAAACAAAGAAAGAATGTCTCTCTGACTCACCAATTTCCTTATTTTTTTTTAGATCTTTATAGCAGCCTTTGACCAAATATTAGCACTCCACCTTTTTTCTTTTTTATTTGTGGTGTTGGATATTCATTTTGAAATTTCGAGTTAAATTAGTAATGTCTAAAATTTATATTTACTTTTTTTTAAGTTATTACATTATATTTTTAAGAGTCAATTTGATTGATTTTTAAAGTTCAATAGATTATATTAATGTGATTTTTAAAATAAAAATTTGAATATTCAAAAATTATACAGAAAAAAACTTCAAAATATATTTTTTCGTATCAATATGATTAAGAATGACGTTTCAAAATGTTAGTCAAAGTTTATATTATTGAACTCTCAAAAAGAAAATTATGACAATTAAAAAAAGACCAAAGAAGAGTATATTGTATTGTTATTTGTATCATATTGTATTTCGTCCGCTTGATTTTTGAGATTGTTCCTTGCTCAATCTTTTCTTGAATTTTAAATAACTAAGAGACATTTAAATGTATACATTTAAATTAACAAAATAATACATCAAAACTAAAATTATGCATGCCTTAAGCTATTTTCTTATAATTAAAGTTGCTGTATTGTACCCATTGACTTTTAACTAAGATAGCACCTGTGTGAATTAAATAAATAAAGTTCAAGTGCATCTTCTAATTATAAAATTAATGATGATTATAATTTCTAAACTAAATCTTCAACAACCAATTATTGTATACTAATAATAATAATTTTCTGTGTGATGTATATTGCATGCTTTATATAATAACTAATTAACTTCATTAATACTTTGCTATTCCACAACTAACCTCTATCTTCCTACCCATAATCCAATTATACATAGGGGTGTGCAAAAATCGAATCGTAAATCAAATTAATAATAATTTTTTTGAGTTATTAGGTTATCAAGTTTTTAATGATTTTTAAAAAAAAGATTATTGGGTTATCGCTTCGATATCGATTTTCCTATTTGGCTACTAGGTAAACTGATAACCCAATAAGATCATAATAATTTATTATTTTACCCCTTCATAAATATTAAAATTAGTAATTTAGTATTAATAGGACACTATAATATTATTTTACCTATTTTAATCTTTACCGTACTTAAGTGATTAGTTACTCACTTTAGTATTTTAGTTTGTAATTAACTAATTGTAGCTTTTGCAAATTTGTAAACACAGTCTTCGTACTCTGTTTGCTTTTATTAATGCAAATTCTCATTGTTATTCTTAATGGATAAACCGAAAACCAAACCGTTAAGGACTTAAAATCGATAAACTGAAAATTGATAAAAATTATTTTATTGGTTTATTATTGATTTAATATATTTAAAAATCGAAAATCGATAAATTAAAATGATAATATATAAAACTGAACTAAATCGATCGATCTACACCCTAATTATATAATCATTTCTTGAAGGGCAAAGTTGTCTTTTCATTAGTCATAGATAATGGGCGCCCATGAATGATGAATCAAATTAATTTTAAAAAATGTGTAATAACACTAAAATAATAAGTAAAAATAGTACCACCAAAAAAGGATAGGAAAAATAAAATAATAAACAGATGGGCATATGACAGATCATCTAGAAAATAAATTATGGCCTAAAATAAATTATTTTTTGTGTCAAGAAAAAACAGTGAAGATAAAATTTTTAAAAAATAACTTTAAATAAAACAATATGATGATTTTTTAAACAAATTAAAAAGATTTTTTTAAAATTATTATATACTATATATCATCACCATCATCATCAACAATAATATCTTGATATCTTGTTTTTAAAGTATTGTTTGCTCATTCAGTATGTTTTTACAAGAAGTAGAGAAATTTTGATAGTTTTGTTTGTATCTTCAAACAAAACTTTGAATTAATCTAATTTGAAATCAAGATTAAAGAAAATTACATAAACATGATTTTAAATTTGACAATAATCGATATCTATATCCTTGCAGCTTTGGATATATACAAATAGATACTTAAATTTGTATAAAATTGAACAAACATATTCGTCCTGCATGACATAACATAGGTAAAATACCACGTAATACGCAAATTGTGACGTAGGACATTATATAGGACACACACGTCTAGTAGACACGTCAAGTAATCTCTTGAACTTGTATAAAATTGAATAAACAGATACACACATCCTACATGACATAATACATGAAGACCGCCCTGTAATATCCAAATTGTCACATAGGACACACATGTCTAGTAGACGTGTCAAGTAGTAACTTAAACTTATATAAAACTGAACAAAAGATGTACACATCCTACATGACATAATACATGGAGAACGCCACGTAGTATGCAAATTGTCACATTGAAATCACATAGGACACACATGTCTAGTAGACACTTAAACTTGTATAAAATTGAATAAACATATACACGTGTCCTACATGACATACTACACGTGTAACACCACGTAATACATGGATTGTCACATAGGACATCATAGGGGCAGGGCTACATTCACCCAAGGGTGGTCAGATAAACACCCTTTGTCGGAAAACTTTTTCGAATATATAGGTTAGATATAGATATTTTGATATATGTCAATTGTTAAACACGCTAAATACAAAAATCATCCACCCCTGTTCTAAAAGTATGAACACCCTTGATGAAAATGCTAGCTCCGTCACTGGGACATTATATATGACAGACGTGTCTAGTATACACATCAAGTAGATATTCAAACTTATATAAAATTAAACGTATCCTACATGACACAATACACATAGGATGTCACACGTAGAATGCCACACAAGGCACATATATTCACTTGTTTTACTTTATGTAAGCTTAAATATCAATCAAATCAAAAAATATAAATATCACCTGACGCTATATTAAAAGACACGTTTATACATAATACCAAAATAGAGAAAACAACAAATAAAGAGTGGGCATTTCATTTTTACAGATCATGTGAGGAAGGAACCAACATGCACCAGTTCTTTTGCTTCTTTTAATTCTTCTTTTCTGGGGCTTTGTTTCCCCAATACCCACATCCCGCTTAGATCGGATCTTTCTCAAACCATTATCAACAAACCAAAAAAAAGAGAAAAAAATTATTTAAACTCTCCCCCACAAAAAAAAAAAAAAAACTTTTTCTTCCATATTTTCATCAATCTAAAAGGAAAAAAAATCTTTTCTTTTTGAAATTCTTGATTTTTTTGCCAATTTGATGGGCTAAAATCTTTATTTGACAATTTTTTTCTTTGTGGGGTTTTGATAATGGGCAATGTAACAGCAGGTGTAGCTGCAAAATTTGCATTTTTTCCACCAGACCCACCAACATATGAAGTATTTAAAGATGAAGATGGGAGGGTTTGTTTTAGTGGAATAACAGCTGACAAGAATGTAAATGTTCATTTATTAGATACAAAAGGTGGTAATAAAATTGTTGCCACTTTTTGGAAACATCCATCAGGGAGATTTACACTTCTTTACTCTCATGGAAATGCTGCTGATTTGGGACAAATGATTGATCTTTTTGTTGAGCTTAGAGCTCACCTTCGTGTTAATATTATGTGGTATGTTTTGTTCTTTTTTTATTCATAATATGATGATAATTTTCATATCTTTTTGGTTTTGGGGTTGTGGGGTGTTCTTTTTTTGGTTTAAGGGTGTTTTTAGGATAATTGGTTTCATGGGGTTTGCTTGTTTTTGATAGTATTGGTAATGGTTGTTATAAAGTTTTGATCTTTAGCTTTGTTTTCTTGTATATTGCTTCTGCCTAATATTATGTCGTATGTATAATAATCTTGTTTTTTTTCCTTTCATTTTCTGTTTTGGGGTTGTGGGCTGTTTGTAGGATGTTTGATTTCATGGGGTTGCTTGTTTTTGATAGTATTGGTGATGGTTGTTATAAAGTTTTGATCTTTACTTTGTTTTCATTTTTTCTGCCTAATATCATGTGGTATGTATAATAATCTTGTTTCTTTTTTTCTTTCAGTTTCTGTTTTGGGGTTATGGGGTGTTTTTAGGATATTTAATTTCATGGGGTTGCTTGTTTTTGATAGTATTGGTAATGGTTGTGCCAAAGTTTTGATCTTTACTTTGTTTCTTGTATATTGCTTCTGCCTAACATTATGTGGTATATGTTCCTTTTTATTGATAGTAATCTTGTTTCTTTTCTTCTTTCCTTTTCTGTTTTGAGGTTGTGGGGGTGTTTTTAGGATATTTGATTTCATGGGGTTGCTTGTTTTTGATAGTATTGGTAATGGTTGTTCCAAAGTTTTGATCTTTACTTGTTTCTTGTATATTGCTTCTGCCTAACATTATGTGGTATATGTTCCTTTTTATTGATAGTAATCTTGTTTCTTTTCTTCTTTCCTTTTCTGTTTTGAGGTTGTGGGGGTGTTTTTAGGATATTTGATTTCATGGGGTTGCTTGTTTTTGATAGTATTGGTAATGGTTGTTCTAAAGTTTTGGTCTCTACTTTGTTTTCTTGTATATTGCTTCTGCCTAATGTTATGTGGTATGTTCCTTTTTATTAATAATTTTTTTCTTCTTTTTTTCTTTCCCTTCCTGTTTTGGGGTTGTGGTGTGTTCTCTTTTTCTGGTTTGGAGGTTGCTTTTAGAATAATTGATTTCATGGATTTTGCTTGTGTTTGATAGTGTTTCTAATGGTTGTTATAAAGTTTTAATCTTTTCTTGTTTTATTGTATATTGCTTCTGTCTAATATTATGTGGTATGTTCCTTTTTATTGATAATATTCTTCTTTATTCTTTCTTTCCCTTTCTGTTTTGGGGTTGTGGGGTTGCTTGTTTTTGATAGTATTTGCTAATGATTGTTACAAAGTTTTGATCTTTACTTGTTTTCTTGTATATTGCTTCTGCCTAATATGTTCTTGTAGAGCTTAGAGCTCATTTCTGTGTTAATATTATGTGGTAAGTTTTGTTGCTTCTTATTCATAATATGATAATTCCTCTCTTTTTGTTTTGGGGGTTGTGGAGTGTTCTTTTTTTTGGTTTTTGTGTATTTTCAGAATAATTGTTTCATGGGTTTTGCTTGTTTCTGTTAGTATTGCTAATGGTTGTTATAAATATTTGGTCTTTACTTTGGTTTGTTGGATATTACTTCTGCCTAATATTATGTGGTATGTTCCTTTTCATTGATAATATTCTTTTATCCTTCCCTTTCTGTTTTAGGGTTTGTGGGGTGTTTTCTTTTCTGGTTTGGGACTGTTTAGAATAATTGGTCTCAGGGGTTTTGCTTATTTTTGGATAATATAGTCAATGGTTGTTCACTTGTTCCAAAGTTTTGATCTTAGAACAAAGTTTTGATCTTTACTTTGTTTTGTTGTATATTTCTTCTGCCTAATATGTTGTTGACCTGTTTGTTGAGCTTAAAAATTACCTCTTTGGTTAACATTATGTGGTATGTTTTTGTTCCTTTTTATTCATAATATGATAATTCTTCTCGTGTACTTGCGGGAAACTCCTTACCGAGGGTGTGTGCACTTCCGGAATTAGTCGGGGCTCTAAGAGACTCAGACATCCGGGGTGCAAATTAAATATATAAATATATATATGATAATTCTTCTCTTTCTTTCTTTTACCTTTTGTTATTGGGTTCGGCGGATTTTTTTTCCTCTCTTCTGGTTTGAGGGTGTTTTTAGAATAATTGATTTCATGGGGTTTCCTTTTTTTTAATAGTATTGCCAATGGTTGTTCCAAAGTGTTGATCTTTACTTTGTTTTCTTGTATATTGGTTCTGCCTTGTTAGGGCTCTCCTCTATGTTAATGTTATGTGGTGTGTTCCTTTTCTTTGATAATATTCTTTTCCTTCTGGTGTTGGGGTGTTTTTTTCCTATGTTGCTCGGACTCTTCAAAAATGTTAACGGACATGTGTCGGATCCTCCAAAAATAGGTTATTTTTGAAGGATCCAACACGGGTGCGGCCACATTTTTGGAGAGTCCGAGCAACTTAGTTTTTTTCCCCTTCTGGTTTGAGGGTGTTTAGAGTAATTGATCTCGTAAGTTTTTTATTGTATAGATAATTCTTGTTGATCTGTTTGTAGAACTTAGAGCTCACTTCCGTGTTAATATTATGTCATATGATTCTATATATTGATAATATTCCTCTCTTTTTTGCTTTGGTGTAAGATGAATTTTTCTTTCTTCTGGTTTGAGGGTGTTATTAGAATAACTTTTTTTTCATGGGTTTTGCTTGTTTTTGACTGTATTGTTCATGGTTGTTCGAAAGTTTTAGTTGTTACTTTGATTTTGTGGTGTAGTACTTCTGTGCAATATGTTCTTGTTCTAATTCTGTGTATGTATTTTCTTGTTGCATAATCGGTGAAAAGTGGGTTCGTTTTTGTTTTGGTCTAATTCATCTTTTTGGGCAAAGAATCATACTCCTTCCATCTCAGTTTATTTGTCTGTTCATTTTTGACTTGGTAGGGAGTTTTTAAGATAATAAAGGAAGCTTTTAAATTTTATGGTCTTAAACATGTCAGGTAGAAAGTTGAAATTAAAAAGTTGTCAAACATAGACAAGGGCATTCTCTTTTAAACCGATTAGAAAGGAAAGTAGGACAAACAATTCTTGTGAAACTGATGATCTGCCTTTCCTAAACTTGCATGGATTTTGTGTCGCATTAATACTGTAACACCGCGCAACTATAATTCTTGAAAGTTTCTGTTATTTTGTTATAATCTCCTTTGCCTTTGGTACTGATGTCATGTTTGTGTGCTGGATTGCAGCTATGATTACACAGGATACGGTGGATCCTCAGGTAAGGTAAGCAAATTATCAGGCTGACTTCCATTTCTAGCAGCAATTGGCATCATGTAATTTGTCTATCTCATAAGCATGATGATGTCAATACCGTATCATCGTGCAATTATGTTCATTTTTCTTCTGCTTCTCTCCTCTTGCCTTCCGAGTTTTGGTCTACTCGTTCCAATCTTCAAGTATTGATGTCTGTTTACTTCTATCAGCCATCTGAATTCAATACGTACCACGACATAGAAGCTGTCTATGATTGTTTGAAGAGCGAATACAACATTAAGCAGGAGGATATCATTCTATATGGACAATCTGTTGGCAGTGGGCCGACACTACACTTGGCATCTCGCTTACAGAGGTTAAGAGCTGTTGTTCTTCATAGTGCTATACTTTCAGGAATACGAGTTCTATATCCTGTCAAGATGACATTCTGGTTTGACATTTTCAAAGTAAGTATTTTTTTTGTATGTTTTTTCTGCTCGACTTATTGTGACAATGCACCATGCTGACAAATCTTCTTTCATTTTGCAGAATATAGACAAAATACAAAAAGTCAGCTGCCCGGTTTTAGTGATCCATGTAAGAAACATCTATTTTGCTAGTTTCTTCTTCCTTCTATATGCTTTCACATACATTTTTTTCCACTGTTGAAACAACCTTCTGTAAAAATGCAGCGTATGGTCCGGCTCTTCCCCAAACCCGACTTGTAATTGGGGGCTTCTATATGTTCTTCCCTCTTCAAATTTTCTTCGTTAGATATGTCTATTGACATTCCAAGAGAATGTTATAATAGAGGATTAGGAAGATGTAACTTTTTACGTGCAAAACTATATTAAGTTGGTGAAACGGAAGAGTGCTGCAGGATTGTTATTTGATTGGAGGATACACGCCAAAACAAAAGACAAGTTCTATATAAGAGCGTTCTTATATTGGAGTAAATGTGAGCCTCTAAGATCCACAAGTGTTGCAGAAATGCAGATATTAAGATGGACGTACAATCTTACAAGATTAGATCAGATGAAAAATGACCACACCAACAAAAGATTGAAGTATCATTGATAGAGGATAACATGAGATAACATTATTTGATATGGTTTGGTAACGTCATAAGTAGACCTTCCAATGCACCTATCCATTTGAAGTGAAAATCGGTTGATTGATGGTATTTAAATAGGATATTTTATACCCTACATCGTATGGAAGGAAATGGTGTCAAAGGGGCCTACAGTTTCTTGAAATACATACAACTCTAGAAAAAACTACAGAATAGGTGACATTGACTGGTGGGCTTTAAGGCTAAGTCCGGATGCTATGGTTTCGTTAGGCTCGGAATCATATTGAGTCAGTAGAAAATGTAGAGAAATTCTAGTGATAGAGAACTCCAAAGTATTGAATATTGGGATAAAACAGGTCCAGTTAAGAGTGAAATGGACTATGAGAATCATTGCATACTCCAACACAGGGGGTACTGAGGAAGATGTGCGAGCCCCATCTAATGGAAAAATAGTATTCAGTGAAACTTGGGGTTGAGATGTTCATGTGAAATAGTAGACATGTGTGAAACCAAGACTGTAACGTACGTTGGTTGATTGATAGCACTTAAAATGCAGCCCCCTTACTTGATCATCCGAGTAGCATTTTTGAAAGTATTACCAGGAAGGTTCTCCTAAACAAGTGAAATCAGAATGTCTTGTTTAGTATACACCGAGTTACAGATGAATCAATCATTATCTACTATCGCGACTTACAGTACAATGCCACTAGGCATTGATGTGTAATGAAGTTGGTTATGATGCTTCTATGCTCAAAAAGTCATTGACATCACCCGCTGAAGTGTCATTGCACGTTCTACGTGCTTAATCAAATCTTTTTGGTCCATCTAGAATGCTAAAATTCTGAACTCTATGTGGTAGTCAATACTCGATGAACTTCTTGAATACTATGATAGTTTAGTTCACTACCCTATTTATTTTATTTTTTGCTTAACCTATGTGTAAGAGTTCCGATAAGGGATTAGCTCGTTTCCTGCACTAAAGTCCCCGATTTCGTTTGCAGGGTAAATCAGATGAAGTTGTTGATTTTTCACATGGTAAGCGTTTATGGGAACTTGCCAAAGAGAAATATGATCCATTATGGGTCGAAGGTGGAGGACACTGTAATCTAGAGACATTTCCCGAGTACATCAAGCACATGCGCAAATTCATTAATGCAATGGAGAAGCACTCGTTTTCTAAACGAAACAAAGGACGTCTTTCTCAAGCTCCGAGTATAACTGAATCCAAACACAACAGATGCTTAAGATTCGGAAAGAGACAAAAATGATTTGCTCTAAAGCTAGTTTGCTTAGAAATGCTGCACTGCACCAAGAAACAAAAGGGTCGCGTTTATTGCAGCAACATAACTGGTTCAAGAAACTGGCACCGACTTTACCAACTCAAAGATCGAGCTGCAGAACAACATGGCACAGGTAAGATTTGGCCAGTTCATTACAGATCGTTGCTCTAACTTGATCAGTTTATGTGTCGGATAAGAACGTCGACTTGTCTGTTAAATGTAACAGTGTGTATTATCCCAGAAAAAGATTTATGGTTAGAACTTAGTATTCAACTCTCTGTACAATTAGGATTCTCAGTGTTTTCATGCATGTAGAGGTCAAACTTTCTTGGCAATAGAGATGCAAATTTATTTGCTGTGTATAAATTTATCTGTCTTACTTTCCTTTTTACTCCTTTTCGGAAAGAACATATCTTTCTTTTTTGACAACTTTTTAATTTCAACTTTTAACATGACGTGATTAAGACTACAAAGGTTAAATGCCATTTTGATACATTTTATCTATCTTTAGTTTAAGACCGTAAAATTTTACGTATTTTTCTTAAATTTTATGTCAAGTGCCTGAATCCTTTATCTCGCATGTTATATCGTTGATTTTCTCCTCTCTTTTTTTTTTCCCAAGTACAGGCTGCAGATCCATTGTAATTTGTACATAGATAGATATTCTTTTTCAAATTCTCTTTTAGTTCATGCATCTATGTGAAACTAAAATCTTATTTTATGTGTATGATAAAATATGTTAACATTAGTGCTTCCATAAAGAAATCCATCCAAATATTTTATGAATTTAAGATATAGTAAATAATTTTTACACTATCATTACGAACAATCACAAGGCGGTCTCCAATTTCGTTTGGCTCGAGGTGATTATGTAACAACTCATCTTAAGATAAGAAGTCCATATCAAGCAAAATACAGGAGGAATGTTGGTATATAAGTAAACATGTTTTATCTATTAGTGATGCATTTTAAAATTATGGGGCTTAGGCCTAAAGCGGACAATATCACTAGCGGGCTAGGCACGCAAACCTCAACGAGAATTCTGAGTCCATAGAGGAAGTGTGTTAAACAATTCATCTTAAGATGAGAAGCCCCACATCTGAGTTTAGGCGAATCTCGATGGGGCAGAACAAACCTTAGTGCTGAGTGTAGACGAATTCCATATGGTGGGACGAATCTCAACGAGGACGCTAAGTCCATAGAGGGGGTGTATGTAATAGCCTATCTTAAGATAAGAAGTCCCACATTGGCAAAAACACAAAAGGGATGTTGGATATATAAGTAAACAAGCCTTACCTACTGTTGACGCATTTTAAAACCGCGCGGGCCTAGGTCTAAAGCGGACAATATTACTAGTGGATTGGACTATTACAAATTACTTGAACAGGGTGAGATTGATCAATCTACAGAAAAAATTATCGAGATAATTTAACTCGTTACTGACCGTAGAAAAAAAAGAAATTTATATACTGTCAATACTTAGAACTTAATTAAATTAATACTTTAAATATTATTTCACAATATTTTAATTAAAAAAAAAATTGTATGCTCCAGATTGAGTGGGATTTGTTTGTTTCCCTCTTGCACATGGTAGGTTATTTAGGTCCATTGGACTTAGATAAAAATAAATAAATAATAAAACTAGTTTTGTGATGACATCTTTAATACTCTTTTATTATTTAAAAATACTTATGAGTATTTCTTTTTTGAACATTTGTAGACTCTTTTGATGCCCCTTTTTATTTATTTTTTTTGGTTCGTATACTAAAGAATATATTATGCTAAGAATATATTCTTTTGTTGTCTGCAAATCTTATGACATATCAAGATTGTCTCCTAGTGGTATATGTAAGGTTGTGAAACTTTTTTTTTTTAAAAAAAAAAAGTGAATATAATTCATTCAAGAACGAACTTAGTAAGACTAATCTAATATTATTATTTCTAGCTAGAAAAATAAAACTAATCTCGAAATTCAAAAATCTATAACTATTCACTAAGCCTTAAGCAAAAGAAATATCATTAGCTTTACGATAAAGAATTATTGCCTCGACTTGAATTAAAAGAAAAAAACTTAGGACTTTGGGTTGAATCAAACTATGCGAAGGATTTAAATATGTCATTTTCATGTGTTTATATTCTATTCACTAATGGTATAATTGAATATATTTAGACAAGCAGCTTGTTCATTAGATAATTACTAGAAAATCTCAATGATAATATAATATTGGCAACAAACACATACAACTTCTTATAATTGGTTAGTATATATTCAGTACACACATTAAGAAAAATTACACTATCAATATATATTAACTTGAATGTTATACCCCAAGACACTTTCACTAAAGATCACTCACATAACGTATCATCTCAAACTATTTTGGACAAGAGCAAGTTGGAATATCAATAGGGGTTCAAAATCATGCGCAAAAATAGTTTTGGTGAAATTTGGCAAGGGATTTGAAAGATAATTTTTTGGGCAAAATTGCTTAATTAGAAGAGTGTTCGATAGGTTCGCATCATAGATCTGCCCCAACATAGCTCATTTTTATCCTTTGTACATAACACACATTCACTGGTAACAATTTATGTGTTATGTTGAAAAATGAACTGAAATAGAATACCACAGTATTCCGATGACACTTTTAATGAGAGATATTCCGATCTTTTCCCACCTCTCCTATACTTATCCCATGACGTTTTAAGGCCATTTTCGATATCATATCAGTTCCAAAACATGTTTTTTCTATCATTTTACACGTTAAGACTTTGAGAGTGAGGGCTAAGGAGAAAAGAGAAAACAAGGGTTTAGAGGATCAAGTCAAAATCTTTATTTTGAATATGTAAGGTTAACTAAAACGTGGATTAAGTTCGTCCACATATTGTATTTCCTTAATTAGTAGAATTGATGGTCTAGTTGAATTTTTGAATTTCCCATGACTGAGTTCTTGAAAATATCTTTAATTCTTAGTAAATTCTTGCGCCTTACTACATAAATTAATGTGATTATGAGTCAAGTACTTAAAGTAACTAGTTATACATCATTTCTTGTGAACCCTAGTTGAATGTTGCACATAGCCTATCACCCTATATATTGATTGAACTTGAAAGCATGAATTGTGCATATATTAAATTGGAATAAGCTAAATTATCCATGAAGGTTGATCAGTCATTGAAGATTCTTATCTTTTTTGAACTCGAACATTTTGAGTGTAAATTATTATCTCTAAAGCAAAGTTTACTTCCTTAAAACATGTGCATGAGTTGAACGCATGATTATTGATGGGGTTGATAGTAAGATGATAGTTGAATGGATAAGTGCTCAAATAGACTAATTGAATGAGTTAATCGAAAGGATTGATTGGAGTCTTATGAGCATTTTGAGTCTTGGGAGGAGTATCGAGCACCAAATTGAGTGAGAGTAAATAACAACTCACACTCAATAAACTACGTAGCAAATATAGGAGAGGATTAAACCATAAAGTCAGATGTATTGTCACAAAAGATGACTTAATTTGATTGATTGTGGATCTAATGATTGTGACTCATGTCTTACTTGGCAGAGTATTGGACGGACATGACAACAACATCACTTTATTGTATCATCACCGGCTCATAGGTCATGGTTATCAGTTAGAAAAACTTCCAATACGACATGATAGTACTCGATATGATTGGATCAAATTAATTGCATACTATTGAGTCCTTTGTAAAATATAGTTATTTTATCTTGTGTTGCCTTAATCAGTTTCGATTGTCATTCTAGATGAGTTGGACTGAGTATATCCTGAGCTTGTTATTTTTCAGCTATTTTACATACCGTACATTTCATGTACTGGCACCATTTGGCACAACATCATTTTATGGTACAGATACAAGTGCTAGGGATCATCAACAAGTGCTCTGTTGACGATCTATTCCATTCAAAGATTGTGGCAAGGCTTCTTTGCTGTCGAAGGATCTACTTATGTTTTACACTTAAGAGTGTTAGTACTTTATTT
This sequence comes from Solanum clarkiae, assembly GCA_011800125.2. Lineage (NCBI taxonomy): Eukaryota > Viridiplantae > Streptophyta > Magnoliopsida > Solanales > Solanaceae > Solanum > Solanum clarkiae. Next base: position 184,027 of record JAABOM020000101.1, read on the forward strand.
CTTTGATGTAGCTATGAACCTGTGATTAGCACCATCTAAACAGTAGAGATAGAGGCATCATATACTGGACAGTGACGATGGATTGATTTGATGTCTTTATTTTCTTGACTAGTTTCTTTTCAAACTATTATCGTGATAGTAGATGGATTTAAAGTTTGATTGTTGAAATTTAAACCATTTCTTCATTGAGTTATTGATTGATTCGCCAGCTAGAAAGTTCTTTTCTTACTTAATTAAGTCTTCCACTATTGTTAGATGTGTGACTAGGTCAAGTGGTTCGATTGAAAAACAGAAATGGTTTCTAAGTGCCGGCCACGTTTAGAATACCCTTCCGGAGCGTGATATTAAATCCTTATTTCCAGGTGGAAATTCTCTTTCAAATTTTCAATCATTTTTTATGGATTGACACTGTTTTAAATGATTAAAATGTACTCTTGAGAAGTTTTAAAATTTAAAAGATATATCATGAAGAATCAAGATGAATATAATATGATAAAGATGTTTCTTTTTAAAAGAAATTGCCACTTAATTTTTAATATTTCATATTTAAGCTCGATTAAATCTCAATTCGCATAGTGAAGACCGACAATAATAAAGATGATATCAATGTCAAGTAGTTGATACTTAGAAGTATACAATTTTATATTGTCTATTAATAACTTTATAATTGCAGCTAATATGAGATGGAAGAAAAATAATTTCCATCAGAATTCACATGGGCAGCCATTCAATATAATATTTATTTAACACCAAAGTTCAAATAAATTAAAATAGATTCCTGACATTTATAACAAAAATGGAAACTTATATATGTTATTTAAGAGCAGAAAAATATGTTATTTAATAATTTTTTTTAAAAAAAGGAAGGGGTATTATGGTTATAATACCGAAGCCCTTTTCCTTTTTTTGTTACTAGGGAGGTAGGCAAAAGTGAATTTAGGACTACCTTGATTGGGAATGTCGGAATATTAATCGAATAACTTTCTTGATAAAGAAGAGAAAATTTGACAAGCTAAAAAGCCTTTCTAAAAGTAGAAACTCGATCTCTTTCTTGATGAGAAACTAGCAAAATATGGTAAAAAAAAATTAAGTAGCATCAAGACGAAACTGTCGATCGTAGTTTGACGACCTATCTTCAGTAATAGCCTTTGACTTTTAGTCTTTTGACTTGGACTAGAGTAAGAATTGCGAGAGCGCAAAACATACCACCTTCCAATACTTATGTGTCTAGTTTATAATCGCGACTTATCTTGTAATGCTCCTATATATATCGAAAGGGGTCATGGTATAATGGAGGGAGGACTTTGTAGCGCAACACGGGGGTTAGCATGCTAATTTTATGGGGAAATTAGGGTTCTAATCTTAGTTGATGTGAAGAAAATTAGTTTTACATGTCTCAACTTTGATAGACATAGTTAATTAATATTTATATGATATCGATAAGAGATAGCGAATATTCGAGATATATATAAAAGGGCTTAAATGAAGTTATCCATCCATCACTTCTCCGTGACCCTTCATTTTATTTTGTATGATAATATTTGACCAGATATATTTATTTTACTTTTTTATTATATAGTGATAGTGAGAAAAAATGGTTACAAAATGATCAAATGGATAGTCAAAACACATATATCTATGTAAAGTTTGTTTAAAAATTTAATAACAAATGAACTTGAATTCTTTAAAATTGTGAAAATTGTGTAAAATAAATATCATTAGTTATACAGCTCAAACATTTTGAAATGTCTCAAAATGGGGAAAAATAAATATTCTTGGACTAATTTTTTGCACAAAATGGAAGTGTGAGAGAGAATTTGGAAATCAAATTACTAGAGGATGAAAATTATAATGGAGTATACCGTCTCTATCTCATATCATCTCTTGTGATTTTTCAAATAATTATCTCAAATTATTTGTCATTTTAGAAGTTCACGACAAAATTAACCCCAAAAAAACTATTTTATCCTTAGCAGTGATTGTTCTTGCAGATTACAAATACTTTCTAGTATAACTAAAGACAAAACAGTTAAAAAAAAAAAGAAAGTTATAATTAATATACCTTTAAAGAAAGTGAAAAAGAGAAACACGACAGATCATTTGAGACAGAGAAAGTATAACCTTCTCCTACAAGGGATATAATAGTAATAATTAATCTCTTTAATTAGCACATGTATATGGATTGGTATATAGTTTAATCATTAATGTTTAATGCTAAATTGAGAATAGTTATAGTGATTGCTTTAAAACTGTCATCCACCCTAGACCAAATTATGTCACTATACAACTTTAATTAACCAACTAATTAAGTGGATATGAATCTTTTATTTTTATGACATTTTGGACATTGATTAAGTTCATCATGATGTTGGAATCCCTCCTTAATTTATTAAATTTATAAAACAAATTTCCACCAATAAATGACTTTTTAGGTGCTATATGTATAAGGTTGACCTAATAAAGATTAAACTTTGTGGATTAATCATAGGTTAAAAACTCATTTGTCAGCTAGCACATAAATACCTAAATATATATATGATGATTTTTTAGGTCCATGTATATATTAATCATGTTTAGGAAAGCAAAAAAAAAAGTTTTTCCTTCTTAATACTGTTCTATTAATGATGATCACGTAGAAGTATATGACCAACATTTAGTCATTCTTAATGTCTCAAATTTAAGTAGTGAAAAATGAAGAATCTTTTTGTTAGAAGTGATTCCATCTACATAAGACATTATTCTTTTCGTAATTTGTTACAATCCCACTTTACTGATCATGATGACGCCTACCTTAACTCCTCGATAGGCAAGTCTAACCTTAAGCCGGAACTGCTATTAACTAGTGTGAGCAGGAAACAGTTCAACAATGGCAACTAGCATAAGAAACCGAACTACTACTAAACGTATAACCATACAACAACACTATCCAAGACCTAGAAGTCACTCGTACAAAACTATTATAAACACAATACGATATATATTGACTCATAATATATCCCTATAAATGTACAAGGCAAGTCTTGGATTACAAAAATAGTCATTGATACAAATGGAGATTGGAAGGATCTAAGGACGTCCAATGTTGACTACTAATCTCTGAATATGACACCTACCACAGGAGGAATTTGTCACGCCCCGAATCTAGGGCCTAGACATGACTGGTGAATGGGGGACCCGAAGGAACCCCAAACAAGCCTCATAGCATATCATTACACATCCTTGGTCACGGAAGCAATTAAAATGAC
>JAABOM020000101.1:187371-201953 GCA_011800125.2 Solanum clarkiae
CATTTCCGAAAATATTTCAATGCATTCTGAGGCTTAAAGGCCAAAACATAATTTCATAGTCTATATACTCATGCATAAGAATAGCCAATTCATATACAAAATGGTGCAAGCACCCAAAATCCTCAAAGAGCCAAAATCAAAGACATATATATGATCACAATATTGCCATAACCAACATTTATCAAAACTCATATCATAGAACATAATTGGGATTAACCCGTTCCATAATTTCTCAAAATGATCCATGTACATGAATGCATATGCCATGGAGAATGAGAGAATGGAATGAGTAATTAGGATTCAATCAAAAATCAACAATATAATATGAAATTCAATCGAAAACATAATAAATCCACATTTAAATTCATATTGTAATCACCCATGCATTTAGAAGTCTTAAAGAGGACATTCATACTCGAAATTCCATAAGCCCCAAAGAAGATCCTCATGTAATAGTTTAAATCACATTGAAATCATCAAAGATATACTACCCATGCATAATTAGAATTTTTAGGATTCATAATCTTAAAAACCCCGATTTAAAGTAAACTAGAAATTCATAAGATTGCTTAAAAAAAATTTTAGGTCTCATTGATTTAAAGGAAGTCAAGGATCAACCCATATACATTAGACCTTGAGTTCCTTGGAATTGAGTTTGGGAAGAATGGAAGCATGAAAGTGGGTCTTGGAATCCAAACTTATTCTTGGGTTTCTTTGAAGTTGAATTGGAGCTTAATGGAGGCCCTTGAGAGGATTTGGGAGTGTAATTGAGATGAGAATAGTGAGTTTTTATCCTTTGGAACATTGTTTAGGTTTTTTAGGAAGGTTAAGATAACATTGGAAGTCTAAAAAAGGCATTAGAGTAATTAACATTTACGAAAATGTCATTAGTGAACAGATGGAAATTTTGGCAAAATATTGCTCCACGGAAGGTCCCACAGTCGTGTGGCACTCCACGGGTCGTGTGGAGTTAGTCCAAAAATTGAAGTTGAAAATCGATTGGAACAAGACGTCTCGTCATGATCACGGAGGCCTCCACGGGTTGTGTGGAGGCTCGTGGCACCATACTTGGTGCTGGAAAATGTTGCCCAGGCTCCACGCCAAGGACCACGGGTCGTGCCCCATGCCACGGGTCATGGTGAGGGGCATGGCACAACACTTGGCAAGAAAAACTCCCCCAAACGCCCACAATTCCTCTCTTGTACTCACCCCACGACCAGCCACACGGCCTGTGCCACTGGTCGTGCCCCATGCCTTAGGCCAAAAATGACCTTTTCCAACTCAAGACACCTCACATGACTTGTACAAGACACCAGTGCCCGTATAGGTGCCCGTGGGACTTCACTACACGGGAGGGTCTTACGGAAATAGTCATAACTCCTTCATCCGAACTCGAAATGAGGTGAAATCAAGTGCGTTGGAAAGATAACTAAAAGAGCTTACATTTGACATGTCATAGGCCACCCAGTTCCAATTGTGCTAAAAGTTATGCTTGTTTAAAATCGACCCTTCTACCGATACTTGTGTCGACCTTAGCCAACGAAAATCCTTTTGAACTTGGCTTGTTGTAGGTGCCCATGACAGTCTTAAACAACATATATAAGCTTGAAAATTTTGGGTCCTTACAGAATCAACAGCTGACTCGTGTTAGGACCTGCATCACAACATATGCAGAAAGTAGAGGTAAGTACCAAAAATTATTTTTCCGACTTTTAGGTGAAATAATATTGTAGTCATATGATCATTTTCATAGGAGATCTATCAAATATAACACGAAAAACTAGTAATATATGTAAGATCATATTCTTCTATTTAAATAGTAAATAATTAAGAAATTGTTTCCTCTTCTACTCTGCACTTCCAGTAATAATTGTTTCCTCTTCTGTTATGCACTTCCAGTAAATTAGTGAACGTGAATTTAAATTTATCGATGAGAGTAATACCATTTAATATAAATGGTTAAATAAACGAAAAGGAAAAACACTCAATCAACTTTTTTTTCATGTTTTTTACATTTGCAAAACATTGAAGTGGATTATGTTTTGTATGATTTGACTGAAGTGTCCTATATGATTTGAAAAATGATATTTCTTCCCAATTACCCCTGTTTTTCCATTCTCCTTTTTCTTTAATTTGTTCCAAAAAGAATAATATTTTATAATAATTAAAAATAAATTAATCTTAAAATTTTTCTTTTACACTTAATAAAATTAATTTTATCTACAGAAATATTTGAAAATTATTTTAAACTATAATTTTTTTTAAAAAATACAACAACAACATACCCCCACAAGTGGGGTCTGGAGAGGGTAGAATGTACGCAGACCTTACCACTACCTCATAGAAGTAGAGAGATTGTTTCCTGTGCACCCTCATCTCAAAACCCATAAGCAGAAAGAACTAGATATGACAAAAGTAAAGGGGAACAAAAAGAACGAGTAATAAAGAATAACACATGACAGTATGTAAATATGATAAAACTAACACATAATACGACAGATACTGAGAACACAAATTAGCAACCTAACCCTACCAATTAGTCTGTTATCCTAATTCGCGACCTCCACTTCTTTCTATCTAAGGTTATGTCTTCAGTGAGATCAAGTTCCGTTATATCATGTCTAATCACCTCCCCTCCAGTATTTCTTCAGTCTACCTCTACCCCTCCGTGTTGCTCCCAAAACCAACCTCTCACACCTCCTAACAGGAGCATCGATACTCCTTCTCTGCACATGTCCAAACCATCACAGTCTCGCTTTCCTCATCTTTTCGGCCATCGGGGCCACCTCTAGCTTCTCCCGAATGGTCTCATTCCTAACCTTGTCACGCCTAGTGTGGCCACACATCCAATCTCAGCATCCTCATCTCTGCGACATGTATTTTTTGAATATGTGCATTTTAAAAAATATTATATCAAATTTAGACGAATGAAGTATTAATTTTTCGTAGCAATATGATGTTACTTCCACTAAAAAATACAAGAAAAATATTTTTAAATCAATGGCTTTTGTTGGGGTCCATTTCCAATATATAAAATTTTTTCTACTTTTTTGGATAAATTATGGCCCTACGAATCCTCAAGAATATCTGCTAAAGAAGCAAAGTTATCATCAAACTTTAATTCTTTTTAATTATTTAGTGGATTAGAAAAGGCAACAATAATTATTTATTCAATGTAATTTTATAATTATAGTCTTAAAAGAATGATGGGTACATAGTCTTTCATAGATTCTCGGCTTAAATAAAATATATCAAAATCAATCGAAAGCGAAAATACATCAACGATGAAGTCAAGTAGGAAATAATAAATAAAAAAAGCTGTAAAAACAATAAATAATACGATAAATGAAACCAAAAAAATATGTATAACAGATAATAACAAAACTAAAGAATAAGATATTATGAGACTAATAATTATAGTATTGAAAAAGAAAACTAGAAAACGCTAGATAACTTATATATTAACTTTTTTATTTAATACTTGATCTACATATTCCTCTGTAATAAAATTAGATCATCAATAGATTATAAATATATCGTATTTTATCTAATCGCCTCTTCATGATACCGATTAGAAAAGCATGCTATAGCACAAAATCAATGGACTAACATGCATCATACTTGATTGAATATTTATTACTAGTGTTTTTTTTTTTTAATTATTATATTTTGTGATTTTTGAATATATAATTGAATCACCAATAATTTTTTAAGCTCACATTAGTGGTATACATTAACACTAATCTCCTCATTTTACGTGTCAATTGTAACTTCCACATGATAATTATTTTATTATTATAAAATTGGATCTCATTCTCACTAGTGGTAATTTTATATTACAAGTATGAAAATAGAAAAAATAAGTTTAACTTAGAATTTAGAAAAACAATTCAAAATGTAAAGTAGTACAAAACCTAGTATATTCCCCATTTGAAGTATAAATACACACATGAAATAGGAAATTCTTATATTGGTAAAATAGAATCCATAATTTCATAAGTATATTAGTACAAACCTAAAGATCAAACCAATCAAAATATAAATTTAGATCGATTGGACCTCTAACAATAACAACAATAACATATTCAATTTAATCTCATACGTAGAGTTTGATGCGATAGGATGTATGTAATCACATAAACTATATCCTATCTTTGCGGGATAGAAAGCTCATTTCTGATAAATTCTTCACTCAGAAAAAAGATCGATGAGTCTCTAAATGCAATTAATTTTTTTTTATAAACTTCGATGTAAAATGCCTCATAACTCTAGGTCTAGGGAAGTGTAAATTACTTTGACAAGGACTAAATGTGAAAGGTAAACTTTTAATCTTTGATATTTGTGAGTCGTCTTTGGTAGTAAATGTTTTACCCTTTAAATTGAATGTTCCGATGTCTATCTGAATTAGTCAGGGTGCCAAAGAGGACATTGAACACTCCCAAAGAAAAGAAAAGAACATATAATCCTAAACAAAAGGAGCACTATGTGAAAATTAAATCATTGATTTCTATGGTTACTTTGTTTTTTTAGCATAATATATAAATATGCTCTTAATTTAGCTTTAATTTTGAGTGTGAACAAGTAGACAATTAAATTTATATATAGAATTGAACAAGTACAGATATGCATCCTACGTGGAATAATGCACGTTGAACACCATATATGACACAGTTTCCATCTAGGACGTCACATAGGACGAATATGTCTATTTGTTCAATTTGTACAAGTTTAAGTGTCTGCTTATACACATCCAAAGTTAAGGGACATAGATATCAGTTAACACCAAGTTAAAGGACACGTTTATGTATTATGTCTTTCTTTGATTGATAATGGTGGTAACATTTGATCAATTCACTTACATCTAAACTCCTTTCAAAGAATATCTAATATCTCCGATCAATCAGACGTATCATATACTTGCCATTAATCTTATGAGTAGCCAAACTTGTAAAAAGGTGAAGGTGGGGGTGGGGGGTGCGGGGGTTTGGGGTTTGATCATTAAGAATCATGCATGCAATTAAGGTACATGCTATTGTTAATTAATTAGTAAATTCCTACTATTATTGTTGGACTGACTATAGTGAAAAAGGGTTGACATGATATCACTTTTTTCTTTTGCACAATATACTCATTTGTCTTTTTTTCCTCCATTATTATGATTTAACACCCCCACTCCCACCCCCACCAAAGCTTGTATATATGCTTTTACAAATTTTTATGAAAAATACGTATTTTACATCAAATATTTTAATTAGATTCAAATGAACTCGATATCGAAACATTGAATTTACTCTTGAACGTGTTAGCTCGACCACATAAGGTTAATTGACAAAAGTACATGTTTGATATTCATGTCTTTTCAAAATTGACACTTTAATTGACAACTAACTGGTGCTCACCAAATATAATGATGTATTAAGTCTTAATTTCACTAAATTATATAGAGCGAATAGATCAAAGTTCACTCTAATACTCAACAATTCCAATTCTTAGGCGGATTTAAGATAAATTAAATTGATATTTATAGGTTGATTTGGACCTTTTTCTTAGCAGCGTTAATTTGAGTTTATTATCGAGATTCCTTAGGCAAAAAGATTTACATAAAAATAAGATATTTTATTGTGATTTTAAATATCCTACTTTTTCTACTTCACATGACACAACAATAATAACATATTTAGTGTAAATAAGTAAGAATCAAAGAGAGTGATGTGTACGCAGTCTTATCCTCATCTAATAAAAAAATAAAGTATATAAAAAAATAAGTATATAAAACAAATAAAATAGCAAAAAATTATAATGAAAAGAACATCAACAACAATAAATAACACGATACTGTAATTGAAGAATTTTTTTTTTTAATGAATTAAAGAAAAAAAAAATTAACCAAGACTTTTTCTTCTTCAAAAGGTAAGAGGAAATTTTGTGACATAAGCTTTCTGATTTTGGGCTGACCTCTTTCACATCTTATTGTTGGGCCCACTAAGTACAGGTGGCAGAATCTTTTTGGATCAATTTCCAAAACATGGGCCCACCTTTACCAATCAAATAAAACTAACTAATTTTATAAAATTCTTTGAAAAAATTTCAAGGAGTAAATAAAGAAAACTATCGTTCTTATTTATGATTTTTTAAAAAGCATGTAGAGGTGAAATTGGACGACTAATATAAGATGATAGAGTAAAACCTAATAACAATAATATATCTGGTAAAATCTCACAAGTGAAGTGTAAGAAGTATAGAGTATATACTGACCTTATCACTATTTCGTGAAGATAAAAGGACAATTTTACGCGTCATTATTAAAAAATAGTCCAAGTTTTCTCAAGGGAATCTCATGCTTGGGTCCCACTGAAACCTGTTTCCAGCCAATCACAGATCGAAACGTGGAGGGTATTTGGTACTTTATTGCTGTATATTATAAACAAATTGTACTCTTTGGTACTTTAAATATTTGAAACAAAACTTATGTGCTCACTTTTTTTTTTCTTTTTAATTTTGGGTATTTTTAATTTATTTTAAAAAATAATATATAAAATTTTTTATTGTACTTTTGAAATTATGAGTTCACGTATATATATTATTTTTATAATTGTGGTGTTCTAACTAATTGAAGTTTGGACAAATAGGATAATCTTATAAATTTGCTTTGAACTTGAGGTTTGATAGTTATCGATCTACTTTATTGATCATTAAGCCATATATTTGTCCATATTGCGAGTTCATAATGCAATATTGATTTGAATGTACCCTTAATTTTCATCCCTGTAATTCTCACGAGAAAAAAAATTCTATTAAATTATTTGATATTCAAAGTTCAGTAAATTTTCACTAGTTTGAATTTGCGCTAAGTAGATTCATTTTGTGTGAAAGAATAAGTCGCTTTCTATTGAAAGATTATATATTCCTAGAGCTCAAATTAAAGGTCTAATATTAAGAATTGAGCGACCTTCAAACATTTCATTAGATAACTTGATGGTCTGAGAATTACTTTTTCATTGCTCGGTATTTGTATCGAAATTTGATAAAAGTTGATTTCACTTTAAAAAAACTATTTTTAAGAGGATGGATAGATAGATGAAGTATTCCTTAACAAAGACAATTTGATACTTAAGAATCACAACTTGAACTGATATATTTGATTAAGAAAAATGAAAAAATACTTACGGCTCACTACAATCCGTGTTGTTGAATAGATAATTTTTAAAGCACGTTATAAGGAACAACTAACAAGCAACCAATTGTAACATTTCTAGTCACATTAAACAATATAGTGCTAAAGAAAATGAGACCAGAACCTATTACTCCCTCTGTCCCATTTTATGTGGCACTATTTTATTTTTCGTCTGTCCTAAAAAGAATGTCACTTTATTTTAATTGGAAACAATTTAACTTTAAAATTTTCTTTTTATCCTAAATGAAATGATTCTCAACCACACAAATATCTCAGAATGATTTTAGACCACAAATTTTAAAAGTCTTATTTTTTTCTTAAATATCGTGTCAAGTCAAATAGTGCCACATAAAATGAGACGAAGGGAGTATAATATAAGGTAGGAGAAAAATCATTGTCCAAAATCAAAACAGAACTTACAAATTTAGCTCTTTATCACCTAAAAAGAAAACACTACACAGAGTCTTCCCTTTTCAAGAAAATATACCAAACCACCTTTTAATGGATCAACAAGAAAAAAAAAATGGTAAAAAAAATTTCCAAATGGATTGAGTTGTGCTAAATTTAGGTGTGTTACGTTAAAACTAGTTGATAAATGAGTGGGTTAATAAGTCAGCTAAAAATTACTTGGACTGAAATAGATCGAGTCATAATCAACTAAAAATGAATCATAATTCAATTCGTTTAAATTTTTATCATGTTTTTAAAAATGAGTGGGTTAATAAGCAGTGGCGGAGCCACATAGTACTCAAGGGTTCATCTGAATCCCCTTCGGTAAAAAAATTATACTATTTTTATGTGGTAAAAATATTTTTTTATGTATATATAATAGATGTCGAATCTCCTTCGATTAGTTCATGTGTCTACTTCTTAAAATTTTGAATCCTCTCAAGAAAAATTCTGGGTCCGCCATTGTTAATAAATTAGATAAAAGTTACTTGGACTGAAACAAGCCAAGTCATAATCAACTAACAATGAAGCATAACCCAATTCGTTTAATTTTTATCATGTTTTAAAATTTTATTTTATTATAATTTAATAATTATCTATACAATCCCTCATGCCTCATTCTGACTTTATATATGTATATATTCTTAAAAGGATTTTTTTTTAAAAAAAATATTTTGATAAAATTTGTCATTGATTAATTTGTGCTATGTAATATCTCTACTCTTAAATATATTGAATCGAACGAATCAAAATAAACATAAAGAGGTGATAAATGGACGAATCATTAACTTGTTGAAATTTAAATTAGTTAGATAATTGTATTCTTTCTTATAAGCTAATTTTATCATATCTAATAAAAGAAAGCTTAAAAAGTTGGAAAACAATTTGACTTTATTTTGGGGTCTCAAAAGTTAACATCTAAAACACCCTATAGTCAATGGTATTTAATTGCACATGTTATGGGCTAATACTTTATCAGACAATAAAAATTAATAGGGCTACTTCATGTCATGACCTTGTTCCATATTTTAGGGAAAAAATAAAGCAAAAATGGCCAACTTATATGTTCTTTTAATCACATATAGGATATAGTAGATTTGCTAATTTGACTAATTTAAATTTGTGTTTTATAAAATTTATTTAAAAGTAAAACGCTTTCTGTTAAAAATTTCTCAATTTCTAAAGTTTGAACTTAAAACTTCTGATGACAAAATTTCATTTATTCCACTACATATCGAACTACTAAAAAAAAATCACTATTTTCTAACAAAAAGAATATTTACTCTGTTCATTTTTACTTGTTGCTATTTCGCTTCTCAAAGTCAACTTGATTAAACTTCAAAGGTAAATTGAAATAACTAAATTTAATATTTAAATTCTAAAATTTAGATGGTTGAAACCTATACGAAAAATGCTATAAATTGTAAGTTGTAATATGATGAAAAAATACATCTTAAAATGTTGGTCAAAGTTCATATAGTTTGATCTCGATAAGTAAAATAATGACAAGTAAAAGTGAACAGAGAGAATATTCAGTTGTTATTATTATCACATATATTTTAATTGAATCGTTGTATTATATACTCAATATTCAAATAATTTTACAAATATATACTCTATCTATTCCCCCGCTCCCCCCCTCCCAAAAACAAAGATCTAGTTTGACTTGACATGAAAGTTAAAAAATAAAAAAGACTTTTTAATCTTGTGGTTCTAAATCAAAATTATATCAAATGTAACGAAATGTCCTTTAATCTTATGACCTCAAAAATACCACGTGGAAAGTTGAAATTAAAGTGTTGCCATAAAAGAAAGGAGTTATTATTTTTGAAATTAACTAAAAAAAAAAAGGAAGTTCATTTTTTTAAAACGAAATATATATATATATATATACAACAACAACATACCCAGTATAATCCCACTAGTGGGGTCTGGGGAGGGTATATTATACGCAAACCTTACCGCTACCTCATAGAAGTAGAGAGGCTGTTTCCTAAAACCCTCAGCTCAAATCCCAAAGGCAGAATACCTAGATATGGCCAAAAGAAAAGTAAAGTACGTGAAAAGTAAGAAATGTAATTGAAGGGAAGGGGACAGTAGGTGCGACTAGCGATAAATAAAAAATATAAAAATAAATAAATAAATAACACATGACAGTATGAAATATGATAAACTACCACATATCGGCCAGACAATGAAAATAGAAGGAATAATAACCGTAAGATATTACAAACACTCCTACTAAGAAGGAGAATAAGAGACAAGCAGTTCAAGGGAAAGAGAGTTGTGACAAATGTGCATGGGAGCACAAATGACATGATGTCTACCTATGAGGATGAGCAATCACATGGAAACAGTCATCAGAATGCTATAATCACAAAAGAGCAGTATGGACAGATCATTAACTTACTCCAACAGTTCTGAATGGAGAATACAGGTGAAGATCAGAATGGACCAGCTAACAATACAAGTTCCATGAACTTTGCAGGTATGATAGTTTGCACTTCTTCTATTGATTTTGGTAATCCCTCATTTAAATGTTTCGACTCAAGTGTTGATTTGTGGATCATAGACTCAGGAGCAGCAAACCACATAACCTTTAACAAAACTAGCCTGTCCAACATCATCACCTTACCCTATCCCATGTTAGTCTCTCTTCCAAATGGATACAAAGTTAAGGTAACTGAGTTTAGAGATGCAGTAATCACTCCTCAAATCATTTTACACAATGTGTTGTATATTTCCTCTTTTAGATACAACCTTATTTCAGTTTATTCATTAGCCCTTTCCCTAAGATGCATAGTATTTTTCACTAATGCACTTTGTCTATTACATGCCCCTTCAGTGAAGAGGCCTCAGGTGATTGGTAATAGCAAGGATGGGCTCTATTTTCTTTGTTCAAGGTACCTGAAGAATGCTGACAGTGTCAATGTAGGCAGTACAGATCCTACATGTTGTTTTCATTCCACAGATAGTTTTAGTTTTATTCCTGAAAAGAATAAGAAACATGTTTCTTTTGTTACAAAATCCTGTTGTATAAAAAAGTCTGACTTGTTCATTAGTAATAAGAACAGATCACATGTGATTCATGGTTTTACTCCTCTCATTTGCACATCTACTTTCAGTGACAAGAATACTTTACTTGACAATGATTCTTGCATGAATATCACAAACAATATAGATTTATTGTGGTATAATAGACTTGGCCATGTACCCTTTGTCAAAATGAGGAATATCCCTAATCTGCCAGCCAAATTTTCTTTAAAACAGCCCTTCTCTTATACCGTTTGTCCAATGGCAAGACAATAGAGATTAGCTTTTAACCGCAGCACAAGCCAAACAACCTCCAAATTTGAACTGATCCATGTTGATCTCTGGGGACCCTATCATGTATCTATTTATGATAATTACAAGTACTTCCTTACCCTGATAGATGACTATACTAGATCTACCTAGACACATCTTTTGAGTACAAAAAGCAATGCCCTACAAGTGCTAAGATCCTTTATAAACATGGTGGAGAATCAGTTTAACACCAATGTGAAAAATATAAGGTCAGATAATGGCCTAGAATTCACTAGTAGTGAAGCAACCCAATTTTCCTTAGACAAGGGCATCATTCACTAGAAAAGTTTTCCATATACACCTCAACAAAATAGTGTGGTGGAAAGAAAATACAAACACCTCTTAGAAATAGCTAGAGCACTTCTCTTCCAATCAAAGTTACCCCTGAGATATTTGGGAGAATGTGTGTTGACAGTCACCCACGTCATAAACAGATTCCCTTTGAACCACCTCAAAAACGAATGTCCATATGAGCTTCTATATGATAAGAAACCAAATTATGACCAGCTTAGATCTTTTGGATGCCTATGTTATCCCATTCTACAAAAACCTCTTAGAGATAAACTGCAGCCTAGAATCACCCCCCATATTTTTGTGGGTTATCCTTTTGAAACAAAGGGTATAAGGTAATAAGTCTTGTCACTATGAGAATACATGTTTCTAGAGATGTGATATTTCATGAACATATTTTTCCTTTTCATCTACCATCAGAAAAATACACTTTTCCATCTGTTCTTAAGTACATTCCTTCTACTGTTGATTTCATTGATGAGAGGGAGCATAACATTTGTGTGGATGATCATAGAAGTGATGTTACTGCAGCCATAAACTCGCACAATGATGTAAATGATCACAGGAATATTGTTACTATAAACACAGAATCAGCCCCTATCAGAAGCTAAGTTTTACCTCAGTATATAAATTATTTTTTAGTCTCGATTTATGTGACATCGATAGATTTTTTATATCTATTTCAAAATTTATTATAAAATTATAATTGAAGTTGCCAAAGAAATATTATGAAGCAGTTGAAACAGACACATCAATACGTAGCTGCTTTGAAAAGCTTTTAAGAAGTATAGTGAATTTGAAAAGGAAAAATTATGTCACATGGAAGCACTTTTTAAGAAGTGTGGTGGATTTAAAGCGAAGCAGACGTGTCAGGCATAGAAGCAGCACCAAAAATGAAATAACTTTTGAATTTCCTGAAATGTCGTTACTACCAGAAGTAACTCCTTTATTTCCTTATATATAAGTAGTAATACGGAGAGAGAAAAATTGGGGGAGGGGAAAGGGAAATTGGACAAGAGATTATAAAGTGGTCAGAATCATACTCTTATCAACAAGATAAAGGTTTGGATAATTAACTAACTAAGCTATTAAATTTTTTGTTATATCATAAATACGTATTATATAAGTTATAATTATTGATTGGATATAAATATTAAATGCAAATATTTTTTTTTGTATATTGTTCAAGATATTTTATATAAACTTAAAGGTATGTTTTACAGAATGATGGTTAGACTGTCTTTGCTATATAGAATGTAGCGTTGGTCAGTCAAAACCTCACCTGTCCAGAAGATGCAAGTTGTGAATATGAAGATGTTATGTGAGGACATACTAGGTGTGATAAGATTAGGAATGAGATCATTCGAGGGAAGGCAGGGATAACCTCTGTAGCAGACAACATGAGAGAAGCAAAAATGAGATGGTTTGGACAAGTGCGGAGGAGGAGTGTCGATGCTCCTGTTAGAAGGTGTGAGAGGTTGGATTTAGGGGTTATGCAGAGGGGTAGAGGTAGATTAAAAAAGCGTTAGAGGAGGTGATTAGACAGGGTATAGTGCAACTTCATATCATCGTGGACATGACCTTAGATTGGAAGGAATGGAAAGATTGCGTATTAGGGTAGAAGGTTATAGATAGGCTAGTAGGGGTAGAATGTTGTCTTGCCTTGTGATATAGTAGGCTAGTAGGATTAGCCATTTCTTTATATATTGTTGTTACTACCCGTAATTTATTTTGATATGTTTATTGTATTTATAAAATTGTTAATTGTTTTACATTCTAATCGTTATTTTATATCTGGATTTTTTCTGCTTTTGATGTTGGTGTATTTGAGTTGAGGGTCTTCTGAAAGCAACTCTTCTATCTTTATGAGATAGTTATAAAGTGATTTGTGTACATCCTACCCTCTTCATACCCTACTTATAAAATTTTACCAAATATATTGTTATTGTCGTATTGTTCAAGATACTTTTATGATAATGAAAATGCCACAAAGTAGGCTTCTTGGCATTTTGTCATAGAAAAAAGAAGTTATTAACTACATTTATAAATAAGAAATCATGCGTATCAGGGGTTTGATAGGTGATTAGAGTTATATGGAAATTAATTAGAAATATAAAAATTATGTATTAAGGATTATGTTATCTTATATAAGAAATCTTCTTATATAAGAAATGCCAGTTAAATTATATTTTTAAATGTTTGCATCATTGTCTTTAGTTTGTCTTTTTTATTATTTTTTTTTAAAAAAAAATAGCTACTTGTGCCTTGATGATGATAACTTCAATATTTGTGCAAGAGCTCTTGAGTTTCAATGATCTCTACGAAACATAATTGTCCTTTAATGTAGCAAATTATTGATTGAGTTGGTAGATGGAGCTTTAATTTTTGTGCGGGAAATCTTGAGTTGAAACCTTTGTATCATTTTTTTTTTTTTTTTGGTTTCAGCTAATTCCAAAAAGTTTCCAACTTAACTATTTTATCCATGATTTTTTAAAATAATGATTTATTCTTTGTCAAAAATATTAAAAAGACATTAAAAACAACACATAATTTAGGACAAAAAGGATAATATGTATAAAATTATTATACATAAATTGAAATAGAGAACATAATATATATTAACTAAAAATTATGTAAAAAGTATTATAAATTACAACAAATAGCAACTTAAAACATCTAAAAATGATATTAAAAAATCTAATAGACGTTCTAAGTCATATAAATTGAAAGATAAAGTAACACATATTGGGTCGGTGTCTAAACCATATATGAGACACTACTGCTGGTTGCATTAGAAAAGTAGCGACCGAGGTATTACTAGGGGTTTCAAAAGGGACCTTTGGTGGACGTCAGGGCGATTGGTAGTGGAATGACGAAGCTTAAAGTAAAGTTAAAGCCAAGAGGGTCACTTATACGAAGTGGTTGGAATATAGGGATGAGAATGAAAAGCGAAAGCTTAAAGAGATCTATAAGACAGCTAAGACAGAAACGAAGATGGCAATGACAAGTGCTAAGACAGCAGCATTTGAGCGCCTATATGAGGAGCTAAGTGATAAAGGCGAGGAAAAGAGATTGTATATGTCACACCCCAACCTAGGGTCGTGACCAGTGCCCGATAGGGGCACTTAGACATATGCTAATCCAAATTTCCCAATTTATCTGACCTGGAAACCTGCCAGAATTTTTATAAGATTAGAATGAAGAAAATAGGATTTAAAGATCCGTTTTGGTTACTAACCGTCGTCGTTGTTGTGATTGTGTAGACGTTGAGCATCCCGAAGCTTAAGTTGAGTTGGTGAGAGCAAGAACTAATTGGAGGAAA
>JAABOM020000101.1:202053-221848 GCA_011800125.2 Solanum clarkiae
TTTGAATCCTTTGGACTCCAAGGCGTATCTCCAGGCCTCCAACCTATCATTAACTTTAGTCCGAGTCTCATCAATCAATACTATGTCATTTGCAAATAGCATACACCATGGTACCTCCTCCTGGATAGATCGCGTCAGCTCATCCATCACCAAGACAAAAAAGAAAGGGCTCAACACAGATCTTTGATGGAGTACCATCTCAACAGGAAAATACTCTGAGTCTCCTCCCACCGTTCTTACCCGAGTTTTGGCTCCATAAATAGTTATTCTCCATTTATTACACTAAATTTTCTACTTAAAATATCCAACATTTATTGAAGAAAAGTTAGTGAATGTTGCCTTAAAAAGCAAAAAATTTCAAACTACAGTTATGTTTCAACTTTGGTAATAAAAAAGGCAAAAAATGTAAAGTACTAAACAAGAAATTTACCTTTAAAATTTCTTCGACTCAAATATTTATGGCACATGTTTAGCAAGTTATAATTACATTTACATCCCTCTTAAACATATTTTTAAAAATATTATAGTAATATATAATTTAAATTCTTTAATTGATGAGCTAACTAGTCATTTATATAATAAGTCCATTTCAGAAATTAGAAAAAATAACTTGAATAGACAATACATTCTGCATGAATTCGATAACGGATCCTACCATAATACAAATATAATAACATTTCCACTTGTGGGCTAACTAGTCATTTCATAAAATGATTCCATTTCAAGAAATTAAATAAAAATGGAACCTCAAATTATTCAAACCTTGTCATATTCAAACTCTAAAAAAAGAAATGGTTAAAAAGTGGAGGCATTAAATAATTTCTATAAATAGAAAAATACCTAAATATCATTAGCATTTATATCTTGAAAATAATTAACCAAGATTCTTCATTGATAGCCAGTAGAAAATATGGGTTTTAAAATTTTAAAAATAAAATATTTTACCTTCCATAGCCAGTAAAAAATGACCAAATGGTATATAAAATTATTTACATTGACAATATATATTAATCAAACTCATTAGTTATTTTATAATTTAATTTTGCAACTTTTAAAATCTTTGCTTTTGACAATAATTTCCATGAAAATAATTTTAAAAATGTGTCAAGTTACCTTCCTTTTTTAAAAATCTATTATTGGACAAGATTCATCAAACTTAAACAAAAGAGATAAGAAGTCATTAGAACCTAAAAGGATATGAAAGCTTTGATTAGTTGGCAATCTTTATCACAAAAGGTAAATCTAATTAAGATTCAAGAAAACTTAGGCATAATTTTAGTGACTAATGAAAGGCCAGATTTCTTGAATTGTGAGTATGTCAATAGAGATGTGTCATCTGGTATCGTTTTCTTAAATACATAATATATAAACATGTTCTTTAATTCGATATTCATGATATTTATATCCTCAAGGTTTGATTGTACACAAATACACTTAAATTTATATAAAATTGAATAAGTAGACATACACGTCGTATGTGATATAACAAAATCAATTCGAGTGTATTTCACATGAATTGTCATATAAAACTCATATGTTTATTTGTTTAGCTCTGCACAAATTTAAGTATCTACTTTTATACACTCAAAATTGGAGGACATAAATATCAGCTAAGGCTAAGTTTAATATATATAGCTTGATACTAATCAGTTCAAAAGTATCTCACGTGAATGATACGTATAGAATGTGTATCTATTTGTTCAATTTTATACGAATTTACAGCAATAACAATAACATATTCAATGGAATTTCACAAATAAAATTAAAAAAAAATAAAATATAAGCAGATCTTATCATTACCTTATAGAGATAGAAAGAATATTTAGAGAACCATTATCTTAAAAAGGAAAAAGCTTTACTTCCAAAAGTGCATGCTTCAAAAAAGGTTCTCAGGAAATGACGATAGACAAACCTCTCTAATATATACTCTCTCTATATTGTACATCAATAATCTTTCTCCATATTATACATCAATAAGCACTATTTTATTTCCCACCAATGGTTTAGAGGGGTGTAGAGGTAAGGGGGTTGGGGTGCATATAGGAAAAAGCAAAAAGACAAACACAAACAGAAGAAGAAGAAAAAGTATAGTTGTGATGACTAGAAAAAAAAATTGTATGATTTGTTGTATTGTTGGATTGTAACCAAGCCATAAACCATCATTGTCCACATGTACAGCTTTTTTACTTACTACTACAAACCATTTCAAAGTTTCAATCTTTGATCTCTTTTTCAGTTGTTGGATTTATATAGGCAATTAGGTTTTCTGGGGTTTGGAGAAAGATTCAAGAAAGTGACCTTTCTTGTGTGTTTGGATTTATTGAGGAAATTGGAGTTTATGGGGTTTTGAGAAAGATTCAAGAAAGTGTCTTTTCTTGTGTGTATTGATTTATTCAGGCTATTGGAGTTTATGGGGTTTTGAGAAAGATTCAAGAAAGTGATTTTGTTTTGTGTGTTTTGTGGTAAAGTTTTTGAACTTTTTTTTTTGTCTGGGATTCTGGATTTTGGGGTGCAATCTTTTTGTGGGGTTCAAGAAAATGACTGTGGAAGAAATTAGAGGGAATATGGGTGGTGGTGAAAGGGGAGATAATTATGATAATTTTCCAATTGGTTTGAGGGTTCTTGCTGTTGATGATGACCCTATTTGTTTGAAGCTTTTGGATGGTTTGCTCAGAAAATGCCAATATCAGGGTAATGCTTGATCTATGGATTTTAATTTTTAGGTTAATTATGATTTTTTGTCAATATGGTGTTTGATTTCTTGTTTATGAGGTCTAGTTGGAATTTCTGCTTAGTTTTGAAGTTGGTTTTCTGTTTTATCAGAGAAAAAGAACAAAGAAAGTCTTTTTCTTGTTTTGTCATTGTTGTTTCTTGTTTTCAACACTCAACAGGAGCATTTTGAACTCCTTTGCTCTACAAAAAGGTGTTTTCAAATGGTCATGTATAGTTTCTTGACTTCAATGTTGTATGGTTCTTGTTTCTATTTGATTTGAGCATATGCCTTTCAACAATCATTGATAGAAACAACAACAACAACATACCCGTGAAATCCCACAAGTGGGGTCTGGAGAGGGTAGAATGTACGCAGACTTTACCACTAACTCATAGAAGTAGAGAGGCTCTTTCCTGGGAACCCTCGTCTCAAAACAATCATTGATAGAACAATAAGGGAAAATGGAGATCCTTTGATTTACTTTTTTGCTTTTGTTTTTGTATTGTGTACATATTCAATTCCCAAATCCTCTACTTTGTACTTTATAGATTCTGTTTTCAAGTGAAATTTAGTTCCTCAAAAGTAGATTTGTTGGAAGATTTTGAATCATTTTGAATCTTTAGTCATTTGCTTCTCATGATTTTTGATAAATTGCATTATTATTCTGAAGATCTTTTGTTTTTGCACAGTAACTACAACAAGTCAGGCAAGGATGGCATTGAAGATGTTGAGGGAGAATAGAGATAGATTTGATTTGGTAATCAGTGATGTTCACATGCCTGATATGGATGGCTTTAAACTTCTTGAACTTGTTGGTCTTGAAATGGATCTTCCAGTCATAAGTAAGTAGAGTATCTTCATTTTTCTTATTTGAATAGATCTATCATTTTTTCTTTCATTTTCAACTTTTTGGTCCCTTTAGCATGAGTGGATATTGTTGGATGAATTGGATCCCTCCATCTTTTGACCAGAAGTCTCGGGTTCGAACCAAGGGAATGGAGAAATTTCTGATAGGTAGAACTCACCCTTTTGATGAGCTTACATGGAGCAAATATGGATTAGTCGGACCTCGGACCAATAGATTTTGGATACCATATGGTTAAACCGGAAAAAAAGAATTTTTTTTGCTCCCTTATGATTCTATATTAGCTTCGAGTAACTAATTGCATTTTGTTACACTTGTAATTGAGGATCTTAAGGGTAATGATTGGATTAAGTACTAGTTTTCTTGCTTAGTTGATGTTTGAACCTTTTTTTTGGTCCAGTGTTGTCTGGAAACAGCGATACCAAACTTGTAATGAAGGGAATCAGTCATGGTGCTTGTGACTATCTGGTGAAACCTGTTCGGATTGAGGAGTTGAGGAATATATGGCAACATGTGATTAGAAGAAAGAAAGTTGAGCCTATGAGCCAAGGCAAGTCTAAGGATCAGGACAAATCTTATCAGGGAAGTGGAGAGAGTGGTCGAGGGCAATCACCGACAAGTAATGCAGATCAAAATGGGAAATGTAACAAGAAAAGGAAGGATGAAGAAGACGAGAATGATGAAAATGGAAATGATAATGAAGATCCAACAACTCAGAAGAAAGCTCGTGTCGTCTGGTCTCTAGAGCTTCACAGAAAGTTTGTTGCAGCTGTTGGTCAGTTGGGCATAGAAAGTGAGTGCTTTAGCATTATTAAGTTCTTCTCTATCTATGCTTGTTAATGAACATTTCCATGTTAAATGGATATTTCTGATGCAGAGGCTGTCCCCAAGAGGATTCTTGACCTGATGAATGTTAACGGGCTTACAAGGGAAAATGTGGCAAGCCATCTCCAGGCACTAGTCTTAGCTCCTTCTTCGTTTTTTCATTTCATCTCTTTGATTCTCTCTTTAAATCATTGGACACAATTAGGGATTTTTACTAGACATGGCTTGGATAGTGTGGAGGTGAACAACGTGAATATGTTTGAAGCGCTAGCCCTCAAATGTCCCCAGTGTTGAATCATATGCGAGAGTATCGGATTTTTCTCTCACCTCGGATTATGCTTCATGTGGCTAAGAGATAAAAATCTGAAATAACCTTGCTACGTATCATGAATGTTAGTTAGCAAATGGCTGCAAATCGTACTCAATATCTCAGGATATTTCATAGAAATTGAAAGTTGTATTGCAGTAGTGTCTGAGTCTAAAACAGCTGTGTGGTAAAATTATCCTGATTAAATGGATCTCTGTTCTCTTAGTTGAGTAATTCAAGGGCATGTGAAGAGTGGGTGCAAGGATGTGCCAAAAAGGAGGTGCAAGATGTTGGTTGTAGCAGGGGTTAAGAGAGATAGAGGTAGGCTGAAGAACTGAGGGGGAGGTGATTAGACAGGACACTGTAGAAGGTTAGTAGGTAGCTGAGGAGGTGGGGGCTGGGGGGGGGGGGCTCCTCCTCTTCTCTTTTCCTTTTAGTAGTATTCATTTATTGTGTAGTCACTTATTCTCGGATGTATATTACTAATGGTTGCTGCATTGCTTTGTATCTTGCAATTTATTTATTTTTGTCTATTTTCTTACAATCCTCCATTGTATTCCTTTCTTATGAGCCAAGGGTCTATCGGAAACAGCCTCTCTAGCTCACGAAGTTAGGGGTAAGGTCTGCTTACATCCGACCCTCTTTCTTGTTAATGAAAAAAATTACAGTTTCAGATTTTTTTAGTCTGGCTTTCTTGTCTGTGCTGCAGAAGTATAGGCTCTACCTGAAAAGGGTCAATGTTCAAAACCAACAAGCCAACATGGTTGCTGCATTAGGAGGAAGGGACTATGTGCGAATGGGCTCACTGGATGGGCTTGGAGATTTTCGAACTTTGGGTGGATCAGGACGGTATACTCATGCCGCCTTGTCATCATACAGTTCAGGAGGCATGCTTGGCCGACTAAATAGTGCTGCTGGTCAAAGCGTTCGCAACCTGGCAGGATCTCAGCTACTCCAACCTAGTCATGGCCAAAATTTGAGCAATCCCCTTGGTGTTTTTGCAAAACTGAATCCAAACATTCCGCCTGCTAGCCAGAATACTGGTTTATTTCAAGGCATTCCTGCATCATTGGAGCTTGATCAATTGCAGCTGAGTAAACCCTCAGTGCATATTTCTTTGGACGAGTCGAGACTGCTTACAGCTGATGTGCTCGGTTGCTCGAGTAACTCCTTATCCCATGTTCCAAATAATCTGATGTTGCTTCAAGGGAATTCCCAGCAGCCACTGACTGGGGGAGGATTTGGAAACCAGCACTCTCCAAACATGACTCCATTTAGCTCAGACTCGTTCAATACCAGTGCTGATGGATCTTCCAACTTTATGGATGGTAAATGTAATGGGAACTGGCAAAATACCGTTCAGTTATCGAAGTTCCAGTCAAGTTCTTTCCCATTGACTGGATCCTTCATTAACAGCCATTTGCCTCAAAATAGCGCAGGAGAAACTGAGACTCATTTACCAAACAGCCCTCTTGATTTTACTTCCACCACCTCAGTTTCTCCTCCTTTTGGAGATTCAAGGGGAGAAATCCAATACCGTCAAAGTATGACTGGTGCTGTTCAGAGAATGAATCAAACATCGTCTCAAGTATGGGCCGATAATAAACAGCATTATTCCCACAACTCAAATAATACTTTCGCCAGTAACTTAAGTTCTCAGGTTCCCAATGATGGTAGCATGGCTTCTTTAAGCCACAGTATGAACCAAAGCAATGAGAACTTTGGCAGAAGGATGGACATGTCATTGATTGATAGATCGAGTGGAGGTTCGTCAACACTCATGCAGCACATTGAGCATGAAAAGTTGACCCTGGATTCAAGTACAAGGACAAATGAAGACTTCCTCTTAGATCCAACAAAGCAACAAGTTGGTTTTAGTCCACAAGGCTATGACTCTCTGGATGATCTAGTGACTGCAATGAAACGGGTATGATTACCTTCTCTAATTTTGAAATGTCTGAATATTGTTTTTCAGCATAACAGGAGATGAACAGGAGATGAACCAGACTTCTCTGTCAGTAGTTAAATGTACAGCTGGATTGCGATATACAAACTCACGTTCATCTATGAAGTAGATCTAAGAATTTTCATCCAACTCATGAAAAAAGAAAAATCTGCAGAGCGTGTCATGACATATTTTTGCTTCACCAACAATAACAACCAATACCACAAAAGCGGGTCTGAATCAAATGGCTCTGTTGGCTATCTCTTTCCTACAGCTTCTCGGGATTAAACACTGTTCCCCCTTGGGTATTCATCATTTCATCTGGCACTAAATCTAATGTCAATAAGATGCATACTTATATTGACCTGTACACCTATATGAACCTGTAGTCAGTCTATTGTGTTCTACTTCTGAGTTCATTGTCTATTTCATCTCTTTTTAAGTTGAATAACTCTATTATTTCAAAATCAGTAGACTTTTCAACTATTTTTGCTCTTGCTCGTGCTAGTGCCCCCCAATATGTGAATTTCTTGCAATATGAGATTCAATGCCAAAACTCACTCTTGTATTTTCAGAGATACTGCATCTTCCTTATCAGGAGTCACTTAGCATCAGAACTCCAAAAGTTATTACTGTCGGGGGATTTCACTTACCAAGTTCTTGTTTGATCTACCTCCATAAAGTTTCACACTTTGTTCCATTTGCTACGACAAATGGGATTTAGGAAATCTCTGTCAATCTGTGCAAAGATGCTCGCTTTTATTTCATTTCAAACATAACCAAGAAAAAGAAAGGGAAATTCTTGTAACTTTTGTGCTCTTCACACTGCATGATATAACGGCAAGAGAGTGCTTGTGCATTAAAAAGGATTTTTTCCTTTGCGATTGAATGCCATGACTCTTATTTGTATACCACCAGATCCCAGTTTTCGAGGTACCACATCAGTCCAATCATCACTACTTGAGTTATCAGGTGGTCGCTAGGCATCAAATTCAAGAAGTTCTTGTTTGACTTTCTTTTTTCATTACCTACATCACCAAGAAAGCGAAAGGGGAACCTTTTTGAAACTTTTGTGCTCTTCACACTGCAGTTGACATAACGGTAAGTGCTAGTGTGCATTATAAGTAGTTTTGCTTTATGTAATGCAGGAGCAAGATGGAGGCATGTTAGATGAAGGAACATATGGATTTGATAGTAGTCCTTTTGGATCATGACTATGAAGTTTTCTGTTGCTGTCAGCAAGAAGAGGATCTTAGCTAAGGTTGAAGCAATAGTAATTTTCTCCCCTATAGGATTTATATCTTGTCAATATGTAGTAGTAGTCAGCAGGCCTCTATCCCGCCTTCTATTTCGTTATTTTCTTCTGGAAATGATGTTATTGACAGTACCATTTCTAATGCAAATTGCTTGCTGCTCTTAGCTCGTTTTCCTTCACGACGATTTCTCCAATATCAAAGCTTTATTATTCTTGTAATTTTTGTTTTCATGGCATTCTGCAGATTATTTTGATGCTGTGATAAGATTCAGATTGATGTTGTGATGAAGTTCAGATTACTTTGATGTTGTGATAAAAGTTTAGATTACTTTGATGTTGTGACAAATCTAAATAATGTCTTGGAAAAAACAACATTTAGTGTAGTTCTGTAAAGTTAGGACTGGGGAGGGTAAAGTATACATAGACCTTACTGCTCTATCAAAGGTAGAGAGGTGGTTTCCGATAAACCCTTGGGTAAGAAAAATAGTCCAAAACAGTCCGTAAAGAAGATTATTGGAAGTGAAAAGATAACAAATCATTTTGAACAATAACTATAACAAAATAATGTGATAATTGTAGTACATCAAACATTATATAGTAACAGAAATCTAAGGAGAAGAAACTACATGTGCAATATTATGATTAGTAACTAGCACAGGCAGATAGCAAGATAACGCGCTACTATCTACTAATTGTATACTACTTAAAATAGTTTAATTTTATCCTCCGTTAACTTTTTGGTTCATCAATCTCTTTGTCGTTGTCAAATCATCTCATATTTCCCCTAGTCACTAATGGAGATTCAATATGAAAAAGGTTGATTGAGATAGGTAAGAAATATTCTTACCTGTCTAACTTCTAATGAATGAAGATAGGCAAGTTCTTGTATAAATAATCTTTTATAAGAAGAGGAATTGATTGAGATTGTTTAAGGAATTTACGTAATCGTAAACTTTATGGAAAAAATTAGAATAATATGAATTGAAGAAAGTTAAATATTACTACAAGTTGTCAAAGTTAAAGATTTAAGGTGGTTGTGTTGTCAACCCATTTGATTGCATTGGTTTTGTGAAGTCTAATTAATTGATTTTGAAAAGTCCGAGCAACTTAATCTATGGGTATATGAACCTCTAAAAGCATGTTTGGATTGATTGAAAAAATAACTTTTAAAAGGTATTTTAAAAGCACTTTTTAAAGTGCAGAAATTTATGTTAAAACTAAGTAGTTACATATTTAGATAAAAATACTTTAACTAAAAAACAGTTATTGACATGTTTGGTATAAAACAACACTTTTCCTTCTTATGAAAATGACTTAAGTATCCTTAAAACTGTTAACATTATAAAAAGCCGACTATAATAAGTATTTTATTTCTAATATAATTTAAATTGAAATTATTCTATATTTCAATTTCAATATAAATTAATTATTTAATTTAAATAAAAGTATTTTAAAATTTTAAAAATATTAAAAGAAATCGTTAGGACACACTTACATTTGAGAGAACATCAAAACAATTGCTATACTGTTGTGGATGAAAATAAAAAGCAAATGACAAAAACAATAATGTAAAAAGGTGAAAAAAGAGAGATACAAATGTTTTATTGTAACGAGGGTAGTATCAAAATCACAAAAAATTTCTAATGTACGTAAGAGGCTAAACTACTGTCAGATGACTTGTCTCCTTCAGCTGCTTGTTCTAGCAGGTAGCTGTCAATTGACGTGCCTGTTTCAGCTGATAGAATCCAATACAAGCTAGAAAGTTAGCTCATCCTGAAATCTAGTATGCTGACGACTGGCTAGAGTTGAGGGCGAGTCGAAGTCGATGGAACACTCGTTACACTCCACAAAAGCAAGACAAAGAAAAATACAAGTAGGAGTCCATACGAACCATGAGTATGTATCATCGGCCAACTCCAAATAGAAATTAATATGCATAAGAAATATTAGAAAATCAACTATAACACTTAACAGGTGGCAAGTAACAAGCAAGTGGTAAAAGTGACAACATAAAAAAAGTACAAAATCAGACAACAATATCAAGAACAAACATGAGGACTCAGGCCTCTACACAGATTTTTTCAGAAAGTTGTGCCATTTTCCCTGCAACGTCAGAATCCGTGGGCTAACACCCACATAAAACTGCCGAAATCGTTAGTTTCCTGCTCCTTGACCCATAAAATCCTACCATGCGTTCCCCCGCCGTCGCCAGTCCACCTAAGAGTCTTGCCGGGCTCGATGTGGACCCACTCACATGATTTTTCAAGAAAGTTGTGCCGGAGCCCCTTGCAGCACTAAAATTCGTGGGCTAACACCTACAAAAAACTGTCGAAATCACTTGTTTCTCGTTCCATGGCCCATAAAATCCTACCAGGCCTCCCCCGCTGTAGATGGGTCACCTGGCATCTTGTCGGGCTCGTTTCAGACCAACTCGTATGATTTTTCAAGAAAGTTGCACTGGAACCCCTTGCAGCGCCAGAATTAGTGGGCTAACACACACAGAATACTGTCAAAATCATTTGTTTCTTGTTCCTTGGCCCATAAAATTTTATATGGCGTCCCCCGCCACAGCCAGGCCACGTGGGCCTCTTGACGGGCTCATTGTGGATGCACTCGTATAATTTTTCGAGAAAGTTATACCAGAGCCCCTTGCAGCGCCAGAATTTGTGGGCTAACACCCACAGATACTGCCGAAATTGCTTGTTTCCTGTTTCTTGTCCCATAAAATCCTACCAGGTGGCCGCCGCTGTCGCTGGGCAGCCTGGTCCTCTGGCCGGGCTCATTGCAAACCCACTCGTATGATTTTTCGAGAAAGTTGGGACAGAGAACCTCTACTGCGCCAGAATTCGTGAGCTAACACCCACAAAAAGTTACTGAAATTGTTTGTTTCCTGTCCTTGGGCCATAAAATCCAACCAGCGTCCCCCGCCGCAGCCGAGCCACCTAGACCTCTTGCTGGGATCGTTCCCACTTGTAAGATTTTTTGGGAATCTTGAGCCGAAACCCCGTGTAGCGCCAGAATTCGTGGGCTAACATCCCCAGAAAACTACCGAAATCCCCTGTTTCCTGTTCATCGACCCATAAAATCCTATCATGCGTCCGCCAACGCTGTCGGGCCACCTGGGCCACTTGCGGGCTCGTGCCGACCCACTAGTAAGATTTTTCGAGAATCTTGTGCCGAAATCCCGCGCAGCGCAAGAATCCGTGGGCTAACACCCACAGAAAACAGCCGAAATTGTCTATTTCCTGTTCATTAACTCATAAAATTCTTCCAGGCCTCCGCCAACGCCGCCTGGCCACTTGGGCCGCTTGCCGAGCTCGTTGCCGACCCACTCGTATGATTTTTTGGGAATCTTGCACTGGAACCCCGTGCAGCGCCAGAATCTGTGGGCTAGTACGCACGAAAAACTATCGAAATCGTATTTTCTTGTTCATCGGCCCATAAAATCCTACCAGGCCTCCGCCAATACCGCTGGGCCACCTAGGCCGCTTGTCAGGCTCGTTGTCAACCCATTCGTATGATTTTTCGAGAATCTTGCGCCAAAGCCCGTGCAGCGCTAGAATCCGTGGGCTAACAACCACGGTAAACTGCCGAAATCGCCTGTTTCCTGTTCATCAGCCCATAAAATCCTACCAGGCCTCTGCCAACGTTGTCGGGCCACTTGGGCCGCTTGCCAGGCTCGTTGCCGACCCACTCGTAAGATTTTTCGAGAATCTTGCGCTGAAACCCCGTGCAGAGCCAAAATCTCTGAGCTAACACCCACGGAAAACTACCAAAATCGAATGTTTCTTGTTCATCAGCCCATAAAACGCTACCAGGCCTTCGCCAACACCGACGGGCCACCTGGACCGCTTGCTAGGCCGCTTGTCGACACACTCGTATGATTTTTTGGGAATCTTACGTCAGAACCCCGTGTAGCGCCAGAATCCGTGGACTAACAGCCATGAAAAACTGCCGAAATTGCTTATTTCTCATTCATTGGCCTATTAAATCCTATCAGGCCTCTATCGACACTATCGAACCACTTAGGCCGCTTGTCGGGCTCGTTGTCGACCCATTCGTATGATTTTTTGGAAATCTTGCATCGGAGCCAGTGTCGCGCCTTAATCCGTGGCTAACAACTACGGAAAACTGTCGAAATCACCTGTTTCTTGTTCATCGACCCATAAAATCTTACCAGGCCACTGCCATCGCCGTCGGGCCACCTTGGCCGCTTGCCGGGCTCATTGTCGACCCACTCGTATGATTTTTCGGGAATCTTGCATCGGAACCATGTGCAGGGCTAGCATCCGTGGGCTAACACCAACGGAGAACTACCGAAATTGCATGTTTCCTGTTCATCAACCCATAAAATCCTAAAAGGCCTCTGGCAACGCCATCGGACCGCTTGCCGGGGTTGTTGCCGACCCACTCATATGATTTTTTGGGAATCTTGCGTCGGAATCTTGTGCAGCACAAGAATCCGTAGGCGTTTGATATCGCCTGTTTCTTGTTCATCGGCCCATAAAATCCTACCAGGCCCCCGCCAACGCCGCCGGGCCACCTGGGCCACTTGCCAAGCTCGTTGCGGACCCACTCATATTATTTTTCAAAAACATTGCGCCGGAGCCCCTGTAGCGCTAGAATCCGTGGGTTAACACCCACGGAAAACTACCGAAATCGCCTGTGTCCTATTCATCGGCCCATAAAATCCTACAAGGCCTCTTCCAACGCCGTCGGACCACCTGGGCTGTTTGTCGGGCTCTTTGTGGTCCCACTCGTATTATTTTTCAAGAAAGTTGCACCGGAGCCCACTGCAACGCCACAATCCGTGGGCTAACATAAAAAAAAATATCGAAATCACCTGTTTCCTGTTCCTTGGCCCGTAAAATCCTATTGCACATGATGATAGAATTGTGGGCAATTATTGTTATTCGGGAAGTACTTGGATCAGTTATGATGATATTCAAAGTGTGAGGACCAAAGTTTCATATATTAAAAGTAGAGGACTGCTTGGTTATTATGCTCTTTCTCATGCCGCTTGGAATTTTGCTCTTTCTCATGCCGCTTCACAAGGTATAAAATTAAATCCATTCATTTTATTATTTTTTAAAAAATAATTATATTTTTTCAAAATAAATTAACTTTAAAAATGTATATTTGGGTAATTTAATTTATTTTTATTGTGTTAGTTGAATATTTTAATTTATAAATAATTTTCTAGACACTTTCAAAAATCTATATGTCATGTTAGCATCAAAAGTCTACAGGACACAATCGAGATAAGATAAGGTGTATCACTGCTGAAAAATACTATTTTTCCCCCTAAAAATAGACAATTGTTTTCGTAATACCGCAGGTATGATCTTGGGAATTCTTTACCCGATGACCTAAGAAAAAACCAGTCTTACCTTAGAATTTTTTCTCTGATATCTATCTTTTGCCTTAACCACATCAAAGAGGAATTGAACCTCTTATAGTTTTTTGAAAACTCTAATCCATTTGATGTCCGCCACCCTTCCCCTCCTCCTTCCTCCGTTAGTTTAGCTGCAACGGCCGCAGACGCAGGAAGCAGTTCCTCTATGGCAAATTGGAAACGTCGAAGTAGGCTGTGGCTTGTTTTTGACAAGCTTATTTTGAGCCTGACGCTTGGCACGGTGTCTTTTCTCTCTGATCGAACGGGAACTGTTCTTTCTATTTTCACCAGTACCGGAACCAGTGCCCGCCAGATTGAGGATGAGGAGCGGAAAGCCAGGAGGAAGCGAAAGGCTAGCTACCAGGTACGAAACTCCCCCCTAGTTGGCTACCTTCTATTATTGATAGCCGGATAGTAGTCGATAGCCAGCTTCTTCTGTTTACCATGTTCGTTATTCTACCGATATTTTCATTGAAATTGATGAGGAAAAAATAATAATATTTTCATATATAAAAATTAGAAAGTTTTTCACTATTTTAATAATAATCTATTTTTCAACAAGATGGTTCGGTGGAAGAATAGTGGAAATGTCTATCTTCGTATTATGTCCACTACTATTTTTTCTAATAATATTTTCTAAATATACAATATTTACTTGTCAGTTAAGTTCGAATTAAATATCTATTTACGTATTATGTCTAATATTATTTATTTATGGATGACTTAATTATTTTTTATTTTTTAAAATTTAGAAGCTAATGGAGTGACACAAGGAGGAATCGCGAACAAGAAGAAAAAACTCAATCGACTAGTTATAATTCTGATTCCAATTGGTGCAATATTAATATTGATATTGATAGTGTTGAAAATATTTTTTTATGTGAAGATATTACTGCTAAAAAAGAGAAAATATTTTTTTTAGCATATTTTAAAAATATTTAGAATTATTAGTTGAAGTAAAGAGTGATATTGTTATTGGATATTTGTCCTGAGTTTCTTTATTATAATTGAATTTTACTTTTTCAAAAGAAAAAAACAAAATCTTCATATTTGACGAGTTCTTTTTTTTTTTCAAGTAAAAAATTTATAACTGTATAAATATAGACTTATTCCTTCTGTCTAGGTTGCATTTACAATATATACCTAGGGGCTAGTAGGGGCTTTAAGAGTTTCTGTGAGGGGGAGAAAAGATGAGACAAAAGTGTTTATTATTAAAAAGTCAAATACTTGTGTGAACCTGATGTTATTCCGAGTAAATTTATGAGGTTATTTATTTCGATATTTTGTATTCGTTTCATATAATGGATTGCTTATCTCTTCATCATATAGATGTTGATTGATTGACCGAATCACGTTAAGTTGTTATGTCTCTTTTGATATATTTCTTATTTGTCTTGTTACGCATAATCTGTAAGGGGGAGAAAAGATGAGACAAAAGTGTTACTATTAGAAAGTCAAACACTTGTGTGAACCTCTTTTTATTCTGAGTAAATTTATGAGGTTATTTATCCCGATATTTTGTGTTCTTTTTATATACTGGATTGCTTATCTCTTCTTCATGTAGATGTAGATCGATTGACCAAACCACCATAAGTTATTATGTCTCATTTGATATATTTCTTATTTGTCTTCTTATGCATAGTCCGTAGAAATTTACTTTATTAACTTTTGTATGACACTTAATTATTTCAATTCTAACTATTGATATTTTTTTTTATATTAGAGTTAGAGTGGAACCAAATGGAAAGCAAAAATAAAGCAAGAAAAAGTGGAGATAATGGCAATTTACAAGTTTTTAGTTTTGATGAGATGAAGGAAGCTGCAAACAATTTTTCATCTGAAAATAAACTTGGAGAAGGTGGATATGGCTTCGCATTTATGATATGACATAGTAATATACTCTATATAGACAAACCTGTATGGAGCTTTAACTACTTAATTACTTGTTCTAGAAGGAGTCAATGAGTCAGCCGGGATTTGAATCTTGATCTCTCATGCACTTCATCGACCACCAGATCAGATTACAGCGGGGACAGGTGTTTGGTCATCATTTATATATACCGTCGCAATTATCTGAATTTATCCAATATGAATGTCAAAGATATTCCTAGCTTGATCAAATCATCAGTCAAACAAAACCAATAGAGTTGACATTAAGATATACACACACAACCAATAGAGTTGACATTTAAGATATACACACACAAAATTCTAGGAGACAGAGATATTGCATTCCTCAAGTATAAAATCTTGTGAATTGTTCCTTCATACCTCAAGAGTACTTTTTGTGGTTTCAAATTATGGGCTGCCTATTTCTTCTTCTTTTTGTGTTACAATATCCACTTGTTATCTTTTCAAGTCATCTATGCCGACAAGACGAGAGTTTGGTTTTGCAAACATTGAAGCTTAAATTCTCCATACATGACTCTGCCTCTGCTGATTGTGAATCCAATGGTTACTTTCCCTATCCAAAGACACTTTCTTGGAATAGAAGCACTGATTGTTGTACTTGGGATGGAGTAACATGTGACAGAGTTACAGGTCGAATAACTCGTCTTGATCTTAGCTGCAGCCAACTTCATGGAACAATTGACTCCAACAGTACCCTCTTCCAACTTACTCATCTTCAAAGCCTTAATTTAGCTTACAATGATTTCTCCCCTTCCCAAATTTCAAGCAAATTTGGCTGGTTTCCGAGTTTAACACATCTTAATCTATCTCATTCTGGTTTTTCAGGCAGAATACCTTTACAACTTTCATATCTATCCAATTTGATTTCACTTGATCTTTCATCAGGTCTTGAGGAGTTGAGATTTGCACCTCAAACTTTCAAAATGCTCCTTCAAAACTTAACTCAATTAAGAGAGCTTTACCTCACCTCAACATACATATCTTCATCACTTCCATCAAACTTGTCCTCTTCTTTACAAGTTCTGAATCTTGTCGGAACGGAATTGTCAGGGAAAATCCCTGATGAGATTTTCCATTTACCAAGATTGCAAATACTTAACTTAGGGAGCAACTTGTATCTCACTGGGCATTTGCCAAAAACTCAATGGAACAGTAGCAGCTCTTTAAGGGAATTAGATCTTTCTTCGTCAGGCTTCTCGGGGAATATACCAGATTCTATTGGTCATCTCAACTCTTTAAGGGTATTAGATCTATCAAGCTGCTACTTCTCTGGTAACATTCCTCCAGCTATTGGTCATCTCACTGAGCTCATTAGTTTACGACTCTTATTCAACAACTTCAGTGGTCCACTTCCATCAACAATCTCAAGTCTGGTGCAACTTGTTGAGTTTGATATCTCATATAACAACCTTACAGGCAACATGCCAAATATTTTCCATAAATTTAGAAAGCTCAAATCTTTATCCCTTTCATATAACCTCTTTACGGGCCTTTTTCCATCCTCAGTTACAAATCTAACAAAGCTTGAGAGTTTGGAACTCTCAAATTGTTCTATAACTGGTCCTATTCCTTCAACCATCACCACCGGATTTCCAAACCTCGTCTTGCTCTTCCTACCAGATAACTCACTTAGCGGAGAAATACCATCTTGGATATTTAGTCTTCCTTCCTTGAAATACCTAGTTTTGAGAGGCAATCAACTTACTGGTCAACTTAAGGAAGTTAGATACAACTTGCTAGAAGTTGTTGATGTCGGTGAGAATAAGCTGAATGGACCTATTCCAACATCATTTTCTAAACTAGTGAACTTGACAACACTTGATCTATCTACAAACAACCTTTCTGGCGGTCTAGATGTTGGGTTGTTTTCAAACTGCAAACAACTTAGACGTCTTGGCCTTTCTTTTAACAATCTGTCTGTATTTTCCAGTCAAAAAGATGCAACCTTGCCTAGTTCTCTTGGAAGTTTGTATGCATCTTCTTGCAAAATAAGGGAGTTAAATTTCCTACGAGCTGCAAAATACATTGGTAAGTTAGATCTTTCCAACAACAACATATATGGAAAAATTCCTGATTGGGCATGGTCTAATTGGCAAGTCTCCGTGTCTTGGTTGAACCTTTCTAGCAACTTTCTAATGGCTATTGACCCGCTTCATCACTTTGAGGGTCTTTATTATCTTGATATTGGATCTAACTTGATTCAAGGACAATTACCTGATCCACCTCCCTTACTATTCGTCTTCATAGCCTCGAACAATAACTTCACTGGGAAGTTACCTGATTCACCATTATGCAAAATGAATTCCCTTGTGATTCTTGATTTGTCCAATAACAGCCTGAGTGGAGTAATTCCAAAATGTTTGTTCAACATGAGCACAAGTCTCTCAGTGTTGGACCTGCACGACAATCATTTTAGTGGGACGATTACCAATAATTTTGGTAAGGGAAGCAGTCTAAGAAGTCTCAATTTGCGGAAAAATAAACTAGAAGGGACGTTACCAAGAAAGCTTGCCAATTGCATAGCTCTGGAAGTAGTTGATCTCGGAGAAAACTTGTTGAATGATACATTTCCCATATGGTTGGGATCACTTCCTAGGCTGCAGGTTCTCAGTTTGAGATCCAATCGGTTGCATGGCCCGATTACCACTTCAAGAAACCAAGTCTTATTCTCAAAGCTGAAAATCCTTGATCTTTCTTATAATGACTTCACCGGAAACCTGTCAGAAAGTTTCTTCAACAACTTGAAATCCATGATAATGGAAGATCGAACGGGAACTCCTTTAACGTATATTGGAGAAATTCGATACCATGATTCCTTGACATTAGCTATTAAAGGGCAACAGATTGAACTTGTGAGGATTCTTTCTATCTTCACAACCATTGATTTCTCAAATAACAAATTTCAAGGTGATGTACCAAAATCGATTGGCAATCTTCGTTCACTTCGCGGGTTGAATTTATCCCATAGCAGCCTTATTGGACCTATTCCTCAGTCTTTTGGAAATTTATCTGTTCTTGAATCGTTAGACCTTTCGTGGAACCAACTTTCTGGGAACATACCTCAAGAACTTGCTTCCCTGAAATCTCTTGCTGTCATGAATCTCTCACAGAACCACCTGATGGGACGCATACCTAGAGGTCCACAGCTTGATACATTTGAAAATGATTCATATTCAGGAAATGCTGGATTATGTGGATTTCCCTTGTCAAGAAACTGCGGAGAGATTCCGCGTTCTACTGCACCTGATATTGAAAAAGACGAAGAAGATTCAGGTTTTATGGATTGGAGAGCTGCAATAATAGGATGTGGTTGCGGAGCAGTGTTTGGGATGTTTATGGGATATGTCATTTTCTTAACAGGGAGACCAACATGGTTTGTGAGAAGTGTCAACCAACAAATCAACAGGATCCTTTTGAAAATTGAGGCTAAGAGAAGAATTGGGGCAAGGAAAAGACGACAGCAAAGAAGAGGGATGAAGTAAAATATCACAACTCCCTTCTGGTCTTTGTGTATACTTCATGCATTATTGCCTTGCAACATGCCAACATACACAATTTTAGCTAATGTTTCTGTTGTAATTATTGTTTCTAAACTAGAGAAATGCATATGTGCTTTTCTTTTGCATCAATAGAGAAATGTTTACATGTGCATTTTGTTAGTATAACCAAAAAAAACTCTCCCTCTAGAATTAGCTGGAGCACAGTTTGACACTCAATGGATAATGAGTCCCAAAGTTTACCCTCTGCTATTTAAAAACCAGGCTTTAGTCTATAACAGAGCTCGTCATGCATGTTCTGTTAACTCTGAAATTAAACATTACACATTGTGTTCTTTCATGTGCATATACTAAAGGAATAACATACATGGGACACTTTGCGGCTTCGAGCTCGTATAGAGAATTGATACGGTGAACTAGAGTTATAAAGGCAAGAAACAGATATGACTTGCTATGAGAAAAACAGAATATCAACTTACAACTATTATCTCATTCAGCTTCCAAAACTAACCTGTTTCATACCCAATCGGTAGGTCCTTCAGACTTCATGTCCATCGGAGCGTTACATTTCTCAGCCTCACTGCAGTCAGTGGCTAATCTTCTTACTTAACAAGAAGATGTAGGTTCCTTGCCAGCACGTTCAAGCAGCTAGCTCTTCCCAATAATAAATGTTCAACTGCTGCTCAATCTATTCTTTGAGATCAGAAATGTAGTTTAACATGATTGGAGCAAAATTAAATCCATAACTCAAATCAAAAAAGCCAGCTAAGTATCGAATATAATCAAGACAAAAAGCATTGTTAGTTTTCTTTAAACACAAATACATTGTTTGAGCAAAAGCTATTGGGTTCGGCCAAACCTATATCCGGGCTTCTAGCTCTGCCCCTAGATGAGCAATGGAAGGAGTTAGAAGGTGGCCAGAGTGAACTAACATTTGAATAGGATTGTAATCTAGTTGACTGACCTGGTCGACCTTCTGCACTGAGCTTCAGAACTTACAATAGTGAATGGTTCAAATGAAATTCATCAATCCCGGGCTATCGATATTCCTCTAAATCATCTTCTCTTGCATTAGAGGCAAT
>JAABOM020000101.1:229846-247955 GCA_011800125.2 Solanum clarkiae
ACCAAGATTGGGCACGATTTCATTCTCAAGACTCGAACAAATTTTTAAAATGAATGAATCTTAATTGTTTCATCATAATTTATAATTCTTTTTCATATTTAATATTTATATTTGAATTTGACTAAATTTGAATTCATATATTATAATTTATTTGTCGAAAATGGCACAATCAAAGAGATTTTTCATTTTCAAAATTTCATCACAATTGATTCTTGAGACGAAAGTTTTCCAGAAACAAACTCTCTATTTCTATGAGGTAATGGTAAGTTCTGTGTATATTTTACCCTTCTTATACTTCATTTGTGGAATTTTACCAAATATATTATTGTTTATATAAATATTTATAATTAAGCTCGATGAAATATAATTTATTTTTTAAAAATAACACAACCAACGAGATTTTTATTTTCAAAACTCGAATTGGACGACTACATACCTATTAAGAGGGATCAACCATTCCAGCATAAACTGTAGTTCCTTTGCTTTATTTTATTTTTTATTTTGATACTAGTATTTGAATTTGACTAAATCTAATGGATACTTCCAACACAATTTTGTTATTCACAAATCTCGAACCCAAAATCTCATGTTAGATTTTGACCCCATTACGTCAAAAATTTAAATAAAATATTTGTGATTGTAGGTGTATATAAGTGTATACAAATTTTTCGACAAATAGTATTTACACGTAGGTCCTTTGCAATCCTTCTGTGTAGTTTCCTTTTTTGGTTTATTGCTTTTCACTCGTTTTCTCGTATTGCGGAATTTTTTTTTAATTAGATTTTAACGTATATGCATTAAAAAAAACTCATAATTGAATAATTTTTTAAAATATAATTATACTTGATACTCATTAATAACATATTAAGTTATTTTTAATGTATATTCATTTTTACACTTTTAACTCAATTTTGCATGTTAGAATATGTTGGCTGATTTATTATTTACATAATTAATTTCACTTATTACACATGTAATGATGAGGAATTTTCACATATAATCACTCAAAAATATTTTAAATATGTTTCATAGCTATAATATGAGTAATTACATTTTGTAACTATAGTTATAGCAGCGTTTGTATAATTCGCGCAGCGTTTGTATAAATTTATATAATTTGTTATACAACTCGCAGTTCTTGTATAGCATTTGTATATTTTACTATACAATTCGTGCACAACGTTTGTATAATTCGTTATACAATTCGCAATTTTTATATATTTCGTTATACAATTTGATTTGCGCAGAACATTTGTATAAATTGCGCGAATTATACAAAATTCAAATTATAATTACAGCTACATGTTTGTCACGAGTCGTAATTACATCAAAGTATAATTATATTAACTAATTAACTGGTATATCTTTGCTTATCTGCATAAATTTTTTTCTATAATAATTACATGAATGATTTTATAGTGTAAATATCCCTTTTCAAGATTTAATTTATAGAAATTGAACCCAAATTAATTTTTTTTTCATGACATATTTTTATTTTTCTTCCACAATAATGTCTAAAGTTACATGATGTGCCTCAAACAAATAACACTATATATTTATTATTATATCATATATATCTAATAATTTTATTTGAGATCTTTGTAGTACTCTTCTAGCCACCTTTCAATAATAGCCACTTCTTGCTTCCTTTGCATGATTAGCCACTCTGGGTCATTCTTTGTCTCAGATCTAAAGTCAAGATGGTGTGCGCCTAATTAATTGCAAAAATTATAAATTAGAAAGAATAAAATTAATATGTCTAAATAAAAAAAATCAAGAATTTTTACTTTAATTATCATGTCATACCTTTCCGAGTAACCAAAGCCACAATGCTAGCTGATATATTTTTCAGTACACTGTCATAAAAGGAAAATGAAAAAAAAAAATCAATTCGAGTATTACTGAACAGAGGCGAATTTAAAATTTAATGTTTGTGTATTCAGAATGAATATATTATTATTTTACGATTATATTTTAAAAGTTTATTGCATCTATATATGTTTTAAATTAAAAACGAGTTATCAGTGATAGCAGATAACATGTCTTATTTTTCAGATCACTAAATATAATATAAAATAAAATATATAAGACTCTTTTAACTTACCCTCCTCTACTCCAAGGATCTTGCATTCCATTAGAGAATATCATGTTGCTCCCAAATCTCTTGAGGACTTGCTCAATTCTCTGAAATATAGATAAAATTTAGATTTTTATTATCTTAAAATTAAAAATACTTTTTATCCGACCCTTGATTATTCACTTTGGAGCCAAATTAGTTCAAATTCGAGCAGAAAAGTCCTACTCGAAGTAAATTATTCTAAATCAAAAGAAGCGAACACCATTTTAAGGGTTCGAATCCCAAAAACTCTATATATAAAGATAATATAGTAATTTAGATTCTTATTATCTTGAAATCAAAAATACTTTTATCGGACATTCGATATTTAGTATTATTTACTTTGGAATCAGATTAATTCAGACTCGAGCAGAAAGGTCCTACTTGAGGTACATCGTTCTAAATCAAAAGCAACACCATTTTAAAGGTTCAAACCTAAAAACTCTACATATAAAGATGATATAGTAATTTATCACTCTACCGCAATTTTTAGTGATTGTGAAGAACATTTCCACATGTATGACAACACAAAGAATATAATATAAAAAAAGATGAGTACTAATAAATACTCTTTCATCTTATTTTAGAGATTCAGTTCAGGTTTGAGCTTGGGGTCTTTGTTATCTTTGTTGTAAAGCACTTTACCCCTCAAAATGAGTTTTTTTTACGCGAGTTCAAATTTAATCGAACCCTAATATGAATATTGAATATCGAATACGAATATAAAAACTCACATAGCCACCAAATTCAGTAGTGATCCAATGTGGTCTAGGCTTCACTCCATAAGTCTTCTTGCAATCTTTCATAAATTCCTTGTAGCTAAAGGAAGATGGAGGAAACATACTTTCATTTGAACAAGTCATTGGCATAACCATTTCTGTACATGCCTGAATCCACAAATCATAAAAATAAACAAATAAACTATTAATAGATTCTAAATATTAGAAAATATTTCAAGAATAACTTTTTAAAAAATCAAGTAAAAGATTCAAATTTGTCCTTATACTATTTAGGTTATCGGGTTTTCTAAAAATTAATTCATTGTTATTGGGTTATTAGGTTATCGGGTTTTTAATGGTTTTGAAAAAAAAAATTATTTGATTATCGGTTCGATATCGATTTTTACTATTGGGTTATTGGGTAAACCGATAAACCAATAAGATTATAATAATTTAATATATTACCCCTTCGTAAATATTAAATATTAGTAATTTAATAGTAATAGGACACTATAACAATACTTTATGTATTTTAATCTTTATAGCACTTAAGTGATTAATTATCCACTTTAGTATTTTAGTCTGTAATTAACTAATTATAGCTTTTGCAAGTTTGTAAACATAATTTTCATACTTTATCTGTTTTTTATTAATGCAAATTCTCATTATCATTTTTATCGGGTAAACCAAAAATCGAATCGTTAAGAACTTCTCTGTCACTACTCAGATTATCCTGAAAATGCTAACATGCCTCCTTCCACTAAACGATAGAATTCTTTCTTCCATGATGGTACGGAACAATACCAAAATTGGGGGTAGATACACATAAATTAAATCACCTTTAACTCTAAGAAGTTGAGCCTCGTCTATTCCTATGTTTCGAGGTACCTCTTCATCTATTATAATTTTACAGACTCTATAGCCGTTTAAATTCTGAGTCTCTCACTAACACATAGAAAGGATAAATTGAATCACCTTAATTTCTAAGAAGTCAAGCCTTGTCTACTCCTACTTTTCGAGGTAACTCTTCATCTATTATAATTTCACTGACTCTGTGATCGTTTAGATTCTGAATCTGTCACTAACACGGATAAATCAAAATGTGTGTTATGTAAAGATGTACCTGCCAGTTCCAACCATGAAGACCATGAGCATCAGTTCCACCTTCTAAATTGAAACATTTTTCTGTTTGTGTATAATTGTAATATAAACTTGCTGCAGCAAATGCCTTGCTAAGCTTTGAAGCTCCTTTTGGCAATCCATCAATTATCTTGCACATCTTAATTCCAAAAAAAAAAAAAATCAAGTTGACAATAGCGAAATAAGAAATTTCACTAGAAAAGTCAAAATAAAGAAGTAAACGCATAAAAAAATTCAACGTTTATAGATATACATAATAGAATTGTCTATCGACACGATAATTTTCAATTGACACCCTTTGAACAAGAGTGACTTCCATATCGATCAGGACACCTACAAAGTCGATCTTTACAGATAAATCTCTACGATAAGCATGTCAATATTACAAGTAAATCATTCGTAATTGGTAAGATGATAAAAATAATAACTAGTTTGCTATGTTGTGCTAATAATATGTTAAGTAATACTAATCAAATGAACAATCTTTATATTACCAGTATATATTAAAAAAATAACGTAGAAAAATGAATGCATAAAAAGAATAAACATTTATTATATATATACGTAAAAAAATTGTCTATCTACACTCAACCTCTAGACAAAGTAACTCCTATTGCAATCTAAGACACTTACAAAGTCGATAATTACAGGTAAATCTCTATGATAAACATTAATTCGTAATTGACAAATTGATAAAAATAATATTTCTTCTGTCTCATTTTATGTAACATATTTTCTTTTTACTCCGTCCAAAAAGAATAATATCACTTTACTGAACTAGAAATAATTTAATTTTAAAATTCTCTTTTTACCCTTAATGAAATGATTTACAACTATACAAAATCCATGCCACGTCAAACAATGCCACGTAAATTAAGACAGAGAGTGATATGTTATATGGATACCTCTTCTACTGGATATGCTGGCAATGGCAT
Source organism: Solanum clarkiae (assembly GCA_011800125.2). Taxonomy (NCBI): domain Eukaryota; kingdom Viridiplantae; phylum Streptophyta; class Magnoliopsida; order Solanales; family Solanaceae; genus Solanum; species Solanum clarkiae. Next base: position 234,757 of record JAABOM020000101.1, read on the forward strand.
CATAAAGTTAGCCTCAGAAGGATAATTCACCATAGCTGTGTAGACAAAAGCTTCCCATAGCCAGTCTCTAGCTGAATAAACTGAATGCAAGCCCCTGAAAATCATAATAATAAATCATATCATCTTTTAACTTTGTCGATTTGAGCTTGTTTTACCCTGTCAATCTCGAGCTCGAATAAAGGAGGAGGGTTGTGGTAGCCAGAAAGGCAAAAACTTGTCAGTTCATGATGTATTGTTGATAATTTATCATGATGATGATATGATATGGGCTTAAATAACGAAATAAGGATTTGTATAGTCGACTCAAATTTATTTGGGACTGAAGCATAATTATTATCATAAGAAAAAATCAATCTTTTTATTTTATTGTTATGTTAAAAGAGACTTACTTGCAAGTTCTGAAAAGTTTACTAACTTCAATCAATCCATCTTCATGTGTTGCCAATGCATCCAACTCTGCCCAACTCCCCTTTATCACTTTAAAACAATTCAAGCTTGCATCCTATTTTATGTTGAAAAAAGAAAATAAAGATAATAATAAGTGACATTTTTAACATAAAAAATAAGACATGTTATCTGTTATAATAGGTTGAAAATACAAATAAAATAAAAAAATCATTTCCACATCAATTGAGGTGGACACAAATGGTTTCGTTTAATTCAAGTTGTATTTGTCATCTCTTACTGTCAATATATATAGGTCAAATCTTATTCTAAAAGGAACATATGTTGCATAAGCTAGGGTCAGTGGAACTGACAGAATTTTCACTAAGATGATGGAGCGTTCACCATCTACAATACATAAATAAAAAGATATTTATGTTGATAGCTAGAAAGTATATCCCGTAAGTTGACCCAAACAACACAATTACTTTTTAGAAAAGTTGGATGGGCCAAGGGTGGAGCTTTTGTTATTGAACCCCTTTTGACAAAAAATTATACTACTATTTATATATAGTTAAAATATTTATATATATAGTAGATGTCAAACCCCGTTTAACTAATTTGTGTGACTACTTTTTCAGATTTAAACCCCTCTCAATAACAATCCTGGCTCTGCCACTGATTTATTCTTTAGGCTTAGTATCACAAACCTTGAAATCTTGTGAAACACCATCATAGAAGCTTGACCATGGAGTGATTGTGTCAAATTGCAAGATTGGTGCTGAAGATGCCACTGCACCAATGGCTATATGTGGGTACTTTAGTCTAAACCAAGCAGCCAACACTGATTGAACAAAGAAACAAAAAGTCAAAAGAGGGAAGACAAATAAATATGCGTCCTTTTATTTCATTTTATGTGACATAATTAATATATAGGTGTCAAACTATATATATGAATTGAGAAAACATGATTAGAATAGTGTCAATAAAGGAGGGAATGCTAATATTGGAATCTATATATGAATTGTTGGACTATGTACTTCATAAATTGACAAATCCTATTGTAATTCACATGGATTGGACAGTTATTAAGTAGGTCCATTACATGTAATGTCATATCATCCATATATAATCAAGGAAAAACAATATATTCTTTGTGTATTTTTTTCTTTTTACTCCATCCATCTCACTCTATATGAGTTAGTTTGACTTGACGAGGAGTTTAAGAAATAAAAGACTTTTGAAATAGATCTAAAAGAAGTGATAGATATTTGTGTGGTTATAAATCATTTCATTAAAGGTGAACACATATATTTCTAAGTTAAATTGTTACTTAATATAGAAATGCATCATTTTTTTGGAACTGACTAAAAAAGAAAGTGAGTCATATAAAGTGAGATGGCAGGAGTATATCCTTCTTGTATACAAGAGTTTTTCCTCGTTATATATGTATATAAAAGTTGTTTAGCAAACATAGAAGGTAAGTTCTCACTACTAAAAAATGTAAATTTCTCATGGAGGCTTCTCAGAATATCATCGCGAGACAGATCTTCTTTAAACATTTTCATCAGAAATTCACATGTTTGTCTTTTTTTTATTGTAATATCTCTTGATTCACATGAATTGACAAGTTTTCACTACTAAAAAAATATGAATTCTTAATGGACGTTTTTGATAGAATATGGTCGCAAGATATATCTCCTTAGGACATTTCCATCAAAAATTCACATGTTTTTTTGGTAATGTCTATTGATTCACATGGATTGGACTCCCAAAAGTTCCACTCATGTTACATGTCATGTCATTTCCATTTATAATATATCAAGGAAAAAGATGAAAGATCACCTAAAAGGTGAAACTTTTTCCCTTATATTATTACTTTTCTTCATCACTTTTATGGTCTTTTGGTTCATAATATATGGTGAATACGTGAGATATTTTAGATATATTAAGTTTGAATAAAATTATTTTCAAACTTAATCATGTATATCCATTTTATCCCATCCAATCTCATATTATTAGGTGGGACTATTAGATTAGTCAAAAATTATAATTTCAAAATTATAATTTTGAAATAATCGAATTTGTTTCTTTCATTTAATTTACTTACTTCCTCCGTAAGAGCCACCAAAAACCACAACAGGTGATGATTCACAAGAAAGATTTTGCTTCAAACTCCTTATGAGTACAGCATAATCAGCCAATGCTTGTTGTGAATTCAAGTATCCCAAAGTCTTTGCTGAATTGTAAGATGTATTTCCAAATGGCATTGAATCTCCATAAAACCTATGCTAAAATATTCCAATACAAAAAAAAAAAAAAGAAAATCAATTTCGCTCCCTCTAAAAAGATAAATAGGAAAAAAAATTAAGAAAAAAAAAACATTGCCAAAAATAATCATTTAGAATATGAAATATCTTAATTTTATTCTCTACTACACTTTAGATTCATGTATGCTTTTGTTGCTAATGATGAAAATATTCATCAAGAAACTTCATTATTTATTATATAAATATAAAAAAAAAAAGACTCATATATATCACTTGAAAAAAATTCAGATAAACCCTTTTTAATTTCTGCCTCTTTAGCTCTGCCCCTAGTCAGAGAAATTTGATAATATAACATAATTTAAAATTATAATAAAAAGTAAATGAACATTTTGGACCTTTTTTGAAATATTTTGACTCGTGAAATCCATCCAACCATATTAAATCAACTCCATTAAACATAAAAGGTAAATATGAGAGTGTTTGCTCGTATCAAGAGTATGAACGATATCCCTTAAAAGTAATTTAGCATAAAATTAAATTATTCCATATATTAGAGAAATGAAATAATGAAAGCATTTTCAAGATTGATTTTGCACATACTTCAATGAAGACTAGAAGAGCATTGAATTTCGGAGCGATATCAATCATGAACCCAGTGTTTACAGCAAACCAATCAATATCCCCTTCATTCCCAGTGTACACAAAGATGGGCCCTCCTCCATCTTTATGCCAATATTGATCATTTATGAGATACTTTTGATAAAACACTTTAGAACTCTTTGGTAGAAAAGTGAAATGGTCAAGAATTTGAGGGAAATAATGAGTTTTAAAGGGTATTTTTGTCTTTTCACCATGTTTCTTTACTAGTAGTGATGATTGGTAAGTTCTTGGAAGATATATTGACTTGATTTGTGAAGCTTCAACACAAATTATGAACAATAGAATCAAGAAAATGTAAGAAGAAGAAGAAGAAGCCATGGATATTTTCCTTTTCTGCTTAGGTTCTTGGTGAGGATGATATTGATTTATCTTTGCATCACTAGTGTCTTTTTCTATGATGGCTTTACTGAAAAAGAAAAGTTTGTTACATAAAGTTTTTGGTATGTTTTGGATTATTGTGAATCATTTTAAGGCTTTTTATATCACTTTAGTTTGTTATACATATGAAGAAGGATAAGGGGTATATATGGGAACATTTCACAATTCTTAGCTGACGTTTGTTTTTCGTCTGATGGTTGGTATCTGTTTCGGGGTCTTAATTAAATAAGATTTACATTATATAAAATTTAGTACTTTTTTTTTCATTTTTAGGATTTCGACGTAGCAATTCTTAATTAAGAATGAAAAAATTCTATTTATTTCACCACTATTTGAAATGTTAAGATTATTCACCACCTCAAATAATTCTTGTTTTGAAGCTTTTTTTTTTCAAGGCATTTAACATTTAAAATTCACTTTAAAGAAAATTATCTTGAAAATTCATGCGCACTTAATAAGATAATATAAGAAAAATATCTATATAAGGAAAACGTATTAGTTGAGAATATATTTTAGTAATTGTGTAGGATTTTGCTTACCTACGTAACCACCACAAAGGGGGAGGGAATCAACTGAGCATTTCAGCTATTCGTGGGAATTTCGTCCCCTTTTGGTCGTCAATTTTTATTCACCTAGATGATCATGTTAGGTGGATTGTGGTCTCGTATGATCATATCTACTGAACATCTCAGCTATTGATGGGAATTTCGCCTGCATTATTCGATCTCCAATTCTTGTTCACTCGAATTGTGACCTCATATGATTGTATCAGATGAGTACAATCACTTCGTCATGGTACTTGCTTATGGATTAATAAGTCACACTTAGAACAAAAACATAATTTCTTTTGGAAAATTACTATTTATGTTCACGTACATATAAAATTGTTTTGTGGATCAAAATTGGAACCAAAGGGGGTCAATGACATTAATTAGTATGTCATATTTGCAGCATAAAAGACAAGAAATTGATAATTTTGAAGAGTTTTATGGGTCCTATGTTTTTTTGTATTATTAATAATTTCAGCCTCTTGAATTGATTTAAATTTAAACAATGAAAGGGACTTACAATCAAATAATCAAAGATCCCATAATTAAACCTATAATATTTGCTCAATTTATGCTTTTTCAAGGTCTAATTTTCAATGTAGGCCTTTAATATGGTACAAAATTAACATAATGACAATTAAATGAAGGGATTATGACATTTGTGAATAAATAATTCCTTGGGTTTAACACCCATTGGCACTATTTATCAACATGTCAAATAGGACATTTTATCCACAAACACACATAACAATATCATAGATTATTTAAAATATAATATTATGATGTGTCATGCATAGTTTTTTTAAGGCTAGTTTGGCTGCATGTATAAGATGGAAAAATAATAATTTACCAATAATTCAACATTAGTTAAGTAAATAATATTTGTCTAAATTATGCGAAAAGAATTATATATCATGAATTGATAGTATGTGTATTAAAACAACTAAGACTACCAAAAATAATCTTTGTAACTCTTTATATGGTAAATATTTGAGTGACACTGCGAAGAAAGTCGGGCCTTGTAATATGTTAATTTATTTTAATTTGATACCTTATGAAAGAGATCTTTTAAAATAATTATTGTATGAGTATCATGTTAAAGAATAAAAGAATATTTATTATTATACCACAATCTTTATTGATGTTTAAACCTTCAAATGCGTCATAAACTACAATCAAACTAGATATCACGATGTCATTTGTGTGGATATTTGTTTGGTTTCTACAAAGAAATGTTATTATAAAAAAACATATAATATAATGTAATTATTCTAATGAAAAATGATCGTTACATTGAAATATCATTAGAGACGATGATTGTTATAGAAATGCTTCTGTGTTTTTTGGGCTGATTTGGCCCAAATGCTGGTAATATCTAGTTGGGCCTTGACCAGCCCAAGTCTGCTGAGAATGGGCTTGGGAGGTAGGTATTGGGGCAACTATTTAAATTGGAGGAACTTTCATAAATAGCTACTAATGAGTATCTTAATTTTATTTCTTAGCTACAATTATCTAATTATGCTTCATAATTTTGTTTGTATAGTTCGCTATCAATATATAAATTCTGTTGTGTAATTTGCTACCAATACACAAACATAGTAAGTAGTTTCACAGTTGTGTGTACTTCCGTTTGTATAATTCACTACTGATATCAAATTTTTCTGTATATTTTTCCTAATTTGCTGTCAATATACAAATTTGAAAGTGGTCCCTACCAACTTGTATAAAATACTAGTGACAAGTGGTAACTATTTAAAACTATAGCTATGTTAAGTAATATATGTTTATTTAGCTGCGTAATTTATTTTATATTATTACTCTATTAGCATAAAAATGGACTAAATTTGTCTGAAAAAATCATCTGTTAATTTAGTATGCTTTGAATATGAAACAAAAAATTCTATCTATAGAATGGAGGTGTCAATTATATGTGTCAATATTGTTAAAGTTTCTTCTTATACTACTTGAAATTGCCAAGCACACCTGTCATTATACTTTGTATTTAATTCATATTTTTGCTTTTAGTAAAATTATCATGAGTCAACATACAAATTCTTTGAAGAAAAAAAAAAACTTATCTATTTACTTTTTAAAAACATAATTTACAATTTCTCTTACACTTAGCGCGACATTTTAATCTGTTCGGTTCAATTTTGAGGTTTATTTGATTTTACTTAATGGTTGTAGATTCGTAGAGATGTTAAACATTATAGAACTATTGAGATATTGACTTATCCGTTATTAATCATTATCGATTTAACCATCTATATATGACACAAAAAGTTATTAAAATCCACTTAGAAACAAGAACACAAACCAAAATAAATCATGTATATGAGTTGACAAATTGCATCTTGTGATCTTGCTCAAGAGCAACAACTAACACATTGTAGAATAATCGAGAGTTTGAAATAGATAAAAATGAAAGTAAGAAACTAAACTTCGCATCAAGAACTTTATATCAAATGATATAAATATAATTTGTTAATTTACTATCGAGTCATTGGACAATCCATTAAGAAAAAACCTCAAACCCTATTAAAAATCAACAATTCGATAACTAAAAAGTTAAAATAATTATCGAAAATCGCTAAATCAACAACCCGCTATCAATAAACTAATATTTTTTTCTTTTCGAATTATCGATTTCGATCCTATTTTGAACAATCTTACTTAGGTTAGAGTTCAGTTTAAGTGATCTTTCTTTTTTATCAAATAAATATTTATAACATCTTAGATTTTTAAGTGCATTTTATTTTAAACACTTAGTTATAACTTGTTCTTGAATAAACACTTAAACAAATAATAAAATATTTTTATTATCTTCGACTCAAACTTATACGTGTGTTTTAAGCACCTCTAACTTAGATAAATTAATCAATTATAATATATTTCCTTCTTTAATTATATTTAAATACCAATAAATCACAAAATTATAAACATATTTCAATCGAGGCTAATACATATAATTAAACAAGTTTCACATATTTAAGAAGCAAAAACCATTCTACTAAATTTCCCCCTTTTCTTTTTTTTCTTTTTTTCTTTTTCTTATTCTTATTCCTTCTCCATTAAATAATTACTCCATTAAATAGCAATAAAATAAAAATTCAATATACATCGCGTAATCTCAAGAAGGATCAATTCCATTCTTTGAAGGCCGCCATAGAAGAAAGAAGAAAAATTCTCTGAAATTTATTTGTGTTTTTGAATAATTTTTCATTTTTTTTGAAAAAAATTTGAAGAAATTTCAGAGGTTTAGAGAGAAAAAGATGAAGATCACAGCTTTGATGGTGTTGAAATGTAATCCAGAAGGTTCAGATCCTGTGATCTTAGCAAACGCTTCTGATGTTAGCCATTTTGGGTATTTTCAGAGATCCAGCGTTAAGGAATTCATAGTTTTTGTGGGTCGGACTGTTGCTAAAAGGAACCCACCTGGACAACGCCAATCTGTTCAGCATGAAGGTTTGATTGATTTTTCGAACACCCTTTTTGTTTTTTTGTTTGATTTGTTGGAGAATTGTTTGTGGGGTTGTGTTATCTTGGTCTGGGGAATCGAGGGGTGTGCTTTGATTTTGTTGAAATCGCAGATGCTTGATGGATTTGATGATTTTTTGTTCATAATTGGGTGTTTGGATTTGTGATATTATGTGGGTCGAAGCTCAATTTGCTGTTTCTTAATTGGGTATTTGAGTTTGTGATATTATGTGAGTTACATGCTATGCTTGTTGGGAGGTGCCTTATGGAGCTAGTCGAGGGCATGCAAGCTGGGCCGAGTACCATGGTTATGAAAAAAAGGAAAAAGTATTGCAAAGTTGCAGTTGCTGGTCTTATAGGTGCTGCTGATGCTTTGGGACTTGAATTTTGTGATTTTCTGTTTTTCTCTCTCTTTTTGCTTGTTTGTTTCGGGGTTGTGGGAGGGGGAATGGGTCTGCACAAAAGTAGAAGATAAAGTATAAAAACTGGGTGGATTGGTTCAAAATTGTGGACTCTAGCACAAAGTAATGATTTGTAAGTCACATTTGATCTGTATGCTGATTAGTTTTAAGGTCTGCTAAGATGCCTTTTTTTACGATTGGTTTTTGTGATTATGGAGGAAAATCTGTGAGAATTGACAACAGAATGAAACGAGTGGATGAAGTGGATTTGACCGTCTTTAGATGATGAATTGCTCCTGACTTTGGACCTAGAATGTAGTGTTGTCAAAGGCAGCAGTTAAGAGCTGAAGTGAGGTGCAAACCAGGTTGAGCGCTTTGCCTCACTTGGTGGGAGCTTCAGTGTTGTTATCAAGGCACTCTAAGCCATAAGTTTCCTTGCCTGTGAGTGTGAGTGTGATCCTGAAGAGGTGACACTAGACAATTTCTTCTCAAAAGACGGTTGATATTTCACTTTTTTTTTTTCCAATTTCCTTGTTTTTTTTTTCAATTTCCTTGTCTATGTATTTGTTAGATAGAAGTATTGAAAAAACTCCTAAATTACAGGCGAATTATTAGTTTCGTCCCCGAACTATTGACAGTCTTAAGAACATCTCTCTACTTGACCAGCCAAACTTAAATATAAACCCCCTATCTTGCAATATTAGTGGAATACACTCTTAAATTCTCTTCAAATTTTTGGGTATTTTCAACGCTTCTCTCAGATTCTTTTAAGATCTCCATGCTCCTACAATAGTTTGAGTCCACTTGTTATGCCATGTGGCAAATTGGGATGGTATTTAAGTTCACTTAGTCAAGTAGAAGATTGTTTTTAAGACTGTCAATAGTTCGAGGACAAAATTAATAATTTGCACCAAGTTCAAGGGTGCTTCCAATACTTCTCTCTATTTATTATTCATGCTTACATTAATCTTATAGTAACATATTTGTATTGTTTCTCTATTTGTGTCTTTCTTCATTAAAGCCCCAAAGGACCTTTAGAGCTTTTTTGTGCTTTTTGCTTTTAACAATACTGCATAGATGTCACTTTCTAGATACTCTTTATCATTTTCCTCTAAAGATTTTATTTTCTAGGGCTTTTCGTTTCTCTCTCTTTAAAATTTCGACATTTGTAGACTTCTACTGGTTTGTTAGAGTGACAAGTCGGTCGACAGGAAAATAGCAAATTTCCTCATGTATCCCTCAGCACTCTCCAGAAAAGACTAAAATGAGCAGAAGAAAATGTTAATTGTGATCCCAAACTGTTTATTCATGCCACTGAAGATAGTGTCAGCATGCTGGTCACCTGTTTTAATAAGGAAGGTTTCAGTGATCATTCCTTTTAACATGGTTGGATTTTATGAATTAGCTTTGTGTTTGGAACAACCGAATAAGTTCTCTTAAATTTATTTATGCTATATGGTTGCATCTGAAACTGGAGATTTCTAATGAAATGGTTGATTATATATTGATTTGAGTTTTTCAGTTTCTCAAACTCTACCTGAAGTACAATTTGTCTTATTTTGTGTTAGTGATCCCACTATTACTTTATTCTCTATAGATTTTGGGATAGTGATTGTTTTCCTTTACCATTTATCTTTTAAGCCTCAGGGATTTAACATAGAAGTTAATTGATATTATACAATCTAGTTTATAGATGTCTTCCCTCTTTTCCTTCATTGCATTTTTAAGGAAGTTATATGGTCAAATCAATGAGAAATCAAAGGGAAGTAACGTGTGTTAAATGTTATTCATTTAATAAATAATGGAAAAAAGTAAAATCTACTGGCACAATGGTATATTCCTTGAATGTTTTTTGGTCGCGCACACATCAGGTTTGACATATGTTTTTTTCAACCTTAGAATACAAGGTGCATTCATACAATCGAAATGGTTTATGTGCTTTGGGCTTCATGGATGATCACTATCCAGTTCGAAGTGCATTTTCAGTGCTCAACCAGGTATAGGTTTTTTATTTTAGATATTCAGCTTTCAGCGGACGAACTCTATATATCGAGAAATCAAACTATGGATATGCATCTGGTTTCTTTAGGTTCTGGATGAGTATCTGAAGAATTTTGGTGAGTCATGGAAAACAGTTCAAAGTGACAGCACTCAACCATGGCCTTATCTGAATGAAGCTCTAACCAAATTTCAGGTGTCTCTTTTGTTTTTCTTTGCTGGTTGATGATGGAATTTCCTTTTTAATCAAATTCTTCCACCTTTGTTTTAAAACAATTGATGTTTGGGCTTAAGTCCTGTCATGTTGATCCTTACAGGATCCTGCCGAGGCAGATAAGCTGTTCAAAATCCAGAGAGAGTTGGATGAAACAAAAATTATTCTCGTAAGTGTTGTGTTATTATCATGATCGTCTGCTTACTTTTCTCTTTGTAAGCTCTTTATTCAAAGATGATAGTAAGCAGTTTGCATTTGGATAACGATAAAATGATCATTGAGGACTGAGCTATGGAATACTTGGGCAAAATACAGATTTTTTATTTCTTTGGTCAATTATCTTTATCCCTTCGATAGTTATATTTGGACATGTAACTCCTAGCCATTGCCAGCCATTTTTCCTGTAGAGCTTCTGCTCTTGTGCATTAAATTGCCAAGGAAGTTACTAATTAGTCTTTTATTGCCTTTGACAAGTTGAAATCATTTGTATGCTTAATTTCTCATGCTTTGTTGAAATTTTTGGCTTATGATGGAGTCTCCCACATTGGTCGAGGGAATAGTTGATATATATGTGCACGTGTGATTTTGAGCAGTCCCACACATGATCTAACTCTTTTGAGATCGAAGCCCGAGGTCTTTTTCTAAAGATCCATTTTGGTTAACATGGTATCAGACTTGGACCATTTTTTTGTTAATGTATAGGCCCTCATGTTATGTTGTTCATGCTTCATATGTCCAATTGGGGTGTGTTGTATCCACATTGGTTTAGAGAATGGGTTGTAGTCTCTTTATGTGATTTTTGCACAACCCTCATCTCGTAGGCTTACTTTTGGGATTGAGTTAGGCTCAAGGTCTATTAACTTGACAAACCAAGAGTTTAGTTTTGTATGCTTCATTCTCATGCTCTATCACATTTTGGCTCTATGGAAGACTATATGACTTGCTTTTGGAGCTCTAGTCTATTTCCATATTTATATTGTACAGTAAAATGGTTATAGTACTCAACTATGGTCCATAACTTATGGTTCCAATGCTGTCAGTAATGTGAAATAAATGTGATATTTAGCTCTTGAATTTCCCTTTCACTCGGTGCTTATCTCTGATTTGAGGTCATCTTGTACACTATACTATAGCCTATTAGAGAATGAAGTAGCTGTGTTTTTTCCACCAATGTCTTAGCCTATACACTTACTGTGGTTAGATTGGAGAGAAAGTTGACCAAGCTGAGCTGTGTGTTATTTCTAGTGTTTGGTATCTTTTTTGTTATAACCAAGAAATCCCAGTTGTCACTGGCGCATGGTTTACACTCGGTGAACAATGAACCCTCCCCTCTAACCCTTTGTGCTTTTGTCTTTGGCACTTTGGTGAGGATGTAATAGATAGGAGAAGTACAAGTGGAGGTTTGCTTCTCTGTCTACCTCCTCTTTTTTTTTTTTTTTTTTTTTTGATGAGGATAACATTTTGTAGACAATTTTCTGTCTACGTCCTTTTTGAACTTCTCTGTCGCTGTGTCTGTCTACTTCTTAGCCCCTTCCAACTTGGACAGGAAGAAGGAGAGTATATCTTTTTGTACTTAATATTCCAACTTCACCAAACATTAGAGATAAACAATGGATTCCCCTCTCGTTGGGGAAGTAAATTAGTGATTTCTTCCATCTTTACCTTTGCTATCCCATTTGGGAACCAAACATACTGTCAGTTAATGGTGAGTGATTTGTAGAGGGGGAAGTTCTGTCTCCAGGAAAAGGAAAAAGAAATAGTGTAGTAGTTTCAAAAGAATATCTTAAGGATGTTAATGATACTGTAATTATGACAGCTTAAAATTTGACAAGTGCATTGCCTCTTTTTTGTGGATGTGTATCTTCCTTCATAATTTGGTCCTGCTCAATTTGTCACATATATCATAGAACAGGTTGTTTAGAATCAGCATATACCCTTATTCTCTCCTATTTATCCCTGGTGCTTCCTGGGGAGCAAGAAAAAGTATGTTTTTCTTCCCATTTTTTGGTTTTGGGGGGTCCATAGGGTAAGTTTCCAGGGGCAAATTTAGTCCTATTTCTTGGGCCACGGGAACACATGGTCATCCGACTAAATTCGGCATATTACTTGTATAATTCTTAAAGAATATATTAAATACTAGCTAAAGGAACCCATGCTCAAAATGACAAGTTGGTTCACTGGTTCATGGGCTCTTTGTTAGCATGGAGGTTGGGGGTTCAATTCCAACCAACAACATCATTTTTTCCCCTTTTTAAAAATAAAGTAATGGTGCACCCATGTTCTTGAATTCCTAGATTCGCCTCTGTGAGTTGCCGGCCGTTCTCTAACGTCTTATTTAGCATGGTGGTGGGGGTTCAACTCCAACCAACAACATCATTTTTTCCCCTTTCTAAAAATAAAGTAATGGTGCACCCATGTTCTTGAATTCCTAGATTCGCCTCTGTAAGTTGCCGGCCATTCTCTAAGGTCTTATTCGTTAGTTGATTTTGTACCTGAAAACTTAGGGGTTGGGTGGTGTGGGGGGTGTTCTCTTTAGGATGTTGAATCTGTTTAAATTATTGATGATGCTTCAGACTAGATGCTTAGCCGGAGAGAAGAAACTATTCTTTAACATGTATGGATATCCTGAAATGCTAATATCAAATGCTGGTGTGTTAACAAACATGCTATTGGTAGGAAATTAGGAAAAGAAATAATTCTTCCATTGCGCAATCAACTCATGTGTTAGTTAAATATTTTTTAGAAGTAACTCTTCTTTTGGGACGCGAGTTATTCTGTTTGTGTTGTATTTGCTTTCAAAATGTGCACTGTATTTGCCAAATACATGTGTTAAACTATTAATGCATGAAAATATTCTGGTCCTTCCCTC
>JAABOM020000101.1:285960-320170 GCA_011800125.2 Solanum clarkiae
AATTCGAAAGCAGTCAACTGGAACAACCCCTAACGACATCACCACAACATCGACTTGTCACAGTATCACATTTTGCTCATGCAGGCGTAAAACTATGTAATATTCATTCACTCCCAACTATGCACAACATTGAAACTGAGATAAATGAAATGAGTGTTTTACCTTTTTTGGGGCAGCGAAACTATGACGATGAGCTCGACGAAGTTTCTTTACCGCTGATGGGTTCGGTCTGCGTTTTTTTTGTTTCGAAACCAACAACTTTGGCTTCAAAATCTATGTGAGCTTTCCCCAAACTAGCTCAAATCGTTCAATAATCTTCTAGAGCTAAGATTGCTATCGAGTTTTTGGTTTTTTAGGTTACTGTGGTTGCTTAGAATTTTTTTTTTCTCTCTGTTTTTTTTCTCCCTGTCTCTGTGTTCTTCTCCCTCTTTTAAAATTGAAGAAGAGGAGCCTCAAAATAGCTCCCCCTCATCAATGCACCGGCTCCATTTTGAAGGAAAAGAGGGAAGCATGGTCTGGGAAAGGGGTGTCGGGTTTGGGAAAGGGGGAGGGTTTTGGGAAAGGGAGAAACGCCGGGGGATGGGGAAAGGATTTTTGGAGAAATGGTGAAGGTGTGGGGAAGGGAAAAGGGTAGGCGGTGCATGCGTGAGGGAGTGGGGAACGGGAGAAAGTTTTGGGGAATAGGGTGCGCTAGGGTTATTGAGGGGAAATGGATTGAAAATGAGAGAAGAAGAAGAAGAAAGGGTGGGTGAAAGGGATATAGCGGCACGTGAAGGCCACACACTCGGTTAAATTAATTAATTTTTTTATTGTTTAAAAATAATTAAAAAATAATATAAAGCCCCCGTGAATAAATTGACACCGTGGAGGGTAAAAATTGAGTGTGAACACTCATTCAAACATTTAGCCAAATATTTTACTCCTAAACTTAAGTCTCAAAACCCTTTCTAGATCTTAAGGATTGCACTCAACCTTCAAGTCTCCATCCCCAATCTTCATCAAGTTCATCTCCAAAGCTAAGGTATGTGAGTTTCTTTCATGGGTTTCTTTCACCCATGATACCCAAGCATTCTTTTTCTTAAATTTGCATGATTTAAAGATGATTTATTCATGGGTCTTATTAATTATAAAAATCACTACACACAACATTGTGGTTTATGAAATTGTGACCGTTTTGCTATGTTTTGAGCTATGAAATCAAGATATATTATAAGATTTGATGAAGTGTTTTGATGTATATTGTTGGGTGTTACTAAGTATCTATTGAAGGTTTTACATTGAATTTTCTAGAATTATTTCACTTTTGAATTGCATGGTTTTACACTAGTACTACACACCCTCTAAGTGTTTGATAAAATGTCCGGTTATGGATTCTTGAGGAATTGAAGGTCTAATGCATGTCTTATGAGTTGAATGACTAAATGATGATGAAATGATAATGGAATGATTATGAAAGTGATGTATGTATATTGTGAATATATCATGGTGAAAGGAATGTGTGAATATGATGCTTATATGATCATGAGAGGAATGTATGGCTAAAATAACTATATGATGATGGGGGTGGGGGGGGGAATGTATATATGTGTATATGATATTATCTCTATACTGTTGGGTATGACCAAGCCTAGCTTGGGGGTTATAGGTCTGGGTAAACTTATTGAGGGGTTTGTACCTCGATCCCCTAGCTCGGGGGTGGTAGGCTCGGGTAACCATACTGGGGGTTGGTACCCATCAACCTTGTTGGGGGTTTGTACTCCATAAACCTTGTTGGGGGTTTTGTACTCCATAAACCTTGTTGGGGAGTTTGTACTCCATCAACCATATTGGGGGTTTGTACCCATCAATCCGTTGGGGGGTTTGTACTCCATCAATGTCATGAAGGGGTTTATACCTCATGTGCCTCTCCAAGGAGGTGGTAGGCCTTGGATTGCACTAAGAATGGTCACTCCCTACACATATGTTATGTTCTATGAAAGTATGTTTTACTTCAAGCATCTTCCATTCATGTAATATTGTTATATACTCATCTATTGCCTAATTATGCATTTCGATTATGATGTCTATCTATTGTTGCATTGTACCCTACATACTTAGTACATTCAAACGTACTAGCGCATACTTTATGGTTACATGATGTCACCATATAGGAACTTGAGCACCGCTTGATCATCCTCCTCCTCCACCTGGCTAGTAAGATTGTATTACAAGCTTATTGGTGAGTCCTCCATTTCGGGGATGTTACTTATAATCTCTTGCTATGTATTAAGACTATCTCTCTTTAATTATGTATTGACTATGAGGGTAAGCCCGGTTGCTTGTCTTGGCCCCCACTTTTATCTATGTAATAGAGGTGTTGCTGGACATGTTATGTATCTATGCTATAAGTCTTGACTCTATTGACTCTTGTTGTTTATGATATGGACGTTTCCCCTTAGCCCTTTTACCCTTGCTTCTAATCTTTTATTGATATTTTATTGCTTCTGTGACCAAGGATGTGTAATGATATGTTAAGAGGCTTACTTTGGATCCCTTTGGGTTCCCATGCATCGTGTCATGTCTAGGCCCTAGGCTTGGGTCGTGACAAACTTGGTATTAGAGCACTAGGTTGTTAGATCCTCCGAGTCCAACACACCACGTTGATTAGAGTCTTGTTCATAGTTTTGTTGTGCTCCACAATTATGAGTAGGAGGCTATAAGACATTTAAGGAAATGTTTCCCTTCTTCATGTTCTAAGTCGTGCTATAGTTGAAGTAAGATTTCCTCCCCTAATGCTTGTTCTTTGCTATGCTAGATCATGCCTGACACGAGAGGAATACGAGCCTGCACACCCGAGGAGCAACCAGCCAATGGAGAGCTCAGGGATGCTCCCCCTTGCTTGCATAAGTTGTGGCTAACCAATCAAGCCAACCAATGGGCCCAAGCTCTCATGCTCCTACATTGGCTTCTCGGGTGAGAGACTTCATGAGAATGAATCTCCTGGAATTCCATGTGTCAAAGATAGATGAGGACCCTCAAGAGTTCAATGTTGAGGTCTACGAGATATTGGCTATCATGGGTGTGAGGCCAGGTGGACTTGGCGGCCTACCAACTCAAAGGGGTAGCATAAATATTGTACAACCAATGGAAAGAAAAGAAGGGAGTCAACTACTTGTTGCTTTGGGAAGAGTTCAAAGTGGCTTTCCTTAATTAGTTCTACCCTCTTGAGCTTAGGGAAGCTAAATTGGTGGAATTTAGGATTTCGGGACAAGGGTCAATGAATGTGAGGGAATATGCCCTCAAGTTCAACCGACTTTCAAAGTTTTCTCCTTACTTAGTTGTCGACCCAAGGTCTAGAATAAACAAGTTCGTGATGGAAGTGTCCGACTTAGTGAATGAAGAATGTTGGTATGCTATGTTGATTGGTGACATGGACTTGTCCCGTTTGATGACCTATGCCAAACAAATGGAAGAGAAGAAATTGAGGAAAAGAAGGGGTCATGAGGCCAGGAGGGCCCGTTTTGAGGGTAAGTTCCAAAAGGTGGTCGGTTCCACAAGGGCCAAGGGTCCTCTCATGCATTTCAAAAGAGGGTTGCCAATGATTTTCTGAGGGCCCAAGGTGTTAGGGGCGTGGCTCCTATTGTTGTGTCTCCGAAGTGTAGTAAGGGTCATAGTGGCCCACGCTTGAGGAATATCAGTGCTTGTTATGGTTGTAGGGAAATGGGGCATAAGGAAATAGATTGTCCTCGAAATTGTAACAAGGGCAAAGAGGTTCGTCCACAAGGTGCTAATCTAATTCCTTTGGGGAGAGATGGCTGACAAGATGGTGTCCTAAGGCACAATCAGTTTTATGCTTTGCATGGGAGGCAAGGGTTGGATAAGATCCCCGATGTTGTTACCGATATGTTAAAAATCTTTGATTTTGATATGTATGCATTGATTGATACGGGTGTCGCTCTTTCTTTTGTTACCCCCTTTGTTGCCAAAAAGTTGCATGTTGAGCCCGAATTGTTGCATGAGTCATATGAGGTATCTAATCCTATTGGTGCATCTATTATTTCTAGAAAAGTCTGTAGAAGTTGTCCTATTTGCATCTTGCATAAAATACTGCCTTGTGATCTTGTTGAGTTGAACATGGTTGATTTTGATATTATTCTTGGGATGGATTTGGTTGCATACATACTATGCCTCTATTGATTATAGAACCCGTAGGGTCATGTTCCAATTCCCAAATGAACCTATCCTTGAGTGGGAGAGTCAAAATGTGGTGTCAAGGGTAGATTCATCTCTTGCATTAAAGCCCGTAAGTTGATCTTTAAGTAGTGTCTTTACCATCTTGTGAGAGTTAGGGGTATGGAGTCAAGGTCCTTCCTATAGAGTCGGATCCGGTTGTAAATGAGTTTCTTGATGCCTTTCCACATGACCTTCCTAGTGTTCCTCCCAAAAGGGAAATAGATTTTGGTATAGACCTCCTCCCCGATACTCAACCTATTTCCATTCCCCTTTATCATATGGCCCCGACGGAGTTAAAGGAGTTGAAGGAACAATTGAGGGACTTGTTGGAGAAGGGTTTTATTAGGCTTAGCCAATCCCCTTAGGGTACACCAGTGTTTTTTGTGAAGAAGAAGGATGGATCTCTTAGAATGTGTATTGACTACCGGCAACTCAATCGGGTCACCATCAAGAATAGGTATCCTCTTACAAGAATTGATGATTTGTTTGACCAATTGCAAGGGGCTAGCCACTTTCCTAAGATTGATCTTCGGTCCAGGTATCATCAAGTGAAGGTTAAGGAGTATGACATTCCCAAGACGGCCTTCCGAACTTTGTATGGGCATTAAATTTGCGGTGATGTCCTTTGGGTTGACCAATGCAATGGCCTTCTTCATGGATCTAATGAATAGGGTCTTTAAACCCTACCTTGATTCCCTTGTCGTGGTCTTCATTGATGATATTTTGATATATTCTTATAGTGAGGAGGAGCATATGGGTCATTTGAGGGTTGTGTTGCAAAGATTGAGGGAAGAGAAGCTATATGCTAAATATGAGAAGTGTGAATTTTGGTTGACAGAGGTTGCCTTCCTAGGACATGTGGTGTCGGGGGATGGTATTAAGGTGGATCCTAAGAAGACCGATGTGATTAGAAATTGACCTAGACATTGACCCCGTCGAAAATTAGGAGCTTCTTGGGGTTAGAGGGATATTATTGGAGGTTTGAGAATGGGTTCTCTTCTACTGCTTCCCCTATGACAAAATTGATTCAAAAGAAGGCTAAGTTTGTGTGGACCGATGAATATGAGAGGAGCTTCCAAACCTTAAATGATAAGCTTGTGTCCACTCCTATATTCTCACTATCGGATAGGCTTGAGGGATTTGTGGTATATTATGATGCTTCTAGAGTTGGTTTGTGTTGTGTGCTAATGAAAAACAGTAAGGCGATATCCCATTCTTCTAGGCAACTCAAAGTGCATGAAAAGAACTACCCTACTCACGATCTTGAATTGGCCGCTGTAGTATTTGCTTTGAAAATTTGGCAACATTATTTGTATGGGATGCATGTTGATATGTTTACCGATCATAAGAGTCTCCAATATGTTTTTACTCAAAAAGATCTTAACTTGAGACAAAGAATGTGGCTAGAACTTCTTAAGGATTATGATATGAGTGTGCATTACCATCCTGGTAAGGCAAATGTGGTGGCGGATGCCTTGAGTAGGGTGTCTATGAGTAGTCTAGCTCATGTTGATGGTGGTGATAAGGAGATAGCTAGGGAGGTGCATCGATTGGCTAGATTGAGAGTTAGGTTGGAAGAGGTTGGTAATGGGGGTATGGTTGTTGTTGATGGTTCTGTGTCTTCCTTGGTTGATAAGGTGATAGCAAAACAAGATCTTGATTCCTCCTTATTAGAATTGAAGGCCTTGGTGAAACAGGCAAGATAGAGGTTTTCTCCCAAGGGGGAGATGATGCCCTTAGGTGCCAAGGGAGGTTGTGTGTGCCTTGTGTTGATGGTTTGAGGGAGAAAATCCTTGATGAGACCCATAATTCTTCTTATTCTATCAACCCCGATTCCACCAAAATGTATAGAGATTTAAGGGATCTGTATTGGTGGGGAGGCATGAAAATGGACATTGCCAAATTCGTTTCTGGTTGTCATAGTTGTCAACAAGTCAAAGTCGAACATCAAAGACCTGGTGGCCTAACCCAAGACATAGGGGTTCCTACTTGGAAGTGGAAGAGATTAATATGGATTTTGTGGTTGGGTTGCCAAAAACAAGAAAAAGTTTTGATTCCATTTGGGTTGTGGTTGATAGGATGGCAAAATTGGCTCACTTTCTACCAATTAAGACCACATATGGGGATGAAGATTATGCAAGGTTATACATTCATGACTCGGTAGGGTTACATGGGGTTCCTTTGTCCATCCTATCGGATCGTGGTGCTCAATTTACTTCAGACTTTTGGAGGTCCTTCCAAAGGGGTCTTGGTATGAAGGTCAAACTTAGTACGGCCTTCCACCCTCAAATGGATGGCCAAGCCGAAAGGACCATCCAAACCCTTGAGGATATGCTTAGGGCTTGTGTATTAAAGCTCAAGGGTAGTCGGAATGATCACCTTCCATTGATTGAGTTTGCCTACAACAATAGTTATCATTCTAGCATTAGTATGAATCCTTTTGAAGCTCTTTTTGGAAGACATTGTAGATCACTGATTGGTTGGTTTGAGGTTGGTGAGGTAGCTTTGTTGGGACCAGATCTGGTTATGGAGACTCTTGAAAAGGTTAGGATGATTAGAGAAAAGTTGAAAATGGCCCAAAGTCACCAAAAGTCATATACCGATGTGAAGAGAAAGTATCTTAAATTCAAAGTTGGTGATTGAATTTATTTGAAGGTGTCACCCATGAAGGGCATGGTTCATTATGGTAAGAAGGGCAAGTTCATTATGGTAAGAAGGGCAAGTTGAGCCCAAGATATGTGGGTCCTTATAGGGCAGTGAGAAGGGTTGTCAAAGTAGGTTATGGGTTGGAATTGCCTAGTGAAATGAATTTGGTTCATCCGGACTTTCATGTATCCATGTTGGGGAAATATGTGGGAGATCCTAATGCCATTGTGCCCCTTGATATTGTGGGTGTTGTTAAAGACAATTTGACCTATGAAGAGGTTCCGTTTCAGATCTTGGATAGACAAGTGAAGAGGTTGAGAAACAAAAAGGTGGTTCCATTAAGGTCCTTTGGAGGAATCAACATATTGAAAGTGCTACTTGGGCGGCCGAAGCAGACATGCTAAAGTGATATCCTTAACTTTTCCACTCCACTCAAGCCTAAGGTATTGATCTAAGTCCTTTATATGATCTTAAGTCTTAAGTTCAACCCCATGTCATTGCATATGTTCATGTTTAAATTGACAAGCTCATGATGATTTTACACTTATGATGATATTTTTGAAAGGATGTTTAAGCGCATTATTGCATCCTTATGTGGGATGAAATCATCATATTTGTGTCTCTCATGTACGCTTCTTTGACATTCGGGGACAAATGTTCTCCCAATGGGGAGATATTGAAACAACCCCAAAAAGTGTCCGAAAATGTGCCTCGAAAGTGTCCGAAATCGTAATTTTCATATATCTCAAAATTCATGCATAATAACGAAAATTCGACTTCATATTCTTGTTCAGGGGGTCACTTTGAGTGGAAAATAGGTATAACCCTGATCTAAGAGAAAACGATTAGCAATTTTAATTTTTCAAAAATGGAATTTCCAATGGGGTTTACGCATACCTTCCGCGACGCACACTAGTGTTAAAACTGGTGCAGATTTTTTACTTCGGTCCAGAACTTTTAAGTCTTGGGCCTAAGTGTTTCCAAATATGAAAGTACCTATACTTAGCCATTTTCACTCTCATATTATTCTAAACATTCTCCAATACTCTCAAATACTTAACCAAATATTTTACTCCAAAACTCAAGTCTCAAAGCTCTTTCTAGATCTTAAGAATTGCACTCAAGCTTTAAGTCTCCATCCCCAATCTTCATCAAGTTCATCTCCAAAGCTAAGATATGTGGGTTTCTTTCATGGATTCCTTTCACCTATGATACCCAAGCTTCCTTTTTCTTAAATTTGCATGATTTAAAGTTGATTTACTCATGAGTCTTATTTATTATGAAAATCAGTGCACACTATGTTGGGGTTTATGAAATTGTGACTGTTTTGCTATATTTTGAGCTATGAGACCAAGATCTATTGTAAGATTTGATGAAGGATTTTGATGTGTATTGCTTGAGGGTGTTACCAAGTATCTATTGAAGATTTTACATTGAATTTTCCAGTATGATTTCACTCTTGAGTTGCATGGTTTTATACTAGTAGTACACACCCTCTTAAGTATTTGATAAAATATCCGGTTACGGTTTCTTGAGGAATTGAAGGTTCAATGCATGTCTTATGAGTTCAATGACTAAATGATGATGAAATGATGATGGAATGATGGTGAAAGTGATGTATATATATGATGATGAAAGGAATGTGTGAATATGATTATTATGTGATGATTAGAGGAATGTATGGCTAAAATAACTATATGATGATCTGACGAATATATATATATATAATATTATCTATATAGTGTTGGGGATGACCAAGCCTATCTCGGGGGGTTGTAGGCCCGGATAATCTTGTTGAGGGATTTGTACCTCGATCGCCTAGCTTGGGGGTGGTAGGCCTGGGTAACCATGTTAGGGGTTGGTACCCATCAACTTTGTTGGGGGATTTGTCCTCCATCAACCTTGTTGGGGTTTTTATACTCCATCGACCATGTTGGAGTTTGTGTCCATCAACCCGTTGGGGGGTTTGTACTCCATCAACCTCATGAAGGGGTTTGTACCTCATGCCCTCTCCAAGGAGGTGGTAGGACTTGGATAGCACTAAGAATGGTCACTCCCTACACATGTATTATGTTCTATGAAAGTATGATTTACTTCAAGCATCTTCCATTCATGTCATATTGATATATGCTCATCTATTGCCTAATTTTGCATTTCATTTATGATGCCTATCTATTGTTTGATTGCACCCTACATACTTAGTACATTCAAACGTACTAACGCATACTCTATACCTACATGATGTCACCATGTAGGAACTGGAATACCGCTTGATCATCATCCTCCTCCACGTGGCTAGTATGATTGTCTTACAAGCTTGTTGGTGAGTCCTCCATTCCAGGGATGTTACTTATGATCTCTTGCTATGTATTAAGACTATCTTTCTTTGATTATGTATTGACTATGAGGGTGAGCCCGGTTGCTTGTCTTGGCCCCCGCTCTTATGTAATAGAGGTGTTGTTGGGTATGTTATGTATCTATGCTATGAGCCTTGACTCTATTGACTCTTGTTGTTTATGATATGGAGGTTTCCCCTTAGCCCCTTTACCCTTGTTTCTAATCTTTTATTGATATTTTATTGCTTCTACGACCAATGATGTATAATGATATGTTAAGAGGCTTGCTTGGGGTCCCTTTAGATTTTCATGTGCCGTGTCATGTCTAGGCCCTAGGCTTGGATTGTAACAAATATATTCATAGTAACTTAAGTAATACCATATATACATACTTACAATAGAGAACTAGGAGTCAAAATAAATAAGGCCATTTGTTATTTTTTGGGGGGAATCATCTTCAGTAGCTTGATTTTCCTAAACAATTAGACTCCTTTATGGTTTTTTATTATTGGGATTGATGCAGACAAGAAAGTTGAGTTGCTTGTCTTTACTCAACACAAATGTGTGGTACTGTGGACATCGTTACTTGTGTAATAAATAACAGTAGAGTATACATTAAAGTTAATGCTTGTCGGCAAGTTAGGCATGTAATTTTTTACCGTGGCACTTAACTTTGTTAAACTATAGCATCAGGTGTTGTAAGTATAGGGCATACCTTAGCTGAAGTCGCGCCGATGTCTGGTTTACTGGCCCCTTTTTGTTTTGTTGGGTGTTGTATTGGTAATTTTTTTTAATTGGTTAAATATTGACAGGGAATATAAATTTAAAGTATGTTGAAAATTTGTGTTGCGTGATTCAGCTTTTCATTGATATGCTTTTCCTAGATAAAGTCTAATGTGATGACAGGTCATATTGGGTGAATATAGCATGCGCGATCTCACCCAACCAAAGCCACATTTGATTGGGTTTAAACAGTTGTTTATTTGGGTCATGTCTTCTGCAATGGCTCATGACCCAGTGAAATGCAATTATTCCTAAGATTAAATTTTTTTCGGGGTCTTCATTGTTTATTATTGCACAATTGAAATTGCGTTATGATTATTTGTTGAGTTAAATAGCATATGCTGAAGATACGCTTGTTATACCAAGCATTATTCCGCCGAATGATGTTCCCCTTTTTCCCCCTAACTTTGAAATCTGAGAGTTGAGTTCCATGTTTACTTTCCTATCCCATTTTAAAATCGTCATGCAACTCCAAACTGGACAAACTTAAGCTTAATGATATGGAAAAAGAAAAAAGCTCCAGTCTGTATCATTTTGCTTAGTCTAAATTTAAGCTGATAGTGTAACAAAAGAAGATGTATGTTTAGGATTTTCTTACCTTTTAAATTTAGGCTTAGTAAGTTAATACATAAATAGGAGTCAAAATAAAGAAGATGCAAAGAACTAATCTCCAGGTGGTTGTTAAGCTGGAGGCACAACGCAATGCTTAAATACAAAGTCATGAAAGTCACTATAGTGCCTCGGTTTTTATTTTCTTAGTTTGGAGTTGCAGATATTCCTCATTTGTTTTGTTGGCCCTCTTCCTTCGCGGCCGAAGGGATTGTACGTCTTCCACTATAGGTGTCGCTTCATCTTTGATGGCTTGTATTCCTTGTGTAATACATTGCTTCCCTGTCTTTCCTTTCTGCTTTAGGGATTGTTGGCCATCAAGTAATTTTTGGGAGGCAGCATCCTCAATAGCTTGGACTTCCTGAACAATTAGACTCCTTCTTGGGTTTGTATTAGTCGGATCAGCACGGACAAGAAAGTTGAATTGCTTGTTATTCAACACCAATCTGCGGTACGGTGGAAATTCTTCCTTCTTTAATAAATAACAAATATGTAATACATTAGAGTTAATACGTGTCGGCAAGTTAGGCCTGTAATTTTTTTTCGCTGATCTGTACTTTCTTAAGCTATAGTGTTGGTTGTTGTAAGTATAAGGCATACTTTGTCGAAGTTGCAGCGATATACTCTTGGAACCAAGTAAACATTCGGCTGCATCAAATAGTATAACACGAGCGTGTTGTATTCCAGTGCTAACGTGAAGGCGCAAGAGGTATCTTTACAAAATAGGAAGTGAATTAAGTCTTTATAGTTAATATTTATGCTATGCTTATCAGAAAGGGTATGATGGTGTTTGTTGGCAAGGCAAACCTCATTTCATAATCGACATTTTCAAGGTTGCAGTTTACATAAGAGGCTGCATCTTGTACAACATCCACTTTCTTGTGGCACTTGTTGCAGGAAGTACCAGGATTCATCCTTATTGAGTATGGCTGTGATTTTCGCTTTGAACTTGTATAAATATTCCTGGACATCTTAAAGAACAAATATTTGAAGTAATTTAGGCAAAGGGCAATGGAATTTGGCAGAACGTCAAGTGTCTGTAAGAAAGTACCTGTGTATCGCTGAACTTGCCATCAAGGGGATTAGATAACGTCATTTTTGTGGCTCTTTTCATTAGCTTACTTGGTGTCTAGGTAATATCTTTATTTTCAACCTTTATGACTTCACGACTGCATATTTGATGTTGTAAGTTAAGTGTGATACATAAGTAGGATAGCGAAGTTCACATGTGAATTGGTTAAAGTAAAAGATGAATGGCAAGCAGATAACAATGTTCGATAGTTTACCAGGCACGAAGGTCTAATGCTTTTGCAAACATTGGATTGATCAGCACACTACTCACGGCTATAGTTGAGATCCCAAAATATCCTAGGTTTGAAATAGCATATCGAACCGGGCAATAGCAAATAACAAAAAATTGCTAAGGTATTTACATAAGCGGATGAAACAGGCTATCTAATACCTTGATACATTGAGACGCGCACATTGCATAAGGCAAGGATAGGCATATAATCTTTCAACTTCTCAAGGAATGCATCATCATTTTCAGCCGTCTCCCCATAGAGTAATAGTTGTATGTTCATTGCTGAATTCAAAGTATTCGGAGCATGGTAAATGCATTGGCTTATGTCTAGCGATGAGGGAGAGAAAAGAAGTCAAACTTACATGGGACTTGTAACAATAATAGTGAAACTTACAGTTCATTTGTAACAACGATGGTGCGGTTTTTCTTTCACCTTTCACAATGAGGGGATTCACGGTAAGTAGCATGCATAGCCAATCTGGTGCATGTACTACAAGTCAGTGGAATCTATTATTTGCGGGTGATATTTAGCAGAAAGGGAAGTAAAGATTTGTTGAATACGGCGCCATTTGCCAATTTCTCCACGTGTTCCAAAGTTAAAAATCCATTAGCGAACTTAACGGAGCGTACACAATGATTACTTTCCTTTATAATTATGTTCTCTGTAATGGATAGTTTGACTTCTTTGTGCACTGATCTGTCTTTGGGGTTAACACGATCCAGAAGACCATTAGCAATGTAGTAGGTCTTGTTTGGCTTCAGGAAATCTCTCCATGTGTCGATTTGGCCATTAAAGAGTGTCGCTTGCTGCTTTATATCATGTTAGTTAGTTAAGCATCATGAGATGGAATGAGGAAAATAGACAAGATAGTAGCATATAAAATGTAACCGAGCTTACTCGGAAACTAAAGGTAGGGAAGGAGGTGAGAGATGTATTGAGGGGAAAAGTTAGGAACAGTAGTGTGTAAAAGTGTGAATGAGATTACCTCATCATTGATGATGATGATCGTTTGGTAAGTGCCTTCATGGTGTGAGTTTTTGTATGAGATCACTAATTCCTTACAGATAACTAAAACGTGCATCACCCATTGAGTGGAGTACCTTGATATCTTGTTAATAGGGACAGTGTGGTTGGAAAGTTCAAAGTCTCTATCCATTATTGTTGTAACTGGATGATTTAAAATGAACAAGAAAAAGTGAATAATCAGCCTTACGTATGGTAATAGGTGTATAGTAGTACAGTGTGAAGCATACAGTGACTGTAGTTTGAGTTTAACAATTGTTTAAGGGGGAAAACTAAACTTGTGTGGTCTTCACAATATAGAGTGGACTTAGAACGTTTACTAGCAATGGTGGTGTAAAAAGCGAACGGCGATTAGTCCAAAGGAGAAGCAATAATGTCCTGCGAGCAGAGGTCAAAACAGTGAATATAATTGTACACGGAAGCAATGTGATGGGAGCAGTAGAAGCAGTAGGATGAATCGATAATGGATACGCAGAATTCTGTGGAAAATTTGGGAAGGGGATTTGTGTTGTTGTGGTATAAATAAGAAAAGTACGCAGCCATTGGTGGGGACGCGATGGATCGATTTAAAAGGAGTGGAAGTGGCGGCTGTTCGGCAATTGTTTTGTGTTGTTTTGCGGCTGTTTGGCAATTATTTTGTGTTCTTTTAATAGATTTTTGTTGTTTGGGTTTTATTTTATTTAAGTGATTAAGTGGGGGGTATTTTAGTAATTTGACTTTAGGATTTTAGAGTTGGTGCTTTTAAGGTAGTATAGATATGTGGGAATAAGACCATAATTACATTCATAAGACCATGCGGACTATTACATGGAATCCCAATGTTCACTATATATCGAGCTAAGAGGAGTTTACTTTGCTAAGATAAACTCGATCCTCACCCTATTGTCTCTATCCTAGCACGGGGAGAATCTATCATTTGACCCCACCCTTTAAGCTGTGTCCTAGCACAGTGAGTGTTCATCATATAAGTGTTCATCTATTAGCACACCTCTAAGATATAAACATGAACATCATTCCTATGGTGGCATATTGTTGTGGGACCATGGCATGTACCAAAGATCTCTCTTTGCTAAGTCATATCCCACAGAATACATAAAAATGTATATACTTAACTGTCAACATAATTCATACTTAATTAAAAATCATACTTCATAACATGTAAATAATCAGCATAATCTTTCGAATAAGCATCATATCATATCATAAGAATAGTCCATTTACTTTGCTTTCATCATAGTATGGCTAGATATTCCCACCTTAACATCATCATAATCATTTGGGTTTTCATCACCCATTTTTCATAACATCATCATCGTCATAATGTTATCATCATCATTATTAAAAATAAGCTTTTCATACTTGATATCATAGTCAGTGAAATACATAGCTTTATCGTAGGAGACTAGGACTGAGTGTGGTCCATGAGCATTTGAGTCCAAATGATGCAATAGAGTAGGATTCATAGAGAAAACATGCAATTTAAATCAAATTATAATATTAACAAAGAACTAACATTAAAACATTAAGCCCTAATCATGCATACTTTGAAATCACATACTTTTTCTTGAAAATCATATACATCACAAGATCCATCATAATCATGCATAATTAGTCATAATCATCTTATAGGGATCATAATCCATGCACTCGGAACCATAGCTTAAAAACCCATAGGAATTCATCATAAAATTTTGGTAAAAGAAGGTTTTGGATAGGGCTTCATGGATGAAACTAATCCATGAATGAAGCCCTAAATACATCAAGTAGGATCATCAGAATTGGAGAAACAATTCTAAAAATCCTTAGTCCAACCTTCAAACTTTAGCTTTAATGGAACCCTTGACTTAGAGAGAGAGAATTATTGAAAACCTTGATAGCATCATATGAAGCTCTACTACATTAAAGGACAAGGATGAAAAGGATGAAGCTTTAGAAGATCAAAGGAGGCTCATAACAAGATCTCAAACCAAGGAGTTTAATGACAAGCTCAATGGGTTTAATTGCAGATCTAAAGGTGTCTTGTTGGGGAAGAAGAGTTAAAGCCCAAGAAGTATGAATTGTCCAAATGGTACAATTATTTGGTGGCCCAAATTCATGTCTAAGATGAAGAATTTTAGGGTTAAATTTCATGCAAATAAGGCCAAGAAGAGTCCAAGAATTAACCACAACAAAGGTTGTTTTATGCCCAAGATTGCAGAGAAGACTAGTCAAACTTTCCAAATTTGTCAAGATTCTTTTCCTAGTTGGGT
Source organism: Solanum clarkiae (assembly GCA_011800125.2). Classification (NCBI taxonomy): domain Eukaryota; kingdom Viridiplantae; phylum Streptophyta; class Magnoliopsida; order Solanales; family Solanaceae; genus Solanum; species Solanum clarkiae. The sequence goes on from JAABOM020000101.1 coordinate 301,123, forward strand.
TTTACCTTATTTCCTTATTTATATAAGTTATTAATGTTTTCCTTGTTCTATTTAAGATATCATAGTACTATTTAATTCTTTCCTAGAACTACTAGGTTTATTCCAATTTAAGATAACTTTATTTTCTTTCTAGAGTAGGATTTACCTTGTAATTTTTTTCTAGGTTTTTTATACTCCTTGGGCCTAACCTAAGGATTCTTTATGTCTAAGGACCCTATAATATAAATAAGTCTCTTTTTCTTTCATTAAAGACCATTAGATTGATATTAATAATATTTGAGAAGTTCTATTGGACCTTTGCGACTTGTTCTTTGAGAATTTATCTTTAAACTTTTACTAGTTCATAGTTTGAGATATAAAGTACTTTCTTCTTATGATATCTTTGATTTTTTTTGGTACTCTTTAGAAGGAGATTAGTTTATATGATAATTATTATCTTTAGTTACTCATAAAGCGGTCAAGATCCGAATCTAACGTTTTGATTCATTTTCTCAAGTAAAGGCATTAGATTTCTTCCATAAATCTTTACGTTGTTACTTGGATCTTGTCAAGGCCTTAGAATATCAATTTCTTGAAAATTCTTAGATCTTTCCTTTGAATTTTTCATATCTTTAATTAGTTGTTATCTTTCCTTTTTAGTTGTTGCTTTAGCATTCTAGTATTTACTCCATCTTAGTATTGTTTCTAACCTCGATCCTATCAAACCCTTGAGAGAATTTTGGGAATTAAAAACTTTGAATTACTTAGGAATAGAACTTTATAAGAGTTAGGTCGATTAGGGTAGTTAGAGTAGCCAAAACAACATAGTTTAGGACTTAGGTAGATTGGAAAAGTCAAAAACACCCTTCATTAAAAACTGTCGGAGCTGTCCACAAAATCCCACTTGCGGGCCGTAGAAAGACTTATGGCTCATAACGTGACTCGTAGATTAGGGTGTCACAAAATTTAAGTTATTGGAGTTGAAGCTTCAAATCCACGAACATGCAATATGGCTTGTATATACACTTAAGGTCATAGAACCCTTTGTAGGAAGCCCCTAAACATAGACAAATTTTGGTTCTTCAAGGCCTCCACCTATGACACCTACTTACTGCCTATAATAATATATGACTTGTCTTCTAATTTGTAAGTTAACTTCTAGAAATCCCCAAATTTTTTATTTTCACTAGGGACTTTCTATGGCACCACCTATGTCTCATAAATTATCATACGAACTGGCTCGTAACTCCTGATCATTAGAAACTTTCTGTCTTTCAGTTTTCCAAGACTAAGAACAAGAGGGGAGTTACAACCTGTCCCTACGTGATTAAATCATGTAGGCTAAATTTACGTTAGTACTTTTGGAATGTACTAAGTATGTGAGATACTACGCAAACATGAAATTATAATGCGATCATTCATAAGTGAAACATATACATGTGAGGTAGTAAAAATACTTAAGCTTAGGCATGAATAAAGAATATCACTCAATATGAATGAGAGTAAATAGATAAAAGATTACATGTAATTGAATCGTATCATAGAATCATAAACGTGTGGGAGTGGACCTTAATCAACATTTAAGACCATGTGAGCTACTTCATGAAATCCACATATCCCCTACCTGGGCACGGGGAGACCACTTACCATGTGGAACTCCAACACTTCACATGCATCTTTATATAATATAACTGGCCTGCATTGATCCACTAGCCTAGCATACAAGTGCTCCTATGGTGGCATATAGTTAATGGGATAATGAGATTCATCTCTAATGGGTCATGCCTCAACAAAGGGGACGAGCCTCAATCTCAAGGTCCTCTTGGTGTTAAGTCATCCCACATAAATCTTTAAAACATATACTTGGTCAATTCATGACACTTAGAATCATAAGTAGCAAATCATAAGAGTATCTCAAACTTAAGGAACCATCAAGTGAGAATTGACCTTTCATCTTGGGAACCTTCTTAGCATACTTCAGGAAAATTGTCAACATGCTTATATCTTTGACAAATCATAACTTTCAAACTCAACTTTAATGCCCTAATCATCATCATAAATCATGCAAAGCTTTACTTGAAAATTAGTGGGCTAATTCTTAAGTTAAAACATCATAAATCATAAAAATATGCTCATTCAGAACATGTAAAACAACCCACACTTCACCATTAATAATAGAGAGAAGACACAAAGTCACCACTGATGTTGTCCTAAATTTTCAAAAAGACACCCAAACTTTGCGGGTGACCTATTACCCCACAAATCTATTTTTTTTTCCTTTGTAAATAGGCCATTTTGATATACTTTTTGTCTGCACTTGTTTACATGCAATGAAGCACATGGAATATTTTAGGGAGAGTTGACTGACCAATTAAATGAAGTCATGTGTTAATTCATCTTCTTAAACTATTAATTCATCTTCTCTTCCATATTCTCACTGAAGATGACCGTTTGAAGGTCCAAAAATATTTTTTTAAGCGAACGAAATCAGACCCAAAAAGTAAAACTTTTCAGTGAAAATCTATATTCTTCAGCTGTTCAAGGTATGATTTCTTCCTAATTTTATTTAATGTTGATAAATCTAATCAAGTTGATGTTGCACTAGATTATATGTCAAACTCCAACTGTTCAAGTTGATAATTTCTTCCTATTTTCTTCCTAATTTCTTCCTAATTAGGTTATGATGTCCAATCTTAACTTAAATCACATTTGTAATGATGAAAATAATCCGATGTTGCATGTGAAAATGCGATGTAAACATAAAGACTTACTTTCATTACAAACTTCGTGGTCAATGGAAAATCCACCTCGTAGATTTTGGTCTTGTCCATACTATCATATATGTTCTTTTTATAAATTATTTTTGTTATCTTTTATTTATATCTCTTTAATTATTTATGGTGTATTTGAGGAGAAGTCGTGCAACTTCTTTAGATGGAGAGATCAAGAAGATGTTGATATATGATCCAAGTATGTTATTCCGAGATTGGTAAGAAGAATTAAGGAGTTAGAAGAAGCATTGGCATTTTATGAAAGTAATGTCGAAAGTTTCAAACTCGTAATGAAGGAGGAGGAGGAGGAGGAGGAGGAGGAGGAGGAAGAAGAAGAAGAAGAAGAAGAAGAAGAAGAAGAAGAAGAAGAAGAAGAAGAAGAAGAAGAGCACACGTTGTAATTGGAAGCTAATTGTCTTAATAATCATGGTGCTTTTCCTATTGTTATGCATTACCAGGAATGTAAAGGATGGAGATGCAGTTGTGTGCAACTGAAATTGCCATAGTTGTTCTATTTTATATCTTTAGTTTGGTTCTTGTTTTTGTTGCTTTATGACTTTTGTAAGATTGAAGTGCATTTTATTATGTGACGCTTCATATATTTTTCGTTTAACTTGTAACCATTTGAGAAGATTTAAAGTCTTCAATATAGCTTATTTATATAGTTTGTTGTGTAAAGGTTGTACTGGTAATAAAGATATTGCACTAATTGGATAAATAAAGAAATTCATTCTAATAATAACCAATGTTTCAATTAGAATAAAAAACTTAACCTTGTTTTGTTTGGTACATAAGAAAACATAGTCTGATTTCCACAAAAGAACAGTACAAAAATACACAATAAAAATTGTTTATGAATATCAATAACACAACATCAGAATGTTACTTCGATGGAACGTGAGTTTTTCTACTTGAATTGGTTTGGCTTTGATTATTTGCAGTAGCTTTTGACCCGATTTTTCTAACTTTCTCATTCCTCATTTTTTCAAGATTGCTATTGGTAATAGCTATCTTCCCCTTCCACTTGAATCCACATCTTGGTGTCTAGTCAATATCACTAGTTACAACATCAGCCCTCTTTGTGGTTCTTGTACCAGTATCTATTACTTTTCTACTTGGCAATCTTGGCTGCATAATCAAATTACAAACATTCAAATCAAACTTACAACACCTACCATTCTTTGGTTGAAGAGTTATATCAAATCAAAGTTGATCTAGTTATTACTTACATTAAGAGTTGTAAAGCCGTCTTCAGCTTGATAAATTCCAACACCTACCATTTTGTCCTTTTAAAAGGTCTTGTTTGTACCCCACTAGTGTCCTCATTTTCTACTGGTCTCTTCCATTTTTCTAGACCTCCTCTAATTGAGTTAGAATACTTACAGCACTGCTTCTTCCTCTACCTCTTGTTGTACCACTTTAATTATTTGAGGTGACCTGTGAAAAAGCTTCAGCTGAAGCACTTGCAATACTCCCTCTTCCTCTACTAATAAACTGTGTATTGATATATTAGTATATAAAAATGACTTCAATTGAGAGAAAAATCATTTTTTTCATAAAGAAAAAGCACAAAGGTAAAAAAAACACATGATTTTGTAAATAGTGGGCTACTTTTGCTAATGAAAAGTAAGTGTCAAATCAAGTTTTAAAGGTAATATTCCAACAATACATCTACCAGCAAAACAAAAATAATAGAAATAAGCATACATCTACCAACAAAACAACAGCAACAACACTTTTTATATGCACAATACAATACTTTTTTTTTCTTCAATATACACAAGAAAAAAAAGAAAAACAAAAACCAAAAAGAAGAGAAAGTACATATAACTTATATTTGAACAATAACAAATTAAAATACCTGTGCATGAGCAAATGTTTTAGATGATTTTCTTGGACCAATTTTGTCACTTGTAGGACATCCTGTGGTGGCCTAATTCTTGATATATTAGTGCATATACTTGTAAAATTATTTTCTTAAAGACAAAATTACATTTACCTGTGAAGAAGCTTCAGTTGAAGTACTTGCAAAGATGCCTCTTCCTATGACTATTGCTATACTAGTAGCCTATATTACTTCCATTATCAGTATAAGTAGATTTATCTTATAAATTATTAAGATATATACCTGTGAAGAATATGTAGCTGAAGTACTTGCAACACTGCCTCTTTCTGTTTCTTTTCCTCTCCCTTTTGGTCTACCAGTAGCTTGTGTATTGGTATAATCAATACAAGTACATATACATTATATTTGAAAATGACCAATTAAAATATCTATGCATGAGTAGATGTTTCAGTTAATTGAGTTGAATCAGTTTGGTCTCTTGTAGGACATCTCCTTTTATTGTGTCATTGTGTACCACATTTTCTACATATCATAACAGCTCCACATTTGCTAAGTTTTTTAGTTTTTCTGCTTTCATTTGCCTCTTTACTTCTAACTTTACTTGGTCTTCCAGGTAGCTTCTTGACCTTTGGTGGCTTTACAGTTGGGTTATTTGATGTTGGCCATATTTTCATACTATTCATTGGCTGAATAAAATGTGAACATGTGTTGAGGTAGTTTTCCTTGTTGTAATAGCTAGACACATAATTGATTGTCTCTAACTCCTTGTAATGAAGGGCAGCAACACCATGTGGACAAGGAATGCCCCTAAGCTGCCAAGATCTACAAGTACAACTCATATTAACAATGTCCATAGTATGTGTAAAATCATGGTGCTTAAACTCAAAACCTCTTTCACCATTCCAAGATAAGTTGCACTGCATAGACTTATCAATATTTTCTTGCAATATCTTCAGAGACAAAGGAGATATATCAGTAACCCAAGTATTTGAGAACTGTCTCAAATCACTAATCCTTTTCATCGCCTTCACCCTAATCTCCTCAAGCATTGTGATGATTGTTTTATACCTAGCATGCAGTATCTAGGTATTAAAATTCTCTACCATATTATTGTCAACAATATCACATTTACTGTACTCTTCAAAATATGTCTTGCACCATGTATTCAAGTTGTACCATAGAAGATCATCCAAACACCTCTTTCCTAACTTTTTCATCTCCTGTATATTTTCCTTCAACTTAGCTTCAATGTCGATTTAGCAATATTCTAAAACACTCTTCTTCTTTGTACTCCTTTTCAGTTTTTACACCAATTTACAAGAACATGTCTTGTACATTTTTCGTGTTTTACCAGTGACAGTAACTCTTTAACAGCAATTTTCAGTCCTTATTAAAGCAACATAATAGAAAAGTAACAATTAAAATATAAAATAAAAAAATTATAGTAAAATAGTAAAAAAGTATTTAAAATCATACCTTTTGCATATCAGTAATAAGGGTTAGTTGATGCCCTTGTCCAAGTTCAATATCATTTCTCACTAATTTAAGAAATCATGTCCAAGTAAACTGATTTTCAACTTCAACAACTGCCCAAGCAATAGGCAACATTTGATTATTTCCATCCCTAACAATTGTCCTTTGCATACACCTTTGAGGAAGCACCTATCCAAACCAATCAACCTCCTAACACCTCCGAGAAATGCTTTTTTCAAAGCATCAAAGCAAATATAAAACCCTTGAAATATTTTTCTCCAGATTCATCTTCATCTCCAACCTTCACAATATAAGTGCTACCTGGATTATTTCTCAAAATCTCATCTCTATAATAAAAAATCCTCCATACTCTATAATGTGATCACCCATGATCTCTTGTAACACTCTAGTCCTAGCTCTTCTCACTGTTATCCTACCAACATGGATATCCAACTCTTTTCTAATAAGGTCTTGCAATATCACAATGCTAATATTTGTTTGTTGAGTTAATCTTTCTTTGTATTTGGTGGCCAGAAACTTTGATTTGCAAAGATAGTTAAAAGTTGATGTCAAACATTTATTGATAGGATTGTATCTTTTAACTATGAAGTCTCCACTACTTTTATGCTTACTTGTACACAACAACTAAGGGCAAGTCTTCTTGCGACATCTCAATCTAACTCTACCAGGCACATTCACATATTTTTCAATTTGAATCTTTTCTTGGACTACATATTTTATCACTGCCAGTCTAAATTTATGAACACTTTCAAAACCTAGTCCTAATTCCCAAACAATATCTTTAGAAGTTTCATAAAAAAACAACTCTATTTGGGGTTTTCTTCCTTCTCATAGGTTTGTGTGGTACTTGCTCAACCTCTTCATAATCTCCCCAACCTGTTTCTTCATCTATTTCAAAGCCAGGAACTTCATCACTTAGATAATATGGTTCATCACCTCCTAGCTTACCAACTAAGCTTTCCTTTATACCAATATTTGTTTCATCATATCCTAAATCTGGACTCTTTTCATTAACATGAATCTATTTTGAAGTAGTATCTCTACTTCTTCTTTGTGACTTTTTGAAATGCCTCTTACTTGCCCTTATATCGACATACTTTTGATGGACATCATTGTCAACCTCCCTTTCTTCATTAATGTCCTCCCCAGATCCAAAACTACCTTCTAATTCATCATCATCTGGATCACTATATTGAGGTATAGGAGAAGATAAAGGAGCAGGAGGCTAATTAGAAGGCTCAAGAGAAGGAGGCTGAATATTAGGAACAGGAGAAGTAGATAGAGAAGGAGACTGATTTTCAGAAGGACCAAGTGAAGAAGAAGGCTAATTATTAGGGTTACAAGCCTCATCCTCATTTAAAGATTCCTTACCTACCACATTATCTCCTACATTGTGAAAATACTTCAATTCAAGTGGGGACTCCACAGGATCATTCACCCCATGACAAACATACACCTCAACTTTATCCCCATTTTATATCAAGTTGAAAAGGTCAAATTTATAAGGACCAATAACCCATCCCACTTAATAAAAAAGTCACAATCTGTTGTGTATCCTAAATCCTTTATGTAGCCCTTCAATTCAAAGTAAGACATTCTATCAACATTTACTTCTAGGAATTATGTCACAGTCCCCCCCAATATATTCTGTTGGGGGATCAACTTCTATTTTACCCCCATGATGTCATTTTAAAGTTATCATAGTAAAAGACATGAGATTCCTGGGAAAAAACTATAAATTAACACATTACCAACAAATTACACAATAATACAACTTATTCAACCCACAAAATCTCCACAACAATATCTTAACAGTACCATAACATACAAAAAAAATTAAAAAAAAAATTCTAATAGTACAAAATACTAAATCGTACAAATTCCTACCAGTAGAAACTAAAAAATAAGAAAAGTCTAGTATTTCTTATACTAAAGTAAACATTAAACATGCATTTACCCCAAATAATCACAAATAATAAGCAACAACAAAAAGTATAAACATTAAGCTTAACACGAAATTCTAAAGATCCTACCAGTGGAAACTAAAAAATAAGAAGATTCTAACATTTCTTAGACTAAAGTAAAAACTAAACATGCATTTATCCCAAATAATCACAAATACAACAAAAATAAAAAAAATATAAACCTTAAGTTCAACACGAAAATCTAAAGATCTAATCTATTAACTTGTGAGTCTTTATTTACCCAACTAATCCGTCAATATTTGTACTCCTTTAAGGAAGAATATAGTGAAAAAATGCAGCATACAAAAAACTAAGGAAGAAAAAAACTTAAGTGAAGAAGTGGTGACAAATTTGACCATTAAAAGTAAAGTTTAAAGTAAAAAAAAATTTTTTGTGAAAAGCACATGTCAATCATTCTTTGTTTATTATAATAAAATAATAATAAAATAATAGAGAGTGAACCTGATGCGTTTTAAAATGTACTAGGGGTGATGAAAAAATCAGTTAAAATGGCCTATTTACAAGAAAACAAAATAGATTTGTGGAGTGATAGGTCATATACAAAGTTGAAATGTCTTTTTGAAAATTTAGGACAACTTCAGTGTTGTATTTATGTCTTCACTCTTAATAATACTTATCATTAGGTCATCATAAATAACTTAAATACATGTAAATGTTTAGTAAAACAACATAGGATATCATTGAAGCCATTTAATAACATAAAGTATCATAAAATCATCATTAACATGCATTTAACTTGAAGGACCTTAAAGAAAAGGTAAAAGACAATAAGACGGACTTTGTGTGTGAAAGGAGACCCACAAATTAAACTTACATACTGAAATTAGTCTCCAAGAAGAAAAATTTGAATCCTTTCGGAAGAACTTGAATACCCTAGCCTTGTCTTGACCTTTCTAGAGAGTGTTTTTGTCTTAGGTTTTTGAGAATGAGAGAATGTAAGAATGAATAAAGGTCCTAAGGCTTTAAGATTTGATTTAGGACCCTTAGGATCCAAAAAATGACATAGTATAGGAATAGAATTTGCAGAAATAACAAAACTGTTCTTCATTAAAACTACCAAAAAAATCTAAGAAAGCCCGATTACGGGCCGTGGTTTGAACTACAAACCGTAGTCCTATTCGTCCTGTTGTCCTTTTTTTATACAACATTACCCCAATGCCTCAAAGGCTCCCGCCAATTGCGGGGTAAGGGGAGGTCGGATGTACGCAGCCTGACCCCTATGTTTAAAAACATAGCGCGACTGTTTCCGGATGACCCATGATGAGCATCGAAAGTAACATTGACTAACTGCTACTTCACAATTGAAAGAAGCGCAGACAATTTAAAGAACCATTTTGTTTTATGAATACTTTTCATTTATTTTTTCCTTTTTCTTTATTTCAAAGGGCTGTTAGATTTTTTGATCAATGGAGAAATCACTGGCAAAGCAGAGATGGGCAACCACCCTTTTTACAGAAAATCCCAATTTCTCTACTCCCTCATTCTCCAGAGCTTAAATTTCATCTGAAGGCTGAGATTTGCTATATTTGAACAAGCAAAAGAGAGAAGCACCGCCGCCATGGTTGAAGATACCAGTTTGCTATTCAAAGCCATAACCGGGTCACCCAGCCAAGATACGGATCGGATATATTCTCAATGCCAGAATTCAACATTGCCAGAAAGGAAAGCAAGCTATCAGTACAGCCCCTTTACGACATCAGTAGCAGCAGCAGCACGAAGAATCAGAGGAAGAGCAAGAAGAGTATAGGGGTGTGTTTGGAAGAATACATGGAGGAAGCTGAATTTGGGTGTGTGAGAAATGATGCAAACACATCATTTCTCCAATAGCTGAATATTGCACAGTGCACACCATCCCCATGTTGACAGACACTCACACTTTAGCTTCTGGGAGACACTTTGCTTGAAGTTTCCTCCTTGGGAACAGAGTAAAATATTTGGTAATAGTCATCTTTATGAGCAATCGGACAAGATGAGAGAAGGTTGAGATGGTTTTGACATGTACAGAGAAAGAAGTATCAACACTACTGTTAGGAGGTGCGAGAGGTTGAAATTAGGACACGGAGGGGTAGAGATAGACCAAAAAAGTATTGGGAGGAGGTGATCAGATATGGTGAAACTTCATCTTACCGAGGGCATGACCTTAGATAGAAAGGAGTGAAGGTCACGTATTATGACAGAAGGTTAATAGGCTTGTAGGGATAGGATGACGATTGGCCTTGTGATATAGTAGGTTAATACAATTAGTCGTATCTTTATATCTTGTATTGTTATTGTCTGGCTTGTATTTGTTGTTTTTATTAAATTTATATATTATCATTGGTTTTCCACTTTAGTAGGTTTTCTTTTTTTTTCATATCTCGTATCTTCTGCTCTTGGGGCTTGATATTTTTGAGACGAGGGTCTTCCGGGAACGGTCTCTCTATATCTATGAGGTAGTTGTAAGGTCTGGGTACATTTTACCTTCCCTAGACCCCCCTTGTGATATTCCACTAGGTATGTTGTTGTTGTTGTTATAGTCATCTTTATCAGCAGTCAGCATAAGCAAAGAAACTTGGGGAGATGAGATATCAAAATTTTTCTTTAGTAGCAGCACTTCGCCAAGATTTATACAAAGAGCACTAAATACAAAGAAATCCTCGTTAACTGTGAAAAAACCTTGTTGTCGTAACAAGTAGATTGCATTCTAGTTCTGACCAATTCACCATAACTTCCATGGTGAAAAGGGGAAAAGAGAACAACAAAGGATTTAGCTATCAGAGAACAATTATAATGAATTGAGGGACAAGAATCTAGAATCTAAAAAGGGCTAGTTTTCTATATATGTCACACCGACTATCGAGTAGAATTTGGACTTAGATTCTCTAACAAAACTATTTCTTGCTGCCCTAAACCTGGCAACTGGGCTATCAAGAACCATATCATCAATCACTCAATGTTTCACTTTTTCTAGTATGACAGAATTTACAAATAAACAAATTTCATTTCTCACTGATGACTCATTTATGAGCTAGCTTTCAAAATGAGGGCAATTGGGTTTCCACCAAACAATGTCCACAACTACTTGCAATTTTTTCTGGGTTATTAATGGAGAAAAGAGAAAGAGACCATGTCATGGCTGCAAAAGTAATGGTCGCCTGTAACAAAGAAGCCTTAAATCACATAGCATCTGGGATTTGCCTAGCCAAGATATGGGTCCGACTATCTTTATTCCAAAGCTGCCACTTTGGGTAAATGGCTGCTAATTTTCAAGAAATTAGGATACTTTGGATTAAGCCTCATTAACTAGATCGAGGTCAAAGTACTACTATCAGCAACACTGTTAATTCTTTGCTTTCAACTGGAGGCTCAGATGTGTATCAGCGGCATTGAGTTTTCTGGAACCTGCCATGGCTGCAACCACAGATTTAAGTTGCCATGCCAAGATACAAGCAATAAAAATCTAATGCACAATTTAATTAGCTCAGCAGGCATCATCATCACAGCCCAATTGTTTCCCTTTTCGAGTTCATTGCTTTGGCACACAGCCAGTGAGGACAAAACTAAGACGCCTGAACTATAAGTACAAATCCACATTATACACATACCGAGACATGCATAAAAAAGGCTTGTCTGGTTTAGAGCATAAAGGAAATCATTGGCATGTTGAAGATGGTCCTCCACGTTGAGAATCACTTCCATAACGCCTCATTCTGTGTTGAAACGGTTGTGGTGTAGTTGGTTATCACGTCAGTCTAACACATAAAAACTGAAGAATAACAATTCCAGAGAATAACTTTCCATTGAAGACTAATCAATGGTGTTACTGATTTATTTCAGTCAAAGAAGGTCTCGTGTTCAATTCCCAGGTTGTCAGGAAGGAAATTTGGAAAATGAGGCACAGATCTCAATTTTCTATTGGGGTAAAGAGAATGGGACCATGCCATGGCTGCAAAAGAACCAATTGCATGTGAAAGAGAAGCCTCAAATCACAGCCTGTGCTGGTGTTTGCGAAGCCAAGATACGGGTTGGGATGTCTCTATGCCCAAACGGAAATGAGGACAGAATTTGAACTGGCCTTAAAAAGACCATTTTTGCAAATACCAATAAACAAGTTTCATCACAGCCTCTTTCAGAAAATGTTCACTCTTCCATAGATTTCAAGAAATGGTGGAAATTTTGGACTAAAGAATCCAGAACATAGCCCAGAAAGGAAGCAACCAATCATCACAGCCCATTTACAGCAACAGTAACAGCAGCAGCCCAAAGAGACAGAGGAGAACAAGAAGAATATAGGGTATGTTTGGATGAAGTTTTTTCAATTTGTTTCCTTTTTGTAGGGGATGAAGCAGACATTGAAGTGAGACTTGCCACTCAATCTATTCCCAAGAGAGAAAACTTTAAATATCTTGAGTTCATCATCCAGAGTAGTGGCAATATCGATGTGATGTCACATATCGTATTGGGGCAGCATGGACGAAGTGGAGTATTGTATAATAAGAAGATACCAGCTAAACTTAAAGGTAAGTTTTACAGAATGGTGGGTAGACCGTCTTTTCTATATAGGGTAGAGTGCTGGCCAATCAAAAACTCACATATTCAGAAGATGTAGGTCGCGGAAATAAGGATGTTGAAATGGATATATGGACATATCAGGAGTGAAAGATAGGAATAAGACCATTCAGGAGAAGTTAGAGGTGACCCCTATGGCTAAGAAGATAAGGGAAGCGAGACTGCAATAGTTTGAACATGTGCGGATAAGAAGTACTAATGCTCCTGTTAGGAGGTGCGAGATGTTGGATTTGGGGGTTACACGGGGGGATAAAGATAGACCGAAGAAGTATTTGGGGAGGGGGTGTGTGTGATCAGACAAGATATGACGAAACTTCATCTCACCAAGGACATGACCTTAGAAAGGAGCGGAGGCCCAGTATTAGGGTAAGGCTAATAGGTTAACAGGGGTAAGTTGATATCTCACCTTGTGATATAGTAGGTTAGTATGATCAACCGTGTCTTTATATCATGTGTTGTCATTATCCGTCTTATATTTGTTACTTTAATCATATTTACGTACTATCATTTGCTTTTTATTAGTAGTAGTTTTCCTTTTCTCCATATCTAGTATCTTCTGCTTATGGAGCTTGATTTTTTAGACGAGGATTTTCCGGAAACAGACTCTCTATCTATATGAGTTAGTGGTAAGGTCTGCGTACATTTTTACCCTCCCGAAACTCCACTTGTGGGATTCCACTGGGTATGTTATTATTTTGTTTTATTTTTGTTTATTTCAAAGGGTTGTTGGGATTTTTAGTCCATTAATGGAGAAGTCACTGGCACAACAAAGATGGGCAACCACCCTTCACAGAAAATCCCAATTTCTCCAACGCCTCATTCTTCGGAGTTGAAATTTCAAAGCAAACCAAAAATGGGTTTTCCAACCCCAATGGCTTATTGAGGGCTCAGATTTGTTGTATTTGAACAAAGCAATAGAGGAGCGACATCGCCATGGCTGCAGACACCAGTTTGCTACTCAAAGCCATAACCAGGTCGCCCTGCCAAGATACAGGCTGGATATTTTCTCAATTGCAGTGATTGAACACAACAGTCCAGAAAGGTAGCAATCAATCATCATAGCCCCTTCAAAACATTAGCAGCACAAAGAGCAGAAAGAGGAATAGCAAGAGGAGTATAGGGGTGCGTTTGGTATGATTTTTTTGTTGTAGTTGTTTATTCAAAGGGCTGTTGGTTTATTTGGTCCATTAATGGAGAAATCACTGGCAAAGCAGAGGTGGCCAACCACCCTTTACAGGAAATCCCGATCTCTCCGATGTCACCTTCTTCAGAGCTGAAATTTCAACACAAACCCATAATGGATTTTCCAACTCGACTGGATAATTGAGGGGTAAGGCCGCATACACACCGCTCTTCCCTGACCCCACTTCTGGATATGCTGCTGTTTTTGTAGTAATGGGTTATTGAGGACTCAGATTAGCTGCATTTGAACAAGAGAAGAGCAATGCTGCCATGGATGCAGACACCGGTTTGCTATTCAAAGTCATTACTGGGTCACCCTGCCAGGATACGGGTCGGATATTTTCTCAATTGCCATGATTGTACATAACCAGAAAGGAAGCAGTCATCATAGCCCCTTTACAACATTAGCAGCTGAAAGACAGGGGAAAGAGGAAGAGCAAGAAGATTTAGGGGTGTGTTTGGTATGAAGATTTATTGTTTTTTCTTGTTTATTTTGAAGGGCTGTTGGTTTTTATGGTCCGTCAATGGAGAAATCACTGGCATAGTAGAAAGCGCCAACCACCCTTTCAGAAATTCCAATTTCTCTGATGCCTCATTCTTCTTTCTAAGCTATTGCTCAAATTGTAGCTTTTGTTTGCCAAGAACCATTATCATCACTGCCTCAATTGAACCTTTTTCAGAAAATGATTCTCTCTGTTAAAGATATTCATGCAGCCATGCAGCAGCAAGAAATCTTGGGCTTACTAGCAAAACTGACTGAATGAACAAATAAATAAATAAATAAATACTTAGCATTTCTCATGATGCCTCATTGAGCTGGCTTTCAAAATAAGTGAAATGGGTTTGATTTCCAGTCTTTCTACCAAGTAAATGATAGGACTCGGAGGCTTAGATCTGACCTTTTAATGGGAAACAGAGAGCTACCACACCATGGTGCAAAGTCACCGTCTGCATGCAAAAGAGAGAGTCTCAATTGCAGTCCATCCTGAGATTTGCCAGGCCAGAATATGGGTTGGATGTCTTCAATGCCCCAATGTACTAACCCAGAGAGTGACAATATTGTCGACATTGAGATATATGTCACATGAAAATTTCACAACTTCAATTTCCTCATAGAATAAAATGGTAACCAATTGTTGATTTCATCATAAAAAAATGTTTTCTATCATACCAGAACACCATATTAAGAGTAAAAATGATGCTCGGATCTATCGATAAGACAAGAGAAGGAAGAAAAAGCCATGGCTGCAAACACCGATTGCATGACACAAAATCACAAGTCATTCGGATTGCCTCGCCAAGATATACGATCACTCCATTTTCTTGCACTATTGGTACTTAATAACAGAAGGGGAAAACCAATGTCATAGCCTCCAATACCCAGAGATACCGAAATAATAGTTTCGCAATTGGTAGAGAAAGTGATGCTCAGATCTGTGTTAAGGTCAGGCAACAAGAGAGTCCAGCAACGTTATAGCTGCAAAAACCACCAGAAAGTCTGGGAGCATGCCCCGCCAAGATACGGGTAGGATTGTCTCAAATGCCTGATTAATCAGCTCCGAAGGAAATTAAAATTTGATAAAATCATCTTTGCCTCTTTCAAGTTACCGCTTATACTCACCCACACAGCTTCCACCAGCAACACTCAATGCTCCGGCAGAAGCATTAGAAAAAAGAGGCTGCATTTTATTAGCATACATGAAAGGGTACAGAAACCATTTGAAATGATACAAAAACAACCATCCAAACAAACTGTTAATAGTACTCCCTTCGTTAAAACTGATAAAAGGGTTGTTGGGGTTCTTACAGTAATGGAAAAGTCATTGGCTGATGCAGAGAGAGGCAACCACCCTTTCAATGAAATATCCATAAACTCTCTGTAGCCTCGTTCTTTCCCTTTCAAGCTTTTGCTTTGTTCATTTATGATTTAACTAAACTGACAGAAAGTGAGGCTCAGATCTGTGTTAAACTCGGGCAACAAGAGAGTCCAACAATGCCATGGCTGCAAAACCACCAGAAAATCCAGGATCATCCCCTGCCAAGATACGGGTAGGATAGCTCAAATGCCCTATTAATCAGCTCACAAGGGAATAAAAATTTGACAAAAATCATCATTGCCTCTTTAAAGGTACCGATTATACTCACCAGCACCGCTTCCACCAGCAACATTCAATGCTCGGAAGCATTAATAAAAGAAGAAAAAGAAGAGTTGAAGGGCATAGAATCCCTTTGAAACTATATGTAACAACAAACCAAACGAGCTGTTTATTAAATACTCCCTCCGTTTGAATTTGATAAAAGGGCCATCACGCTTGAAAAAAACACAGACACAAACATAGGAGAACGTCCATATATATGACTTTAATCCTCTCTGCTTCTGTTTTTTTGGAGGGTTGTTGGTTTGATAATGGAGGACAATCAACAGTGCAACAGAGAGGGGCAACCACCCTTCATAGAAAATCCCAATACTCTCTGTTTTACCTCATTTTTTTTCACCTTCGAGCTTCCCATTTCTTGTTTTATATCTAGTATTTTTTGCTTTTAGGGATGACATTTTGAGATGAGAGTCTTTCAAAAACAGCTTCACTACCTCATAGGTAGTGTTATGGTCTGTCCATTTTACTCTCCCCTAACCCCAG
Source organism: Solanum clarkiae (assembly GCA_011800125.2). Lineage (NCBI taxonomy): Eukaryota > Viridiplantae > Streptophyta > Magnoliopsida > Solanales > Solanaceae > Solanum > Solanum clarkiae. The sequence continues at coordinate 317,567 of JAABOM020000101.1, forward strand.
TTGTGGGATTTCATTGGGTATGTTATTGTTTAGCTTCCCATTTCTCCAATGCCTCACTCTTCAGAGTCAAACCCGGAATGGGTTTTCCACCTGACAAGACTCAACATTGAAGACCATGAAATGGATTATTGAGGGCTCAGATTTGCTGTATTTGGAAAAGCAAAAGAGAACAGCGACGACACCATGAATACAGACATGATTTGCAATTCAAAGCCGTACCAGGTCGCCCTGCCAAGATACAATACGGATACTCTCTAATTGCCATGATTAAACATAGCCCAGAGAGGAAGCACGCAATCATCACAGCCCCTTTACATCAGCAGCAGCACAAAGAGACAGTTGAAGAGGAAGAGCAAGAGCAAGAACAGTATATGTGTTTGCAAATGAAGTTCCCTCAATTCGTTTTCTTCTTTTCTTTTGATTATTTCTAAGGGCTGTTGGTTTATTGGGTCATCAATGGCAAAATCAGTGGCAAAGCAGAGATGGGCAACCACCCTTACACAAAATCCCAATTTCTCCGATGCCTCATTCTTCCGTGCTGAAATTTCAAAGCAAACCCATAACGGGGTTTTCGACCCGAATTGGTTGTTGAGGGCTTAGATTTGTTGTATGTTAAAAAAGCAAAAGAGAAGAGCTGTGCCGCCCATGGCTGCAGACAAACAGCTTGCTATTCAAAGCTGTAACAGGGTCGCCGTGCCAAGTTACAGGTCAGATATTTTCTCAATTGCCATGATTCAACATAGCCTGCAAAGTTGGCAGCATATGCAAGCCACTCCCATCCAAATCATAGGAAATACTCCCTCCATTTCAATTCGTTTGACTTCCTTTTTCAGTCTATGTCAAAAGAATGTCTCTTTCCTTTTTCGGCAACACTTGCAACTTTCCCATGATATCTTCAAGACCACAATATTAAAAGGCATTTTGGAACATTTGACATATCTTTAGTTTAAGACTTCCGGGTTGCCCGGCTAAGATATGGATCCAACGGCTCACCAGCACTATCGATTTTCTCAGAGAAAGAAGAAAATTGTCTTTACAGCCACAGAATTTTCGCAACAATAATAATTATTATTATTGAGGTTGAGAATTTGAAGAGAAAAAGGATTTAAGGGTCATTTGCTTTCTGTTTAAGTGCCAAAAAGGGTGTTGAATTAATATTTTTCACAGTAACACTAAAATCACAGGTATTGCAGAGAGGAGCAACAGCCCTTACAACTTCCCCTCTACTCTCTGCAACTTCATCTCTGAGCTTTTACTTTTCTAAGCAGAGCTTTTTACCTTTTATGGGCAATTTTCATGTGTTTTTCGACATGCAAATACCAACTGCAACAAAAACACAGAATAATCTCACCTCTTCCTTGTGGAGGTAAAGAGGTAATTTTCAGTAGACCCTAAGCAAATTAAACATTGAAGCTCAGATTTATAATACTTGCAATACAGCAAGAGAGGCTGGAATCACAGCCATGGCTGCAAGCACCGATTGCAGGGTAAGCTGCCATCCGGGTTGCCCTGCCAAGATACGGATCCAATTTCTTTACTGCACTATCAATTTGCTCAGAGAAATAAGAAGATCATCATCATAACCACAGAATTTTCGCAACAATTATACAACTGCTACTATTGATTCTCACTTTTGGGATTGAGAATTTTGAGAGAACAAGCAAAGATTAACAGCTTATTCAAATGGTAGTTTTCCATGCTATGATATGATTAGTAAGAGAACCACGTTTGTTTTGATCATTTCTCTAACTACATGATATGGTATGATTTAGTTTCATGGTTTTGTAACCATAAAAAACAACACTTTTTGAAACCATCAATTTGGTGGTATCCCATTGTTTACTTTTTTTCTTTCAATTATACCCTTATTCAATTTTAAATAATTCTAATTTACCCTTTATTCTTTATTAAATTTTACCCTAACATATCTAATTATCTACTACTTTCACAACCGTATAACTCATTCTCTTCCGCATCAACTTTCAAAGCTTCTCTTCTGCCTCCCGTATTCTCTCCCACATTTCTATCCATTTTTTGAGGTTCGTTTTATAAAAGTTCTCGCTTTCCCAACTGACATACATTAATTTGTAGTATAAGTCTCTCATTTCACATAAATTAAGTTATTTCGGCTTTAGGTTATAAGTTTATGTAATTGGCTACTGTTTTTAATTATTATTTTTATTTTTCATTGATAAATTTAATATTTTTTGCTTCGGGGACCTGATATTTTTGAGACAAGGGTCTTCTAGAAACAGCCTCTCTATCTCTATGAGGTAGTGGTAAGGTTTGCGTACATTTTACCCTCCCCAAACCCCACTTGTGGGATTCCACAGGGTATGTTGTTGTTTGATAAATTTAATATTTATAATAATTGAGGGTATCTTCATAATTTAACAATTAAGATGCAGTACCGTACAGTCAAACCAAACAACAAAATTATCATCAAACAATAACAAACCATACAATCTATCCAAACATTGTATTATACTATACAGTACAATACAGACCATACAATATTCTACATTATGATTGACTATTTTTTGGCCTTGGAGTATGATGGAATAAAGCAAAATGGCTCTTTAACTATCTGCGCTTTTTTCATTT
>JAABOM020000101.1:324978-337465 GCA_011800125.2 Solanum clarkiae
GAGAGGCGACCACGCCATGGCTGCAAATCAGCTGATTCGCCAAGCCAAGATACGGGTCGGATAGTCTCTATGCCCGATCCGGTTAGCCCAGAATCCGAACAAATCCATCATCATCACTGCCTCATTTGTCACAACTTGAAAAAAAAAATCAACCAACATTCAGAGAGTAACAGAGACAGCCAGAAAACCAGAAATATAAAGCCTATAGTAGTATGTATGTATGTTTCCTTGTACAATGATCCAATAATTTCCCAGGAAATTAACATGAATCCAAGGGTTGTTGGTCCTTTTTCAGTTGTAAAAATCATTGGCTAAACAAGAGAGGGGTAACCACCCTTGAAAAGAAAATTCCAAAACTCTCTGTTTTGCCTCATTTTCTTTCTCTGGGCTAACCTTTCTCTTTGCTAGGAAAAGTTCTTTGGTTTGTCAGCCAAATAACTTCCCACTTTTTCATATCTGTCTTTTTTGGTTATATATACATAAAAACTGTTGTATGGAAGAATCTAGAGGGGTATGTGGCAATCTTTGAGATAAAAAATTACATATGTTGGATGCATCTGTATTTGGATCAAATTTCAAGTAAATGTCTGAAACAATGAACAGCATGTGGGGACATGGGAACTTTGTCCCCCATTAATATTTTTGTGATTCTTTTGAGGTAAATGGTACTCCCTCATGGTTCCTTTTTCTCTTACTCAAACCCCTTAAAATCATAAATAAAAAGAAAATAATTTTATTACTTTACCCCTTAAAAAACTTTTATGGAGCTTTATGAAGTTACTTATACTTTTAAAAGAAATTAATTTGCCAAGTAATTTGTGATAAATTGGAGTTTGCCTTTTTAAGTCGAGCTCGTCACACCAGACATATCGAGTGCAAATTACATGATTTGCAAGCTTGCATAGGAGCAGGAATTCACCCGGTGCGCACCGACTATGGTTCCCTTTGTTATAAAAAAGAAATATGGGATGAATGGGAGTAATTTTCAAGATTAAAGGTTACTTTGGATAAAATATGCAACAAGTGAAATGTCCTGATAATAGTCATTTATTCAAGAATTGGAGTATCCAAATTGAATAATTTGTTTTGATTTTGCTATAGTATAATCAAAATCTCTAAGCAAGTGGATAGACGGACAGTAGAGGCCATTAATTTTCAATGAGTAAACTAGGAGCATCTAGGGAGGCAAGTATAGGAAAGAGATCGATTTTGAGATACGGTTACTAATCCAAGCTAACAGGTCATGTCTATTTTTGAATCAAGGTGAAATAGCTAAAGAAAGATGTGATCAATTACTTATTTTTCATGATAAATCAGCAGTAAGAAATGGGGCTTCAATAATCTTTTAAGTTAAGAGTGGAACACAGGAACCTCTTCACTGCAGATATTGAAGTTATGAGTCGAGCTTCAATGCCAATAGTTCTGCTGACAGGTGCTTGTTGAAGCGAGCCACACAGATCCTTTTTCGTCTAACTTAGCAACCTGAAGGTCGCATGCTCGACCACATTCCTGCATTGAACCAAGAAAAAGGTTTTGTTTCTTTTTAAATTAAAGCAAATTGAGGTTCAATTTATGTTAGAACAAGGCAAAGAGAAACCTACCGCTCCAAGGTTGGCTGCCAAAGCCTAGATACAGATTTGAGGGGATGCGATGTTGGCTGCTATAATCCCAGTTTCGCTAATATCGATCCTTTCACATACTTCAACTCAATGACCAAGCAGTTACATGTTGATTTCAAACTCCTCTGGTAGAGCTAACAACCATTCAGTGATTGTTTGTGTTCCTAACATTCAACACATTGAATCCTTCACTATATTTTGGTGAGAGTCGCTGGACTCCAGACAAGCCGTCTCCATGCTCATTGATTAGCCTGAAAGTATTATCACCGCTTCTTTTACGTGTACACCAACTGCTATTTGAACATCTTCTGCAGCTGCTTCCAAGGAACAATCTCCCAGCCAAAGCAGCAGTAAGGAACAAGAAAACAAAAGGTACGCAAAAAGGTCACCGAAGCCATAGATAAAAAACAAAAGTTATAGAGAGTACCACTCGGTCATGATTCTTTCAACTTCAAACTAATTACCACATAGAAGAGGAAAGTTAGAAACTAAGAACAACATATTAAAGAAAAATGCTCTGTATTTTCCTATGTTCCCTCATTCTTTTATTTGAATACTGAAGATTAAGCCAAAAAATGATGCAACAAATGTGCTTTGGACACAAAATTGCGGGTGCCAAAAAAAAGACGAGGCTCAGATCTGCAGAAAAGATCAGGCACCGAGAAGGTAACCACACCATGGCTGCAAAACACCAGTGGTGCATGCGGAAGAGGACTCAAATCACCAGCCAATCCAGTGATTTGCCAAGCCAAGATATGGGTTAGGTCATTGTCTAGCCCCATCATCATCACTGCCTCTTTATACAATCAATCATAAGATCAGGTAAAAGAAGACAGTCAAGGGTGCAAATAAGAATTGTATGTAAGAGAGGACTCTCTTTAGGCCATCCTGGTTTGTCTCACCACGATGCTGATTGAGCAGACCCAAACCCAAGGAAGTCAAGTAGCGTTATCATCACAGCCTACAGACACACAACAACAATGATGATAATAGCAATTGAGATTTGCGAAAAAAGAAACAAGGATGACCAAGAAATAAGAAGCTAATAGCTAGAGAAATGGATTAGACTGTGAATACTCATAAGAGGATCAGCTAAGCATTAAAGGTCTGTTGCTTTGACAGCAGCAGAATAAAGAGATATAAAAGGCATCTAATCCTATGCAGCCAGTCAACAGCAGCCTACGCTATAAGACTCGAGCGCATTTTTTTCTTCCCTTTTGTAATCACTCATTTACATTTTTTCAGAAAATGCAAACAGTCTTAAGAACTTGTATTAGTTTGTATAATTACAGAGAAATGAGGAGCTTGCTACAGAGAGATGGAGACAAACAAGTTAATGGCAGAGTAGGGTTGACAAGAATATTTAAGGCAGAAAATGGAGTCCCTTTTAACAAGGAAACGATATATCCTTTAGCACATATGCACAAGCGTGGGGAAAAATGAACACGGTAGCTGACATAACAACCTAAAAGGGGGAAAAGGAAAAGCAAAAACTTGGGCTTACTGGAAAGGAGGGCAACCACCATTACAAAGTTACACATTTCACTTACATTCTCGAACTACTGCTGATAAAAAGAAGTGTTATATATCGTGAGGCATTATACTTGTAATCAAAGGGATGTTCCCACACCAAATAAAGGGAAATATTTTCTTTGAAATACTGAGGCTCAGATCTATTGTTATGGAGCCGAGGGTCTATTAGAAACTTCTTCTCTACCTTCACAAGGTAGGAGTAAGGTCTGCACGCATACCACCCTCCCTAGATCCCACTTGTGGGAATACACAGGATATGTTGTTGCATCTGTTGTTATGATAAGGCAATAGAGAACCCAACCATGCCATGGCTGCAAAATACCGATTGCATGTGAGAGTCTCAATCACAGGCCATGCCAAATTGCCAGTCAAGATACAAGCCACCAGCCAGATAATCTCCACGCCCTACATAGTTAGCCCAGATATACAAAACATCATCATCACAGCCTCTTTAAGAGTTCTCAAAGCCATGAGGATCTTTCTTAAGTTTAAAAAGGGGCCAGGTTGCCGACATGCCATTACAAGATCTTAGCAAATTCCTTTTTAAATTTTTGAGGTGATATTATACAAGTTTTTTCTTTAAAAAAAATTAAAAATCATTTATACAAGTTTGGGGTAACAAACTAGTATACAATCACAATTTCCAGCTATTATCATATGGAAAGCATACAAGAGCTGATATTATCTTGTAAAATCACAGAGAAGTGAGGATTTCACAGTAAAAGAGACGGTGACAAGAAAGTTAGCGGCAGAGCAGGGCTGGCGAGAATTTAAGGCAGAAAGTTGTAGTTAGTTTGCTTTGATTTGCACACAGACAAACATTTATCTATTGACTATTGCACATATTCATTATTGCGAGGAAAAACAAATGTTGTAACTGAAACAAAAGCAAGCAAAAAAAGAAAGAAAGGAAGAAAGCAAATCATATGTATAACAGAGAAGGAAGGTAACCACCACTACAAAAATCCCACATTCCACTAATGCCTCATTCTTGAGCTATTACAGATAAAAGATTGGCAATAATTACGAGGGAAAAGCAATACCGAGAGAAAAGCATGTAACTTGTATGCAAAGGGGTGCAGATTCGACATATCCCATATACAAGCATTAAAAATATATACTTTCTTTAGGAAATTGAGGCTCAGATATGTGTTATGACAAGGCAAAAGAGAAGCCAACCAAGCCATGGCTGCAAAACATCGGTTGTGTGTGAGAGAAGAAACTCAAATCACAGGTAGCATAATGCCAGGTAGACACTTTTAGCAATCACAACCATACTGGGTTGCCACGCCAAGATACAGATTATATCGTCTCCATGCCTGATTTGTTTAGCCCAGATTTAGAAAAAGTTATCATCACTGCCTCTTTAAGAGTTTCCAAAGTCATAAAGGAGACTGACTGAAGAAACCAAGAAACTGAAGTGGTATAGTTTTGTTTTTAGGTTTTGGTATATATTATAACAAAACGCAAAGAAACCAAGAAACAGAAGTTGAATATATTTCTCTTTTTTCTTTCTTTAAGGGCTGTTGGTTTGTTGAGAGGGGAGAATCATAGGCAAAGCAGAGAGGGGTAACCACCCTTAAAAGAAATTCCGTACTCTCTGCTGCCTCATACTCATCATTTCTGTTAAAATAAGGAAATTCACTTAGATGAGAGCTTTTAACTGAAGAGACTTCACAAGTCAGCATTTAAGAGAATTTCACAACTTAACTACAATACTGTCCAAACGCCTACTTATATTCTTCAGCAAATGAGGCTTAGATGCATGTAATGATATGGCAAAAGAGAAGCCAGTCTCGCCATGGCTGCAAAACACCGATCGCATGAGAGGGAGAGAAATTCTCAACAACCCATACCAGGTTGCCACGCCAAGATACGGGGCGGTTCATCTCAATGTTCCATGATCATCACAGAACTAGAAGATACATAAGCATCATCATAGCCCCTTTCTGTAGCAGAATGCATCATAATGGAACACCTCCCAGTTTCCACTAACAATAAGAGAAAAGAAGAAGAAACATGCAAGGGTCCAAGAGAAGACAGATTGAAGATATGAAGGTGGCGTAGTTGTGGTATACTTGTATATTGGGGAAATTTCATGAATGATCATCCAGAAAACCAGAAACTGAAGTACTATGTTGCTCTTTCTTTCTCTGAAGGGCTGTTGGTTTGTTGAGAAGGGGAGAATCATAGGCAAAAAAGAGAGGGGCAACCACCCTTGAAAGAAATCCCGTGCTCTCTGCAGCCTCATTCTCTCTATTTCTGGGCTAACCTAATAAATGGAATTCACTTATATGAGAGCTTAAAATGAAAAGACCTCAAAATTTTGCATTTAAGAGAATTTCTCAGCTTCAAAAGTCTTTTCAGCTCAAGAGGGAAATGTCTGATCATCTTTTTAAACGACAATCTTCGTAGTCTCTAAAAAGTGGAACGGAGTTAGTAATAAAACAATCAACTAAGGGTGGTTTTGCAATTAAAAACTTTCATTTGAGAGACCATAGGCGGCAGATAATGACAGAGAGGGGCAAAACCACCCATAAAAACTCCCCACAGCTCTCTGTTTTCGCTGCAACCTCAGACTTGTACTAAGAAGAGTTCCCAGAAAATGAGGCTCAGATCTATGGTATATACCGGGCAAAAAGAGATCCACTGACGCCATGGCTGCAAAAACCACCAGAAAATTTGGGGTTATGCCCCTGCCAGGATACAAGCTGGATAATCTCAAATGTCCGATTAATAAGCTCATACGCGAACGAAAGGTTGGCAAAATCATCATTGCCTATTTCAAGCCATCAATCATATTGGCATAACTTGTCTCTAAACCGAACGAATCAATAACAGCTTGTTTGGATGTATTGTGTTGTATTGTTACCTTAGATAGACAAATACATAGATAACCCCTCAAACATGCCATGAATTGTCCTGTGGACACTTCAACTTGACATGCAAAAAGAGATCCGACATCGCCATGGCTGCAAAAACCACCAGAAAATCTAGCGGCATGCCCTGCCAAGACACGGGTCGGATAATCTCAAATGCCCAATTAATAAGCTCAGAATGGAACGAAAGATTGATAAAATGATCTTCTATCACCTCTAACAAAACCATCAACATCAAAGTATCCCATTTATGCAAAATTTTCTACTTTCCCAGATTGGGAACAGGCAAACAGAGATCCAATCACAACATGACTGCATCAACCACCAGAAAAATACGAACAAACTAGCATAAATGCAAAACTTCAAAAAAATAAAATAAAATAGGGACTGCCAGAGAAGGGAGGCAATCACCCGTCAAAAGTCCAACATTTAATTCAAATGCCTCACTCTGAGCTGTTATTCATCAAAAGATGGTGATACATTACAAAAGAAAAACATTAAAACTGCAAATCAGAAGGGCGTGAGTTCAATATCTCCCACATTAATCATGGAAAAGATATTGCTCCTTATGCATAATAAAGGGGTAAATTTGACCCTTATCCCTTTTTTCTTTAGCAAATTGAGGCTCAGATTTGTGTTATGATAAGGCAAAAGAGAAGTCAACCATGCGATGGCTGCAAAACACGATTGCATGTGTGAGTTATGAGTCTCAATCATATGCCATAACGCGTTACCACAGCAAGATACAGGTTGGATAATCTCAATGCCCAAATTTCGTTAGCCCAGGAATCATCACTGCCTCTTTAACAATTTTCATAGTCATGTTGTTGTTGTTGTTGTAGTAGTAGTAGTATGGTTATGTGTATTGCCTTATGAGTAGGTTTAAGGGTGCAAAAACGCAAAGAAACCCAGAGACTCGAGTGTACTCTCTCTGTCTCTTTCCTTTGTAAGGGCTGTTGGTTTGTTTTAGAAAATGGAGAATCATAGGCAAAGCAAAGAAAAAGGGCAACTATCCTTGATAGAAATCCCTTACTCTCTGCTGCCTCATTCTTTCCAATTTTAGCAGACTACCAAAAGGGTATTTGAGGCTCAGAAATGTTATGAGACAAAGCAACCGCAATGGCTGCAGACTTCAGTTACAGAACAAAGGAGATGCTTTACCAGGTTGTCCGCCAAGATACGGGCAGCTCCAATACCCAACCCAACTCTATACAACTTCATTTGTCATCATCACACCCTCATCCTGTGCTTAAAAGGTAGCAAATGTCAGACCTTACCCCAGTTCTTTGTGGGGACTGGAGAAGTTGTTTCCACTAGACCTCAGCTCAAGAAAATCAGTGTCCAGAACCTAAATGACTGGGAGAAAACAAACAGAAACTGTAGTGTACTCTATCTATGTCTCTCTTTCTCTTTTTAAAGGGCTGTTGGTTTTGTTTAAAAATGGAAGAATCATAGGCAAAGCATAGAGAAGGGCAACCTCCCTTGCATAGAAATCCCATCACTCTCTGCTGCCTCACTCTAAGCCAATCAAACAAAAAGGGTTTCACCAGTAATTACTTGAAAAAAGAAAATGCGGTTTTCTTATGGCTCAGATCTGTAAGATAAAATCAGGCAAAAGGAGACAAAGCAACTGACATGGCTGCAGACCTCGGTCAGCAAAAAAATGGAACCCTTACCGGGTAGCCCCGCCAAGATACATGCAAGCTCCAATACCCAACCCCATCTCTAGACAACTTCATTAATCATTGCTACAGCACTAACAAGTAAAGAAACAAAAGCAGTTTTCTAAAGGGTCTTCCTCAACAGGCTCAGATCTGTAGAGTAAAATCAGGTGAAAAACGAGCAAAGCAACTGCCATGGCTGCAAACAAGAACTGCATGCATGAAAAGAGAATACACTGCTTAAGCCTAACTGGTTTACCCCATCAAGATACGGGTCCAGAAGACTCAAACATAATGAATCTTCACAGCCTACAGATGAGCAACAACAATGAAGCTCATGTGATTAAGATTTGTGAAAAGGAAAAGAAAATGACCAAGAAAGAAAAACAAATGGTCTGAGAAATAGAGCAGGTTGTGAATAACCATAAGAGCGCCAGCTAAGCATGAAAGGACTGCTGCTTCAACAGCAGCACAACACAAACATAGCACAGGCACGGAGATGGGGGGCAACATCTTTAGAAACTTTCCATCTCTGTGCAGACTCATTCTTGTTCTTGAGGCTAGGATTCCAGTTTCTGCAATGATGTAGAAATACAAAGCCAGAGCATCTGTCAACAAAAGAAACATAAAACAAGGAGGAGGATCAAACAAGACGAAAGGGTGAGGATATGAAAGCAAAACCTCAAGTGTCATCAAAGATAACCAAGTACATTACATTTTCTAGCATTAAAATCTTCTTATAATACACTTTTTATAAGGTTTTTTATTATCATATACCTTTTTTTTAATATATAATACGATTATTCCTTTTATATATTTTTGTCTTGCAAGACAGATATTTGCTATTCAAATTAAATGTACCTAACACACTACTTACGATTGTTCTTAATGTATCGTATCATACTGTATTATTTTAACGAATACAACATTTGCATAGATGGTCTCTTTCGCCACTATACATAATGTCACACATTAACAATTTGAATAATAAACCTAGAAGAGAAGTAGGGTATGAGGTACAACTACTATGAGAGGGTAGAGGAAAAGATGAAATATGACTATTAAATAGTAAAAGCAAAGACAAAATGAAAATAAAATATAAAAGTAATGAAGTGATCACATCAAATTGGCCGTTACACAATCAAAACTTTTTGTTGTTACCACTTGTGAATTTAAATGATACGATACAATAAAATTTAAGTAACAACCAAAACAAACATGGCATTTAAACTAACGGGGTAACGGCCATCCAAACAAGGGGTAAATATAGCAGCATAATGGATACAGAAATTTACATAGCCAGTCCAGACTGAATCGCGAATGAGGCCCAGCGGAATGCAGATTGACATTGACATAGACAAGGAGGCTTAAATCTACATTATCTAACGGCAAAGAGAAGTAAACCAAGACATGGCTGCAAAACAATGATGGTGTATGAGAGAAGATTCTCAATCACAGGCCATACTGGGATGCCAAGTCAAGATACAGGAAGGTAGTTCGCATGTTCTTCGATTAAGCACAGAAAAGAAAGAACTAGAAATATCATCACTCCTCAGAAATAATCAGGAACAAGTGAGGATTTCGCCGGCAAAAAGAGATTGAAACGGACAAGTTATGAGCAGAGTAGTGTTGGCAGAAAATTTGGAGTCCATTTGTTTGGTTTTCAAACTGAGACACATAATATCCTTCAGCACATATTCCTAATTCTAGGAAAATACAAACATGGTAGCTAGAATAAAGCAAAACTTGAAAAAAAAAAAATCGGATGCTTACCAGAGAAGGGACGCAACCACTCCTCAGGAATCCCACATTTCATTCAAATGTCTCATTCTTGAGCTGCTATCAAAGAATGGTGATACATAAAGAAAGGCATTATATCTGCTAATCAAAAGGGCACAGGCTCAATATCTCCCACATTAATCTTGGGAAAGATATTGCCTCTGACCCTTTTACCTATTTTTATTAGCAAATTGAGGCTCAGATCAGAGTCACAAAAGCCTCCTCTTTCTAGAAAAATCAAGATTGCGTCGGCTCGGATTCTTTTTTTTCTCAGACTAAATTCAAAGAGCTTTAGAAACTGCCAGGGCTGCAAGCATCAGTTAGCCTCATGAGAGAGAGAAGAAACACCAAAACAGGATCTTTCTTTCCACACCCACACATACCCATCTGAGCTGCCATGCCAAGATATGATTATGATTTTTTATGATTATGATTTTTTCAATGTCAACAAACAGTATTTCTAGCTCAAGAGGAAAATGTCTTATTCATCTTTCACAAACAACAATCTTCATGGCCTCTAAAAAGTGAAACGGAGGGAGTAATAAATCAATCAACTAAGGGTGGTTTGCAATTGAAAAAGTTTTTGAGAGATCATTGGTAGCGGATAATGAAAGAGAGGAGCAAAATCACCCATAGAAACTTCCCACAACTTTCTGTTTTCACCGCAACCTCAGACTTATACAAAGAAGAGTTCCCAGAAAATGAGGCTCAGATCTGTATCAAATCCTGGGCAAAAAGACATCCAACGCCGCCATGGCTGCAAAAACCACCAGAAAATCAGGGATTATGCCCTGCAAAGATATGAGTCGGATAATCTCAAATGTCCGATTAATAAGCTCATAAGGAAATGAAAGGTTGCTAAAATCATCATTGCCTCTTTGAAGCCATCAATCATGCTGACATAACTTGTCCCAAAACTGAAAGAATCAATAACAACTTGTTTGGATGGTTGTTACCCATTGTATTGTATTGTTGCTTTAGATAGGCCAAATAGATAGATAGCCCCTCAGAAGGGCATGGGTTCAACATCTCCCACATTAATCATGGAAATGATATTGCCCCTTGTGCATGGTAAAGGGGTAAATTTGATCCCTTTACCCTAGTTTCTTTAGCAAATTGAGGCTCATATTTGTGCTATGACAAGGCAAAAGAGAAGCCAACCATGTCATGGCTGCAACACACGATTTGCATGTGTGAGTTATGGATCTCAATCACAGGCCATACCGGGTTGCCATGCCAAGATACAGGTTGGGTAATCTCCATGCCCAAATTATTTAGCCCAGAAATCATCACTGCCTCTCTAATAATTTTCATAGTCATGTTGTTATTGTTGTTGTTGGATAGTTGCGTGTATTGCCTTATGAGCATACATTTAAAGGTGAAAAATGCAAAGAAGCCCAGAAAATTAAGTGTAGTCTCTCTGTCTCTTTCCTTTGTAAGGGTTGTTGGTTTTTTTTAAAAAATGGAATATCATAGGCAAAGCAAAGAGAGAACGGCAACCACCCTTGATAGAATCCTGTACTCTCTGCTGCCTCATTCTTTCCATTTCTGGGCACCTAACAAAAGGGAATTCACAAGACTTGAAGGGTCTTTTTCCCAATTGTTTCTCCTGGTCTTTTTCCAATTTTTTTCCCAATTGATTTACGCACTATCATGTGCTTTCTGTTGTTAGTCATCCTTTCCATTTCCCTTTCTTTTCCTTCCCATTTTTTTCATATCTAGTTTATTCTGGTTACGGGTTTTTGAGACGAGGGTTCCAGGAAACAGTCTCTACCTTGTGAGGTAGACATTCTATCCTCAGACCCCACTTGTGGGATTCCAATGGGTATATTGTTGTTGTTGTTTCTCCTGAGGCTCAGAGTTGTAAGATAAAAATCAGGTAAATGGAGACAAATCAACCGCCATGGCTGCAAGCCTCGGTTGCAAAACAATGGAGATGCCTTACCGAGTTGCCCCGCCAAGATACGAGCAGCTCCAATGCCAACCTAACTCTCTACAACATCATTTGTAATCATCACAGCCCCCATCCCGTAATTAAAAAGCTAGCTAGTTTATGGTACATAGACATTAACAAGAGAAATTGTTTCTCAAGAAAATCTGAGTCCAGTACCTAAATGACTGGGAAAAAAACAAACCGAAACTATAGTTTACTCTATGGCTCTCTCTCTTTTTCAAGGCCTGTTAGTTTGTGAAAAAATGGAAGAATCATAGGCAAAGCATAGAGAATGGCAACCACCCTGGCACAGAAATTCCATTACTCTCTCTGCTGCCTCATTCTGAGCTAATCCAACAAAAAGGCGTTCACAAGTAATTACCAGCAATAACGGAACTGGATCTTACTCTTTAGGTTCAGATAAGCAAAAGGAGACTCCAAAGCAACCGCCATGGCTGCAGACCTCGGTTTGCAAAACTTACCGGGTCGCCCCGCCAAGACACAGGCTAGCTCCAATATACCCGACCCAACCCTAGACAACTTCATCTATCAACATTTTACAACGCCAACAAGTGAAGAAAGTGAAACAGTTTCCAAAAGGGTCTTTCTCTATAGGCTCAGATCTGTAACACAAAAAAGGAGACAAAAGTAACCGCCATGGCTGCAGACCTCAGTTAGCAAAACAATGGAAATTGCCTTACCGGGTCGCCCCGCCATGATACGGGCAGCAGCGCCAATATGCTCCACCCATAGGAAGAGGAAGGAGAAGAGGAGTGTGGGTTAATAAGGAAATTACAGAGAGGAAAAGACAATTCATTCAATTTTCTTCCGAGAAATTATTCTTTCAATATAATAAATATGATGTGATAATGATAAATTTAAAATTAAATATAAAATTATATTTTAATTTTATAACAATATTACCCTTTACCTCAATATAGGCTCCCATCCATTGCAAGGTAAGTGAGATCGGATATATACAACTTGATCTCTATGTTTAAAAATATAGCGCGATTATTTTCAGATGATCCAGCTATGTAAGCTCTCATGATGTAGCTTACTGGGCTCGTAGCTTTATGCAGG
>JAABOM020000101.1:337565-367392 GCA_011800125.2 Solanum clarkiae
CCACGATAAACATCAAAAGTTGCATTGAAATAAATAAATATTATTAAACATATCAAAATAATATAAAAATTAAATAAAATTGAACGAAAAAATTATATAAAAATATCATCAAATAAACCAATCCAAACAGCCTTGCAATATAAATATGATTAGACCTGTTTCAACAATGGTGGTTTTGGTTGAGAGAGCGCAACCACCATTAATATATTTAATTTGAGAAATGAGTAATAATGTTTTTTTAGTGTAAATAAACAAAATTATTTATCGAGTCTTAATTATTTTTTTTCCTCATTTTGACATTACATATTATTTAATAACTTTATTTTATCATTTATCTTCCTTTTTGTTACCAACTCTATTCCATATTCTATAATCTTATCATTCAAATTATAGATGTATAATCTATATAATAATGAAAAACCATACAATTTATTTCAACGTTGTATTCAACAACATTACCCAATGCCTCAAAGGCTCCCGCCCATTGTGGGGTAAGGGAGGTCAGATGTACGCAGTCTGACCCCTATGTTTAAAAACATAACGCGACTGTTTCCGGATGACTTATGATGAGCGTCGAAAGTTGCATTAACTAACTGCTACTTCACAATTGAAAGAAGCGCAAACAATTTAAAGAGTCATTTTGCTTTATTCCATCATATCCCAAAGCAAAAAAATAATGAATCTTTGACTCCATCCGTAATTGATGGATAAAACATTTTATCATTCAATTAATTTTAATGAATACAACGTTAAAATAAATAGGGCTCTTCCATTCTAAATTAAAATATGCACTTCAATTCCAAGTTGGGATAAACAGAACTCCCAGAAGCAAAGGTAAAAATAGGGCTCTGAACTTGACCTACATGAGAAAGCCGACGACGAGAATTTTGAATCGACAAAAAAAAAAAAAAAGGTAATCATACATCAACAATAGTCTTGTCCAAAAGCAAATCAACTTTGAACACTCTAATTTCTTCAAAGCACAGGAGCGCATGGCCGATAGAAGGGACGAGACGACTGATGCACACCTAGGGCGGATCGACCGACCCATTCCAAAGTCCAACTACGAGTTTTTTAACTGCAACAACTTAAATATACGCTATTGGAGCTGGAATTACCGCGGCTGCTAGCACCAAACTTGCCCTCCAATGGATCCTCGTTAAGGGATTTAGATTGTACTCATTCCAAAAGCCATCTTTGGAAACATGCTCATCATCTTACTACAACCTTCATTTGTTCAATTAGAACTTGAGACTAGTAAAATATGAAATAAAACTATTTATCTTTCTAAATTTCGAAACAATACGAAACAATATAAAAAGTTCCCCTTTCGAAATGAACATACTTCAAATAGCAATATGTGCGCGGAAGCTCGCGAATTAAAACAAGTTCAACTGCCAAACTAAACAAAGGGAAGGAAAATGAAATCTGCTCATGAACATCTAGAAAACATAAAATTTTAGAGCAATACTTTCAACAATCTACAGTAAAGTAGGAGCTCAATTCAACATTTCATTCTTTAGATTAGTCGAAAACTTCACTTGTTTTTCACATTGCTTTACATTGTAAGAATCCTTGTTGCTTTTATTCCAGCAGTAGAAACTTACTCAAGCATATCTACAAATGTAGCCTTCTCGGAAACGTTGGTCCCTGCCTTGAAACAATCAGGCGCTCAAGCTCAATGGGAAGACGTTCCATTCTTTCTGCATTTTAGTCCATTGCTCGACAACTGCAAGAACTTCAAACCATTGAACATTGTAGATACGAGAGCCAGTTGAGCTGAGGTTTCTGCTGATAAAAAACACCCTGAATCACTGAACTTTAGCTACTATAAGGAAACAACTTCGAGATTATACCTTCACCAACGGTCATATCTACGTTTACTAAGACAACAGCTCGTATACATTGGTGAAGAAACTTATCATGACAGCCTAGACACAACAATATATCCATAAAGTGATAGGTGGGTACATACCGAGGCTCAGATCTTAAGCCAAAATTGGGGAAGGACGGAACACCACCATGGCTGCCAACCATGATAGCATATGGCTCATATACCAATCATTAATATTTATATCACTCCATTTGGACCTGTGTCAATCTAATACCTATAAATCAGTGTTTTATAATACATCCTACTAAATGGTTCCACAGGTCCAGTTGAGTTTGACTCGAACACAATAACGAACTTCAACATCATGTCCCACACATAAACATCAGTGATAGTGATTTATGAAAGGGAATGAATCAAGACCAAAATGGAACAGTTTTAAAAGAATGTGTCCTTGAATGGTTGGCATTCAGATGGGGGCGGCAACCATTGGTAGAAAGGCCCCCATCCCATCGATGCCTCGTTCTTATTCTCAAGTGTTAAAAACTTAATTTTTCACTCGAATAGACCATTCTTGTAGCAGTACATCACTAGGCTCAATTCTATCAGAAAATCCAGTAAACGAAACGGACACCGCCATGGCTGCAAATCAGAACAGCATACAACAACAACAACAATCTAGTTGGATAAGCTCTTCACTTTCAACGCCACTTCCGTGTTGGATTCTCCAAAAATACACTACTTTTGGAGAATCCAACATGCACCCGCTTACACTTTTGAAGAGTCTAAGCAACATAGGCTATATGATCCCCTAACATCCATACCACTCGATTCTACCTATTTCGTCCCAATACTCATTACATTACTTACAACACAGTTTGTTCGCCCTGTCAAGCCAGGGTTCCAGCTGACAAAAACCCGATTAACTCAATACGATATATGATCACAGCCAACCAGATAAGCATAAGCATAACCAATTTGCTGCAAACAAAGTTAATTTTAACTTACTTCAAGCAAATCTATTGAGCTAATCATCGAAAAATAGGCCCTGTATATAAAAATCTCTAAACAAAAGAGCCAGCGAATCAAAGTAAATAGGATTTCATTAAGGCTCAGATCAGTCTAATCAGAGCAAAGGAGACAATGAATCCGCCATGGCGGCAGACCAATATTGCCTTCCGGATTGCCCCGCCAAGATACGGGTCCAGCTCCCTTGCCCCATTAACTCTAGACACCTTAATCATCACAGCCTCTCATCCGTAACAATTTGCTGTAGGTGAAGGAGATGAAAATGACGACGACGATGATCACAACGAAGAAGCAAAAGGGTCAGATCTTAAACCCCAAAACCCTTCTTCCTGCATGCATACATATATAGAGAGAGAGAGATGAATGATCCATGTGTAAGTAAATACACATACTGCAGAAAATTCTGCATTTTAAGGCTCAGATCTGCATAATCAGAGCAAAGGAGACAATGCATCCGCCATGGCTGCAGACCTCAGTTGCACTACAAACAATGCCATCCGGGTCGCCCCGCCAAGATACGGAGCCTACTCCTTTAACCCCATGAACTCTAGACACCATAATCATCACAGCCTCTCATCCATTTTAACAACAACAACAACAACACCAATAATAATAATAATAATAATTTCAACCACAGCAAAACCCTTTTCAAGGGATTCACAGATGATGATGATGAGGAAAAAAAAGAAGAAGAAGAATCAGTTAAAGGGTCAGATCTTAAACCCTAAACCCTTCCTTCCTGAGTGTGTGTGATATAATATATATATATATATATATATATATATAGATACATAGATACTGCATGACAACAGTATACCAATCGACCTTTAAGATAAATGGTGGTTTATTTTTACATATTTTCCATGAAAATGAAAGTCATTGGCTTACAGAGAGAGGGCAACCGCCATTAAAACTCCCCAAATACCTCTCTGTTGCCTCATTTTTTTCCAGCCTAGAGTTCGTAAGAAAAAAGATCCCCACGAAGAGATGAATTTATAGTACCCTATAGTGTCCCCATTTACCTTTTTGTCCCTGCAAATATGGCGTGTATCAGTCGGTTCGGTTCAATTTTATCTATTATCGATTTTCGATTTATTAATTTTTCATCCTTAATGATTCGATTTTCAATTTACGCAATAAGAAAATATTCATAAAATAAATATATGAATATGACTTCTCCAACAATTTAACACAATACGATGAGATACAATAAAATAAATAAATCAATTAAGCACCTAAACTTAATAATATGTGATATTTGACCTCATAATAAACTATAACAATAACAATAAACTGAAGCGATAATCAATAATTTTCTTTGTAAACCACTAAAAACCAGTTAACCCAATAACAATACACCGATAACATTTTTCTTTTGTTTCATTTTTGCACATCCATACTTGCAAAAGTTGTAGGAATTTGAATTTCGAAATTTCAATAGTATATTTTATTTTGAATAGCAAGTTTAAAGTATAAAATATAATTCAATTTTAGATAGTCTAAGCTTGTCAAAAGTGATTTTGTTTTTGCCAAAAATATACCTTCACTATTATATTTCTTTCTCAAACTTGCTTTGTTAATCTTTACTTGAGCGTAGAGTCTATTCAAAATCAAAAAACACCTCTAAATAAGCATAAAATTTACATACACATCACTCTCTCCGAACCCCACGTGGGATTACAGAGCCTAGAGTCTATTCATTTGTCTGCAATCATCAGTTTAATCAAAACTTATTTTTAAGTTAACAAGACAAACACTTTATCCAAACCTCATGTTCACTTTCTGCAGCATACCACCCTCCTAGACCACATTTATGCATTTGCTTATCATAAGCATCAGAAAAAAAAGTGACATAAAATAGAGAACATCCGCATAATCAAGAGATTTTCTTCTCTTATGTTATAATTTCTGTAACTCAGATACTTTTTTCTAACACAACATACAAAAAAATCGCGTTTCTGACTCTGTGCTCCGCGAAACAAATAAATTTTTGCAAGAGACAAAGCAGTTACCGCGATACACACTACACAGGCAGGGGCAATCTCAGGCCCCTGTTTCCTAGTTCCAGATTCCTAAAATTTGCTTCCCCTTCATTTTCTCTTGTTGACCCTGAGTTTCGGTTCCTGAAGTCTCATCATTCATAGTCCAAAAAGGTGGCAGCAAACAGAGAGGACTCCTTGCAGAGAGTGGTCTTCAAGGAAGAATGACCATGGAGGGGCATAGTTATCAGCCATAGCCACTAACTATGGTTCTCAATAGAGTGTCTACTACTACTCATACACTATAATTCAATGTCATTTGTTACCCAAAAATGTAATTCTGGCACCCCCAACAATGGGCCACTTTGATGTTATGCTTACTGGTATATACATGTATTACAGAATTAAGAAAACCAAATAGATAATCTAAACATGGTTACAGATTCCCAAATCTACTAAGGGAGGTCTAAATGAACCTCAGATCCTGAAAAGACAACAGCAGCACAGGCGTGCTCCTCAAGTTGCGCATATTGGTAAGACATTAGCCGAGGAGGCATATACTCAACCAGGAGGAAATTAGCCATCACACAAAGATGTTCCTTTGAGTTCTCACTTAGCTGCTTGTCCATCTCCTCCTCCGTGCTGGACGCTCTGGCTTCACCTCTGAATCTGGAGGAATTTCACTTTGAACCGAGGATAATGGCTCGCCTTCCACCTTTTTACTTGCTGGAGCTTCTTTCTCACTTGGCATTGGAAGCTTGAAGCGCTCACTACGCTTCTTCAACTTCTCAACTGTCTCCAAGTGTTTATCCTCTACAGGCTTTATTTCTACGTTATTAATCTCAAGGGCCCCTCCATTTTTATTGTTAGCTGTAGGTTGTTGATTGTCTTCAAACATCTTTAAAGCTTCATCTTGATTTTGGTTAGCTAATGAAGTACCACTGCCCTTGTGTATATTGTGGTCTTTCATATTCAAGGAAGATGATTTAGCATCGATACTGAAGTCTCTTTCCTTGTGGCTTGTCCATCGTTCCAACTTGGAACGTCCCCTCCTGGACTCCTCCTGCTCATCATCTGATGAAGCTGCTTCCTGATGTTTCTTGGAGGATTGACGATTCCTGTGGATCTTGTTGTCACTGGTTCCTTGAACACATTTTCCCTTTGAGCTCACCTGAAGGTAACCCAGGTAAGGAACATGTCACTATAGGAGGTTATATTAGAAAATTGAAGAATAGCCTTCTACACCAACCATACTATGATAGATCACCAATCTTCAATTCAGACATCATTGTTTCACTAATTGCTAAACTAGAAAGTCAGGGAACTGTTGATCACTTATGATTGCGCCTGGATATTTATGCAAATTAAATCTTGTGTGCTTTAAATTAGAATTTGATGGTTGTTCTTTTGAAAGCATAAGATATTTTCCAAAAGATCTAAATTTAGTTTTTCAGAACAATACTTTAAGTCAACCCATTGTGACGTTAACAATCTGTTTGGAATCCAAATGCACCTTCTACATCTAGAAATTAGTTTTTAACTGTCCCACAGCATTAGCTTATGATTAAGTACCTACAATCTAGTCAACAGAAATTTCTGAAACAACCATGGATGTATTAGAGCACCAACTTAAAAAAAAAAACAAGGAATACAAGCCAATTTTAAAATTAAGTTCCAAATTCGGGCTCACAACAAGCTTCAAGGGTTTACGACTAAGTCACAAAACGGCTCACAGAACTATTTCTCATCTTTAAATGACCCATAGCATAACAGAGTGCATCAGAAATTTTGAGTTCTGTCCAGAAAGAGCTAGGAAGTAAGGGAACAAAAGAGCATGTCCGAAAAAATTGACAATTCCTTTGTATAATTTTTTTTTTCGAAAACTACCCTTCCTATAAATTAAAGATAACATTTTCTTTAAAAACTTTCGAAGCTCTGATATTCTTGTCTATATAAATTATGAGATGTCCTATCAAAGTAGTATGCAAAGACTTCCCCCTATCACATCAATGGGATTATTTAAGTTTGTTCAGATATTTGAAAAAAATTCAATAAGGAAGTTGAAATTTCTCTGGCTTCTTTAATGAAATTGAAATTTCTATGTAATCTTGCCCTCAAGCCCCATTAGCACTGCCCATCATTCTTTTCCCTCACATTCAACCATTTGTCCTCCAAATATTTTTAACACGAAAGCTTAAGCCAGATGCCACAGTTATATTTAACTTCTTTTAATAATGTGGCATCCATGCCATCTTATTCATACCTCAACTACTCCCGTGTATGGTAGCTGCTTCTCATCCACACAGCCATATAGGTAATATGTAATGCTGACCATAGTTGTAGATTAAAAGCAAAAAGAACTCAACTAGTACTTTTAGAAAAATCAAACGCATGTTAAGTCGTCAAATGCTGAAAGAATCTCCATTTAGTACCATTTCAGCCAACAGAGTCTAAGTACCTATAGCATGGGTAATCAGAATACCAGACCTCTTGTAATTACTAGAATTTACATCAAATAATTCACCATGCAGTATCTTTTTGTCTTTACTTTAACAACTTTTCATGAACATTAGAAGAAAAAACTTGTTTGAGCCTCCAAGGGGTTGCCTAACAGTCAAGAGTTGAAGTAAACACCTTGAGAACCAAGGTTCGAGTCATAGCATAGGCATCACAGATCTCTGTCTATCTGCCTAAGTAATTTTTGTTGGTGCAGTAACTGGTCCAGACACCACCATTATCGCCATACCCCCCAACCCACAAAAAAACTCAGAAAAAACAAAAAAGGAGAATCTGATTAACATCACACCTTTTGATCTTCACATAATATCTACCTGTGGCATTAGATTTAGTGTAGGTCTAAATTTTTTGGAAAAATTGGATCTTGGAAAAAATTGAGAACTTTGGGAAAAGATGTACTTAGATACATTTTAAAAGATTATTTTTGGGGTTCACACCCGATGTTTTGGTACCGACTTTTGGTGGAGCTAGCTAATTTTGAAAGAAAATTTTGTTTTTAAGTTTGGAATGAATAAAGTTTTGAGTAGGGTAGAAGAATAAAGAGGATTCATTTTTTTAGGAAACCGTGATTTCTGAGCCAGCTTGTGCACCTCGACTAATTCCCTGGAATACCAATCAACTCCAACCAGCGACATGTACGATCACTGTCCACCAAGGCTAGAACAAACGGAAAGAAATCACCCAGCATGTTACCTCTACTGGGATTTAAACTCTAGAGTTCATTGTTCTCAACCTATTTCGTTGACCACTAGGCCACCCCCCTTAAGGTAAAAGACAAAAAATAAATCATTACTGAATTGGAATGATGTGACTTTTCAATTGGGCAAGCTTTTTAACATTGCTAATTTGGATTGAGCTGCTACTTATTATGTATTCCATTTCAAAAAGAATGGTCTCCTTTCCTTTTAAGTCTATTTCAAAAAGAATAACTTTTTTTTCTTTTTTGACAACACTTTAATTTTAACTTTCCACGTGGCGTGTTTAAGACCACAAGATTAAAGAGCATTTTGGCCCATTTGATATAACTTAAAGTCATCTTTTATTTTCCTAAACTCCGTGCCAAATCAAAATAGACCATTCTTTTAGACACAAGTTGCTTCAGTTGGATTGCCATGCATGAAGCATGTTAAATACAAGATAACCTAGCAAAGAGAAAGCTCCAGATGGTCAATAGATGTTATATGTGCCTAAGGAAAACAAAAACACGTAGCCACATTTTTCTACAAAGCATAGTGGCATCGGATCTATGGAGCATGTTTTATAACACTTTTTGGGCTCAAATGGGTCATGCCACAAAACACCAAAGATGCTTTTGAAAGCTGGAGCAAATGTAAAGTTGATATAATATGGAAGATGACACAAGCAGCTATTTGTTGGAGCATATGGAATGAGAGGAATAGAAGATACCATGATGGGATATCAACTACCTTTCAATATCTAAGAGCTGAATGCCTTATGCATCTGTATAGCTGGGTTTATTTGCCCCCTAAAGATTCCCCAGATACCCTTTTGAACTTAGCTAGCTCCTTGTCTTTAACATACTGGTTGTAATGTTTGTAATGGAGCTTCTTAGTTATTTTTGCTACTCTTCTTTTGTATCTTATCTGCATCTCCTTGATGCCAACAATGAAAACGTTTACCTTTACTTCATCAAAAAAATAAAATTAAAAAAAATAGACCATTCTTTTTTAAATGGAGGTTTTTTTTTTCTTTTTTTGGTTATAATATACCTTCTGACTATCTTTATTTCTGAAAGCATTTTATTTTGATTTCAAGAAAGTCTGCTTTAGAAAAGGACCCGACAAAGTTGACTTAATTTTTGGAAGTTTTTCCAAATTCACCACACTAGCTGTGCATCTGTTACCATATGAGTAAAATCTGTGAGCCCCATTTTCACAGACAGAGAGTCGTGAGTCATCATCATTAATGCACTGTGACAACAAAAACTTCAAGACACTGGGTATAAAATAGAAGTAGGTGCGTACCAACTCATTTCTCTGTCCATTCAGTTCGTCTTCGTTCATGTTTAAAGTCATCTGGGAGTTATGATCCCCTTCAAATTCTTTACTCTTCTTTAAATAATCTTTATGCCTTTTTTCATTAACCCTCAACTCAGAAGCATTAGGAGCACGATCTTCACGTGAGCTCACCTTATCATGCCTTGCCCTTCTTTCATCCTCACGTTTCCTCAGCCTTGAAGGACTTTCATTTTCAATACGATCCCTCCTCCTGATATGGTCAGCATGCCTCACATCCTTCGAATGCTGATCAGAGCTTCTGTACTCATCTTTCCCTCTAGATTGACCCGCCCAAGCTTTTTCTTCTGGAACACGTCCAGCCCGCATACCGCCCCTTATTTCTTCTCTCTCCCTTTTTGGTAGTGTCTCTTCATGTGACTGTTTAAGCCTATACCACTCCTCACGTTCTCTCAGTCTCTCACTCCTCTCCCTTTGAAACATTCCATCTTCTTTGTGCCTGAGATAGTGCTGCTCATCATCTCTTAGTCTCATCAGCTCATCTCTCTTTCGGTGATCTGAGATATCTTCTCTCTCTCTCTTCCTGCGAACCATGGTTTCTCCATGGGAATGGAAGGTTTCTTCCTTGTCAATGTATTCCCTACTCAGCTTTGTCTCTTCTTTCCTTCTTTTATTGTGGCGATCATCCAAGGTATCGTACCTCTTCAACTCATCCCTGTCTCTGTGCCTTGCTACCATATCCTTGTCATAATCAGGCCTAAAATTAACGTTCTCCAGTTGTTTTCTATATAAATGGCGTTCTTCTCTCTCACTTCCATCAAATTCTCGCGCCTTGTTGCGGTGCCTGGATCCAATTTCATCAATAGGTTCCCTCTTTCGTGGTTCTTCCATTTTTGTTCTTCTCCCCTGTAGATCATCTTCCCTTCTTTGCCATACTCCCTCTGAATATTCACGCTCCCTTCGTCGGTCAATGTAATGGGCTGAACTAGAGTCAATGCCTTTACGGGAATAAGAATCTTCCCGCCCTTTCAATACCACAGGGTGCTTTTCTGCTTCTTTCTCATTGCGGGCTCTCTTTCGGACTCTATCCTCGTCTCTGGCAACTGCTTTTTTGGCATTATCAACGCGCATAGGACGTCCACCTTGAACAACTTCCTCCTCCATATCATCCTGTAACTTGCGATAACCTCTACTACTTCCAGAATGGACTTTGCTATTCTCACTACTTCTTCCAGCCTTGGAGTCTTCTCCATCATCAGTTTCTTGAGGAGAAGATTGTTCACGTAGTGAACTTAACTTTTGCTTTTTTGCAGAATGTAGAAATTCATCATTCATTGCTTCACTATCAGTTCTTGCATCCAAAGTCGTTTCCTCTCCATCAACTTCAGTGTTTGTGTCTGCTCCAGCAATTTGATCAGGGTTATCATCTCTATCTTCCGTATCTTGCTCCGGAGCAGTTCTTTCAGCAGTGGGAGAAGGGGGGACAGGAGTGTGCATGCGATCAACACTGTCAGATGATTCTTCCTTCTGACTATCAACTTGGAGTCTATCTCTACTATTGCTGGGGGTAATCTCAGGTGATCTATCCCGTGCACTTCCTTTTCTTCCCCTGGAATAAAAAATGGAGACCCAGACAAAATTAGGTAAACAACAGCAAGACTCAAGAAAAGAAGCAGGTAACAGGAGCACTTTTTTAAAAAATAGCATCAGTAAATGGGAAATTATCATAATGTGCGAGTAAAACTTTACTCTCTTGAGACATCCAAATAAAATAGGAAGCTTTTCAAAGAGCTAAATAAGAATGACGATATGGACCAGAGATTCCCAGATTCTCGAAGTCGTTTGTCCAAAAATAGATCAATCATAGTCTAGGGAAATAACAAGCTACATGATTTTAAAGAATCATTGGCTTATAAGCACTTTTGGTGTTACCCAAAAGTATACATAAATCAAAAAGTGCTTATAAGCTAATCTAACAAACTTAGAACTTTAGCCAAACAAACTCATACACGAACTACATGTTCCAGCATAGAATAATAGTAGTGGACTCCTAAGTTAGGTGACCAAATTATGGCATTTAGTTGATTAGGCTTATAAGAACTTTTGGTGTAAACCAAATGCATAGATAAACCAAAAAGTGCTTATAAGCTAGTTTAAAGCTTAAACCAAAAAGTGCTTATAAGCTAGTTTAAAGCTTCGAGCTTTAGCCGAACGCTCCTACTCTCATACACAGAATATAAGTTCCAGAATAAACTAATTGGGTGGAGGACTCCTAACGCACATTGATCCAGAAAAAGGTAGTACCTCAAGAGGAGTGATATGTAGACAATCTACCACGGTGCAAGCATCAGTGGTGGAATTAAGCTTTAATCCCAACTATATGGTATTTGCCTACGTAGATCTCCTTTGTTGACAGTGTGTTATGTTTTTAGCCAAATTCTTATTAATTTTACGGGATTGTATGCCTATTGAAACAACTTTCTTGTATATAAGTTTAAATAAATTCGCCTCTTCTCCTTTTATTTCCATCAACATCACAATGTCGTAGATACAAATAATCCATATGACACCTTTTCTCAATTCATTCTATGTGTATTACCCGAATCAACTATCCAAAGTAATCATTATAATCGTGTCTAATCTCGTAGGACGATACATCCATCTTAACATTCTCACTTATACTTCAATTCATCTTTTTTATGATTGAGAAATCCGTCTAGGGATAACTCTTAGGAATAAATGCAACATGCGAGTACCATGCTTACTTCCCATGATGCAAGGCTCGAACCCATGACCAAAGTCACAAGTTCCTCTAATTTTACCACTTAAGCAAAGCCTTGAAGACCACTTTTACCACAATCATCCTATGGATATGCTAGGCCTTAAAGGCCAATAGTTACTCGTTCACATTGTTGTGGTCAAATTAGTTCAATAGAAATGTCTCTCAATAGAAATTTTATTTTGTCATGTATTTTCTCAGTGCATCACCCTCTTATCATGTCTCCATTTTAGCGATCTAATTTCTGACGTGTTTGGATAGGCTTATTATAATTTTGGTTTTAAACTCTTTTTCTCTTTTTTGTGGTGTTTGGAAAAGATAGAAAGTTCCTCTAAGCAGTGATTTTAGGTCAGAAAAGCACAAAAATAAGCTAAAAGTTGAGTATGGCCAACTTAAGGCTTTTAGCTTATAAGCTATCTTAAAAAAGTCAATCCAAAACACCTTTTAATGTGTTTTAACTTTTATAGATCGTGTCATTCTCCCACAGTAGATATTGACTTTCTCATTTAAGCACCACAACCTTGTCTATCTCACTCGCCATCATTCTTTGTGTGGAAGCTAAACTACGTGCTTGGGTTCTCACAATAATTAGAAAGAGGCAAGGCAATTTTTATGTAGCATGGGCGAGGCATAAGCCCTTAACATGTGGCACAAGTCCTCCCAAGAATCTGAGACGTAAATCTCATATATTTTCAATTTTATACCAAGAATCTTTGAACCTTGAAAATAGCTTCTGACAAAAATCCAAGGTAAGGTTGCGTATAATAGACCCTAGTGGTTGAGCTCTTCCCTGGACCTTGCGCATAGCGCAAACTTTAGTGCATCGAGCTGCCTATTTTTTATATGTCTTACTACTTCGAAAATAATCTAAAGTAAAACTTTCAATAATTGTGGAAATAAATTCAAATAACTCACCCATGATATAGAAAAAAAAAATTATAATTATTATTTAAGAAAGGTAACTAGACATAAAATGACAATAATGGAGATAATCCTTAACATGAAATCATCCACTCCATCATCAATCTCTATATGACTATATCTACTAGTCTTTCCCACCCTCAACTAATATTTGCATTTATTTTTGTTACTACATATTCAAATGAAGAAGGACAATGTGTAAGAGCGATGAAAAAGATGGATAAAGTTGTCTCACGAACAGAGTGTCATGAAATCTTTATCCTATCAGTTTTAGGTATAATCATCTAATAAATTATTTATGGCAGTGTCATTTTTATAAGAGTTGCTTTTTTTATTTATATAAATTAGAAAAAATCACTACAAAATGAAAACACGATAGCATTAAGTATAACCCCTATGTATAGCAAAAATCAAATTTAACCCCTACGCTTTTACGGTCAGAGCTTACCCTCAATTGGACCCTCAATCCTTCACAACTATAATACCAAAATTTGGGGCGATAGCCATGTTACGTTGAAACAAAATCACAAATGGCTTGAAACAGGTGAGTATTCTCCGAAACATCAGGAAGATGGGCAATAGAGACAACTATAATTGGAATAATCTAATGCTTAATTGCATTTGAATGATGATGATAGTTTGAAGGTTTATTTGACACTTCCATTCTTTTCATTGCAGACCGTGAAATTTTGCAAACACCAAAAATTAAATTAAACCTTATGCTGCTTCTATATAGGTTACCAGTTAAAACAGGAAAAGATTAAGTTTCACATGCTCTGAAAGGTAAAAACATTATCTACACAACATTATAGTACCTTTCCTCTTGTTGAGACTCACAATTCTTCTTGTCATGTGCAGAAGTCTCTTCTCCAGAATCAGAAAGAAACTGACAAGGAGCCTCCGAGGAGAAAGGAACCACTCCATCTCCTTTGGTTAAATGATCACCTACAGGGTTCATAAACTGTGTTCTCCTAGCATTGACCTCATGCTTGTGGCTCTTATAAGGATGCTGAAAACCGTCAGATTCTTGAACACGTTCCTGCAGGGGTCCTCTTATTGCATCACCTCTAAAATCCTCCGTGGAAGGAATATTGCCCAATTGCTCTTCATTCTTGTCATTCCCCGTGTCTTGGTCATCATCCTGGCACACAATCTGTTCCCACAAGAAAATATCAACAGAGATAAATAAAACAAAATGTAGAAAATAAGAAGCAGCAAAGTCTTGTTAGAAACATGCAAAAATTAGGGAAACAACAACGCAGAGTGATCTCAGCATGAAATTCTTTCTTTTTTCTATTTTGATACACCTTTTTGGATTTGGAAAAAGACAGGATCAAACCACTCACTTCAATAATTGCATCCGAGTCACGCTGCCGTGGTGGTCGGGTATCAATGGATGGTAGGCGATCACCAGAACCAGTTTCAACCTGTATCGGTCTCCCAGTGGGCTAGTAGAACATCACATCAATGAGTAAATAATAGGAAAACTAATATCTGAAATTTTTTGGTGTCTTTACTTATTATGGTTGAAGATGTAATAGTAAACATACTTCACCCAATAGCCAAATTGAAATGTTAGGCCCACAAAATACCAGAAAAGTTTCTGAAAGTAAGGCTTGAGTTCAAAATACATACTAGTGGTGGTCTAATGCGCATTGATCCTCTTATAAGGTCATTTGAAGTTCCATCAGTTTTACCATTCAAATTCTCCGATGGAATGTCCTGCATACCAGCTGCAGCTGCAAGTTCTGGGGGAAGATCTGGATCATATTCCTAAATGAATACCAAATCAAAGTAAGAACAACTTTTAGTATGATAAGTATCTTAGACACGCATGTCTGGCTGAAGAAAGTATCTTCATCTGCATAAGCATTAAATTACCTGCTCTGTCCTCCCACTTTCATATACCCGAATTCTTCCTTGCATAGTTGACTCAAGTCGAAGTTGTTCCTGCGACAAAGACTGATTATTGTTCAACATTTCCACAACACAGAACCAATGCATTCACACATACTAAACACGCATTTTGTGGTTGCACTCCAAAACAGTCGTTCTTCCTAGCACTCTTCATGTATGCACAATGTCTTGCAGCCATTGAGAGGCTAGCCACTGCACCAGGGATGCGACCAACGGGTTATGGGATATGGCTGGAAAGCACCCATGACAACCAGAACAAAGGAGGGAGAAGGGCCATACTAAAGGAGAAAGAGGGGGGGTTGAGAGAGCCCAGTTGTACATTTTTTCTGTAAAGCATCCTCATAAAATCATACTCCTTCCATTGATTAGACAAGAGTAAGAATATAAAAGAGACTTTTGAGATGTGTCTAATGTACCAAATGCCTTTTGAAATCTTGTGGTCTTAAACAAGCCATGTAGAATATTGGAATTAGAGAGTTACCATACATAGAGAGAGGCAATTTTTTTAACACAAACTAGTAAGGGAAGTAACTTGTATAGATAGGGAGGGAACATTTTACAATTTAGCTTAACATGCAAAATTAAATTGTAGGCAGAGCGTGTCAAAATACTTCCAACAAGGTTTAAAAGTATAAATCTATTAAGGATTTTTGATGCATGGATTCACAATGAAACTTAATACAAGAACACGAAATATAGTTAACCAACCAGCTGCTTGCAATAATCTTTCCAGCTATCCTCGTTCAAACCGAAGTTAAAGAAATCTGTTGCATCAATGCCTGGAAGTCTCCAAGGTTTCTCTTCAAAACCGTCAATGTCAACTTCAAATATAGTCCTGACAGTGTACAAGGCTAAATAAGCATTTTGAGTGGCTTAATACCTTTCCAGTAAATCCATGATTTTGCCCCCAAAAGAATAACAAATGAAAAGTAGTCATCGGACATTGAGCAAAGTAGTACTTTCACCACACTCCAACAAATTCATACCATCAGCTTTACTATACAGCCGAAATTACATGGACATACCACATCAACAGAATGAATTCTAACCACATAAATCTACCACAATCCTATGTATTAACTGCCTCCTTAGAGTTTCACAACATGAGGACCAGTTCTTCAATAGGTCTTAGCGAGAAATAAAAAACAAGTTACTTGGGAAAATTGATGGGAAGCAAACACTTCTCATAGCAGCTGCAGACTACGACAACAACAACAGCATACCCAGTGGAATCCCACAAGTGGGGTCTGGGGAGGGTAGAATATACGCAGACCTTACCACTACCTCCTAGAAGTCGAGAGGTCGTTTCCTGGAAACCCTCGTCTCAAAAATCCATAAGCATAATAAACTAGATATGAAAAAGGAACGGAAAGGGAATAGAAAGGGCGATTAATAACGGAAAGCACATAATAATATGTAAATACGATAAATTTAACACCCATACAACTGATAATGACAACACATGATATAAACACGACTACTCCTGCTACCCTACCATACCCCAAGGCCAGACATTCACCTAATCGTACCAACTAATTAGCCTACTACTCTAATTCGCGACCTCCACTCCTTTCTATCTAAGGTCATGTCCGCAGACTGTGACATCATATAAGAGACAGGAAGAGTTATTGATTATTCCCTGCGTATTTATTTTTATTTTTTGATCAGGTAAATCATAAATATTTTCATCAATGACAGAGGAAAAAAAGGCCATATACAAGAGGTCTACCAAACAGTAAAGGACCTACACAAAGATATTGTTCGCTATAAAAGACAATACTCTATACAACACCCAACTACATGGGTGCGCCAAAAATAAATAAGGGATCAGAGAGATGGAGACTACTATTCAACTGCCAAAAACTCAGTCCTATGAACAGTCATATAACTCTAAAATTCCTTGGAATTTTGAACTTAGGAACTCAAGTGCCCTCATGCTTTAAGACTGGAACAGAGGACTTGCACACAATGACAATGACCAAATAAAATTACAGACTCACCACAAGGTATACTAAAAATAAATGACTAAATAAAATTACAGAAAATAAATGACTAAATAAAATTACAGACTCACCACAAGGTATACTAAAAATAAATTCCAGCATAGTAGTGTAACTAGAAAACCGCTGGTACACTTGATTCTTTCATAACAGTAAATGCCAAATCTCGCCAAACAGAAAGAACAGCAAATTCAAGTATATCATAAATCAGGGAAACATACTTGTGTGAAGGAAGAGTGAATTCCAGCCCAATCCCAAAGCCACGTCCAGATACACCAGCTCCCCAGCCAGACATACCATAGCCACCTTTCATACCTGGTGGTCTCCAATCACCTCTACCACGACCAGCAACAGGGCCTACATTGACAGGAGGCCGAACTTGACCAGGTATTCCTCCGGGCCCCGATGGGGGAACTCCAGGCATAGGAGCTGCACCAGGTCTCACATACTACATGAGACAAGAAAAACGGAGAAGAGACTCACTATCAGCTGGCAATATAATGTAACAGGGACAACTATCAAGACAGAATGGCAAAAAAAAGAATCCAGAAACTGAGAAAAGAAATATATGGCGAAGCTCTTTTTAAACAGTAAAAGTAAAAAATATATATAGTAAATCTTCCAATCATCTGACAAGAAACAAGAAACAGACAACACAATTGGACATAAAAGCTAGCAGTTTTGAAGGATTATTATCAAATACGCAAGCTAAGAGTAAAAATGTGACCAAAGAACAGTTAAAATGTGTTGAGTATGTCATCAACTATGCACGTAATATTCACAGATTCAGCAAGCAAAATGAGAAGTGTAGACAAAAATCTACATTTCTTTTGACATGTCTGAAAATAGTCTTGCTCAATCGTGATAAACTTCATGCAACTGAAATAAACAGTTATCAGTGTTACCAATTCTTATATATCTGTTCTTTTTTTAAAAAAAATTGACCAAATACGAATTGTAAGTTCGCACTTCATAACTCAGCATTAGAAAACACATCTTTCTTTCAATACATATGATTATCACTTTAAGCAACCAGATTAACTTGAATAGGTTTCATTCGATAATGACCTACTAGCACCGGTCCAGTCCGTCTGGAAAATGAAGGTGCTGATTAGAGACAAAAGAATAGCTAAACTGAAAAGAGATCAGAAGTCAGGAATGATCCGCTAACAAACTAATGTCCGTAAGTTTTTCTGAAATTTTCCATTTACATTATCAAGACCTACTAACATAGCAGCAGATACAACTTGCAGCCGCTGATAAATAGTTCAATATAGTTTATCTATTTAAAAAAGGTGCTAACAACAGCCAGTTAATTTGAAGTGCTTTTAGATGAGTAATGTTAAGACGATTAACTGCAACAGCAGCATCCAATGTATCACATGGCGATAAACATGTGAACCAACATGCAATCACATAGGATTTTGAGCAGTTAAGAGTTCATCACATGTGTCTCACATTTTTCCATAAAGGAGATTCTCAATTGTAAGTTTGGATATCCCAAAGAGAGTTCAATTTGCTGATGAGTACTGTTAGCCTTTGCGGATGCCTCGTATTGGAACATTTCAAACATCATCTACCTATAAATTAAAGCATGACCATGCTATAGACTGACCAAACAGGTATAATTTCCAGCAAAATTATGAAATAAATTTCATTAATAATATTATCATTAATACAATTCTTTATACAGTTTGTGCATACAATGAGAGCCATCGGTCTTAACATCACCAATGACCACAATACCATATGAAAATTACAAGTCAGCTTACATTGCATGTTCTGATTAAACAATATGGGGAGAACACAAACCCCCAGATGTACAACATAACTGACCTTATACTGGGAATGATACGGATGATGGTATGCATGATTGGGGTACCCAACCTTTCCTGCCACTCCAGGTGCTCCATTCACTTTTAGGGCATCAGTCATCTCCTTTCTCTCTCCAATAGCAGCGGGACCCCCTTCTTCACCCCATTCTTGCTCCTCCATCATTGGCGGATGGCTTGGGCCATCATCATCTGCGACAATAACCAAAGGCTCTCCGTCTTCATCATCCTCATCGTCCTCTCCGCCAACACCCATTCTCTCCAAACCCATTGGTCCATGAGTATTGTCATTCAACACAATCTGCAAATCATCCTCACTATCACTATCCCAATCATCCTCACCATTACCATCTCCAGTATTCCCCGCTCCACCTGAAACACCTGGAATCGCCAGCCCAGGAATCAATTGCTCGGCACCAGAAGCTCCAGTCACGAAATTCCCTACATCTCCAGTCCCATCCTTCAGATTCTCAAGGTCTTCACCTACATTTCGACAACTCCCCATCAAAATATCATCTTTACCATCCGTCTCTTCCACTACAATATCAATATTAGCCTCATCCATAAAATTCGAATCTTGAAAACCTGCTTTAGGTAATTTCACATCCTCACTCTTCTCCAAAACCCTAGCTATCGAATCCGATTCATGAATTCCACCCGAACCCTCGATTTTCCCAGCTCCGAGATTAATACTCAGATTGGATTCGGGTAACCTCGACCCGGATTTTACATCTTGAGAAGAAGCTAGGGTTTTTCCTGGACCAGTGATAGAACTCGGCCCAGCAAAATTCCGTCGAGAATTCGCATCCGAATTCGATTTCGGAGCTCCGTACAAAATCTCCTCGTCGTCGCTGTTGATGTTCAGATCGATCGGCCGGCTCGTAACTCCCGTGGCTTTCCGGGCAGCTTCTTCTTCCGCTGCCGGCGGCTGCTGAGACTGAAACGACGCCGTTATGGGGCGGAGCACATCGGTATAGAGATCTCCGAATTCGTCGTCGTCTTCCATTATCGATCAAGAGAGAGAGAGAGAGAGAGAACAGCGAGTTCTTCTGGAGAGAAACGCAAGAAAGAGAGGGTTTTGAGGACTTCTAAGAAGGGTAAAATTTGTAACTCTTGAGAAGAAGGGTACAATTAGGAAGATTTTCCCAAATTTTGAGATTGAACCAAGTAAAAAGTGAAAAAAAAGTAGCACTAGTAGGGGGTTAAAGTGACAAAAATTGATTTTTTGTTAAGAATATAGTGATCTATTTAGTTTAAAATTATTGGTATTTGATACAAACGAGAACGAATGAGAGATGGTGTCACATTATATATGTAGCTCAAATGAATAAGATTTATCGTATATTTTAATAAGTGGTGACGTGCAATTCTGATCTTAAAGCTAAATTACATAATAGTGGTTAGACTATCTCTGCTATATGAGGTGAAGTGTTGATCAATCAAAAATTCGCATGTCCAGGAGATGGAGGTCATCGATATAAGGATGTTTGAGATAGATGTGTAGACATAACAGGGGGATAAAATTAGGAATGAGATCATTCGAGGGAAGTTAAGGATGGTCTCTGTGGTAGAAAAAAAAAGAAGAAATGAGATTGCAATGATTTGTGCATGTATAGAGAAGAAGTATTGATGCTCCTATCATGAGGTGCGAAATGTTTGATTTAGGGGTTACACGAAGAGGTAGAAGCAAACCGAAAAAGTATTGGGGAGAGGTAATTAGACAGAATATAATGCAACACCGTATCACCGAGAATATGACCTTAAATAGAAAGGAGTAGAGGACGTGTATTGGGATAGAAGGTGAGACAACCAGTAGGGTCGACACCTACCATAACTCGCTGATATGTATGCCAACTCATAACATGGAACAGTAAGTAATGAGTACAAGGGGGAAAACTAACCGAATTAACATACAAGAGACAATATAAATAAATAAATAAAAGTAGGGACTGACTAAATATACATATATAAAGATCCCTCCCAGCACCTGGAAGTCACCAGCACAGAGCTACTACAACAAAATAAAGAGTACAAGTCCCAAAAGTGGACCAAAAATATCTACAAGATTTGGCTAGTCTCGAAATATACAAACAGACGTGCCACTAAGCAAAATGAAACAGAATGATCCAAAACGCCGAATGTTCACCCTGATCTCTTATATGGATTGATACTATCTCGATCAATCAACGCTGGTGATTAGTTTCGCACCTGCATCATGAAAGTAAATGCAAAGTATAGTATAAGTACCAGGACAATAGATACTCAGTAGGCATTATAGGCCAACTGAGTAAGAAAGGTAAAGACAACACGAAAAAAGAGAATAAAAATCTAAACAAGAGTTAGAATATACATTATATGCTGAAGGATTAACACTAAGAGAACATCTGGTAAAACTAACTAAGAATACTACACTGGCTATACCTGAACAAGCCGTCGCAGGCTCGCATAGGACACACGTGCACAATTTAAAGTAAAATCCCAGCAAACACGCATAAGCCCACCGGGTACATAGTATTTCTATTCTATAAAAGGCGGAAGCGAGAGTTCTTCAGAAATAAATGCCTCAGGGACAAGTTCGGGACTTTAACCAGAACCTATCCTATTTATCTAGGACTGAACCCACCAATGGCTAATCTCAACAATATAGAGCAGCACCTTGATACTCTGACATATGTATCTCAATATATTAGTGATCACGGAGCTTTAGGCTCAAAAGATAATCAACAAGGGGGTAGAACTCAAACCTATAAATAGCTAATCTCAACAACATGGGCAACACCCTGATACTCGACATATGTATCTCAATGCATCAATGATCACAGAGCCCTAGGCTCAAAAGATAATCGATAAGGGGTGAGACTCGAACCCATAAATGGTTAATCTCAACAACATGATACAACACCCTGGTATTCTAATATACGTATCTCAATGCATCAATGATCAAGGAACCCTAGGCTCAAAAGATAATCAACAAGAGGTGAGACTTGAACCCACAATATGCAACAGTGGGGTTGGGCCCTAATCTCAGATGGTGTACTGTCAAGGTAGGAACTCAAACCCTTAAATAAATGACTAATCAGGGTGCTAATCAACTTTCCTTACTCCTCGATATATTGACTTGTCAAATCTTCCTTCACAACAACCATAATTAAGTCATGATCTCAATGGTACCAACCCAAACAGTTCGGTAGGCTTCTAACTCATAGTCATACCAGACTATTTTCAAGGTAGAAACAGTTTCAACACAAATATGGGATCACCATTAGAGTTCACAACCACCAAACTCAAGATATTATGGATTAGATATCTCATAAAAGCTCAATTACTGCCTAGTTAAGGCCAAACTAACAGACTTTAGTTTGCTACGTCATGCTACAAGGATCTAGGCCCTCCGGAGTCACATTGGGGCATTCTAAAGCAGGTTATCCTCCTAAACTAAGGTCAATATCATTTACAGTATCAATAGCATGAAGTCAAAGCTGAAATAGTGGAAAGAACAAGCCACAACCAAACAACATCCTTTCAACTACCCAAAAATTCTAAATAGGACCTAAAATATAAATTCTAGCCTAAGGCATAAAAATACACCAAGCCCATTATTTCAATAAATCAACATGAATTTACACATTCCAGCTTAATCTAAATGGTTCACACTTAGTATTTTAGATATTATGTTGTTCGATCTTCTGGGTCCACAGTTAAGTTAGTATGTTTCAGTTGAATAAAGTATCAAGTGTCAACCATACCTTATCTAGTCTGACCAGAGTGAAGCCAAATGAGATTAAGGAGTTCATTATTATGGTGTCATTAACATTACTACTAATGTACAATCCTCTTCAACGATAAATTTGAGTTGTATTACTCTCTGGGTACTAATTACCATTGATCGGTGCCTACTAACTTCAATTTCAACTCAATTACATACTAGAGAATTAAAACTAGAGTGAATTGCAGTACGAAGCCTGTGCGAGTGGAAACGAACTTGAATTTCAACAGCCGAGATAGTAATAATTGTGAAGTGAATCGTGAAGATGATGATATTGAGAGGGCGGACGATTTGAAGAATGTGTGGGGGAGAGAATGAGTTTGTGGAGGTATTTGGAATTGGAAGCAGGAAAGGCACTCTACTTGACTTCATTTTCTCTTTCTCTGGCTTTGAGACTTTGAAATATTCTCGTGAAAGACTCAGAGATCTTTTAACACTGGATGAAGTTTTGAAGACTTCATATAATGTTGTTTTAATGGCTGTTAATGCCATTTCAATTCTTATGTCTGAGGATCACATAAAGCTTCTAGATGTGACAGACTGTGGTACTAAAGAACTGAGTGGTCCAAAGCTTATAAAAATTCTTGAAAGAAACAAAGAGGCAAAGACTGGATTTGGAGCTGGTTACAATGTCGAAATATCAATTTTGTGAGCTGTATATGACTGTCCATTCCTTGGTTTGGGAGTAAAGGGGTCAAATGGTATCAGCTGAGCCCTTGGCCATTGTCATCCTAGGTCCCAAGTTCTTGGCTACTACTGTTTATCAGCTGAGCCCAATTGAGGTGAGAAAATCCCGGTACTGTAATTGAAATATATAGCTAATAAGTTCTGTTATTCTGGTCATGAAAATGTCCCTAAAGTGACTTCTTTCCCAAAAGTTACTATTATTTTGGCATCACCTACTGAAAGATTTTAATAGTTTATCCAAATTACAGATCTATTGGCAACATCAGCTTGGAAGTTATTAAATCTTTTTATTTTCTATATTGGTGTTAGGATTTGGCACTAGCCACTACAGTAGTAAGGGCATTTTATTTATATCGCGCGGAAGATGTTGCTAAGGAGATAGTTCTTTCAAGAGAAAGGTATGGATCAGTTAGGCGAGTGTTCATTGTTGCTAGTGAAAATAAAGCTCTTACGCGGGAATGAATCCACCAGATGAAGTGCGGGGCTCTGACCATGTGACCATGATGTCTAAGCCCCAACAACTTTATACTATTCTTTCGAGAATTGCCAACAAGTATAACTAATAACTGTTAGTTAAGAAGAATAAGTGCAAGTCTGGGAATAAAACTTCAGACAATTCACATATCTGATGCATTTATATGGGCGTAGAAATCCTAGTCAATCTGATGTTTCTATCATTGTCTATCAATTGTTATGTAAGCTGAAAATGTATTACAATTATAATGAAACTGGAAAGGTGGTGAGATTAATCCAAAATAATAAGAACAAAACAAGATTCATTTGAGAACA
Organism: Solanum clarkiae; assembly: GCA_011800125.2. NCBI lineage: Eukaryota > Viridiplantae > Streptophyta > Magnoliopsida > Solanales > Solanaceae > Solanum > Solanum clarkiae. The sequence goes on from JAABOM020000101.1 coordinate 361,589, forward strand.
TCATCAAGTCACTAACTTAACCAAACCATACTACATCATCTTGGCAGCTACAAATCCAAGAATAACAGCCCAAGAAACTACATGGATGCTTGTTAGTTGATACACTTTCAACTCCAACTTCAAAACTTTATCATTCAAGTGGTCTGCTTTCTTTAAATTTGCACTTCTATAACCATCATTCGAATTCAAATTTGATAGTTTTTCCTCTTTCTCCAAGTTTGAACTTTCATTAGTAGCAGATATATCTTTCAAATATGAAATTCCAGCACAATCCATATCCTCCACAATTTTCTTCAGATGGTTTCTTTCCTTGCGAATAGAATCTCAATCAACTTTTTGATTATGAGTCATCAAAGACACATGAAGTGGAGTTTTTCATCTAACCAATTCCAATAACCACAAGAGTTTGATCCAAGACGACGACATCTGTAGAACCGACGTCCACCGTTTTCAATGGTCATTGCAGTAAATAGTTTTGCACTCAATCCACATTTACATGTACGAGACTCTAATTGTTGATGAGAAGAAATAGAAGAAGATGTCGACATTTGAAGACGAAGGTTTTGGATTAGAGAAACTGGTAAAAAACAACAGGGTGTTTCACGCAGCAGGGCCTTCAACGGTTAGTGGTTCAGGGCTCGCGTTACGTTATGCTAATGTGATCACATTAGTTGAGAAGTATTCGAATCCATTTGAATCCGTAGACCTTAATTCACGAGAAAATGTGTACCAAATGTTGCCGGAAAACCTGAAGAAAACAGTGAATTCGAAATTGAGCAAGAATTGACATTTGTAAGGAGAAAATAACAGAAAACCTTACTTCTTCACCAATGACGATTTTCAAATCAATAAAAAAATCAAATTCGTACTTGAGTGGAAAGACGACAACAAGAAAGCTTTGCTTCTTCACCGGTTTGGCTTTTGTTTTGGTCATCCGAAACTTGACCAGTTGATGAGAAAGGAAATGGATGTAAAAATGGCTGCCAAGAAAGTGTTCTACGCTTTCGGTTAAGTTTTAGAGAAAAGATATAATGTTTTAGGAATTTAGTTATATGGGTCGGGCATGGGTTATTTTGGTTGGATCATGGTTATTTTGTTTGGAACGGATTTTTTTTAATAAATTTATTAAATTTTTAATTAACCAATAGAAATGTGCCATGTCATTAATTAAAAAATTTAATTATCTCTATTAAGTTGAAGGGTAAATCTAAGTCATTTTACTAACGTCAAGAATAAATTTGACCCCAAAAGTTAACGAAGGATATATTTGGCCATTTACATATACTTGAAGGGTAAATTTAACCCTTTTCCATTGAAAAAGAAAAGAAAAAGCTTGATAACTATCAAAGGCTTGGGCTTGGGCTTTTTTGTTGCTACAACTGGCTTGGGCTTTTTTGCATAACAATATCAATTCACTATTTTTGAGCCTAACTCCACAATGTTTTCCTCATATAAAAAATAGCTATTTTTAGAATATTTTTTAAAATTTTATTTTTCGTTCGATGTTCAATATGTGTATTGAAACTTTACTTAATTCAAGTTCATGTCAATTGAAGCTTTGACTAATTTCAACTCACATAGCATAACATAAGGCGCAATTAAGGGGCGACACTTTTTAATTTTTTTTCATATCTAAAACGCTACCTACGAAACTCTTAATTATAAAATTTTTTTATCCATTCATCATATAGTTAAACGTATTTTTAAATTGATTGGATTTTTTTTCTTAGTACCTTAACATGAGCATTAAAAAATACAAGATCAATATATATATTTAAGATGAACTTGATAAAATTGAAAACAAATGAAGAAGGGAAATTAATGAATGAAGCAAATTAAATTAGATAAAATAACGTTTACATACCAAACCAATACTATTAGATTAGTGAAACCAAAGTACATAATGTTAATAAATAAATCTTATTATAATTCAATAAATACTAATCCTTCAAATCTTCCTCAGCTTGCTTCACGTACATTCAAGATTCAAATTTGCACGTGCCATAACCTATAAAATAAAAATTATTAAACAAAACACATTAGCATGTTACTACTCAGGACAAAATGTAAGATTATTTAGTTATGTGTTGGTGGGAGATATTAGATAGTCATAGAATTATTCATCTCACCATTGATACCTTCCTAATCTGACAAGTTATCTCATATATATGATGGGATAGTTTATCTTGAGATAATCAATCTCAGAATAAATTACTCCCAACCAAACGACTCCTAAAAGTAAACACACAACATTTTATGAAATTTACGCAATATATAGTATTGTAAAAAAGCTTACTTGGATCGGAGGTGGTGATCACACCAGTTCCAGCAAAATCACAGTTGAAGTCATTGCGGCCTTCCTTTTGATAGTAGGAGTTCATGGCGAAGGCTGCGTGAGACCGAATAGTATTAGGGCTGAAGCATGGACCGCCCGCTTGAATGGGTGTGCAGTCAATTCCTTGACTGCACACATAGTTAATATTGGCTTGTAGTTGTGCATCAGTTGCCTCAACCTTTGGCATGCAGAACTTTTTATTTTGTGCTGGAGGTCCTACTACTGGGGTTTTTGGTTGCCCTTTGTTGCCTCCGTCGCCGGTCTTGGGCGGGGGCAACCTAGGTGTTGGGTGACTCTGTCGTTATCGAAATTATAAAACTTGATTTAGAATAACTAAACGAAGAATATTAGAGATGACAACATGAATAAGTTGAATTGCATTGAAACATGTCAAATCAATAAATCGATCGTAACATACAGCAAAGTTTATTTAAATTTAAAATAATGATACGTTATTTTACGTACCCTCAAGTTTTAACTAAAGAGACCAGGCAGGCAAAAGTAATGTACTGAAAAAAGCAGCATAAAGTAAAAATAAACTGTAAAATTGAAAAAAAAAAAAACAAACAGAGACAACAAGATTCAAATTTAAAGATAGAAAAAAAGATGATGCTTAAATAGATTTCCTTTTTAAAAGTATAATTTAAAATCATACTTTCTAGAAATTCTAAAATAATTAAATTATTTTTAATCATAAAAAATAATATATTTTTTAAAAAATATGTCACATAACTAAAATAGTGAAATTAATACTCCCTCTATCCCATCACACTTTTTATTTTTATCTGATCTAAAAAAAATATCATTTTATTCTAATTAAAAATAATTTAATTTTTAAATTTTTTTTTTACCCTTAATGAAATGATTTTCAACCACACAAATATCTCAGATTTTAAATCAAAAGTTTCAAAAGTCTTTTTTTTTAAGGAAAAGGACATGTTCATTGGGTCATAGCCGTTGAAATTTCGATCAATGCTGCACTTTTTAGTGTATTGAAAAATGATACTTGTAATATTAAATGCAAGGGAAATCCAATGAAGAAATTTCTTTTTAATTGTAATCTGGTGGTTGGTGAAACAGGTGGCAACTTTTCCTTTTCCAGTACGCCACGTGTATCACTTTGATTAATTTTTTTATCAAATATAAAATTACAAATCTAGGATACAAAAACCAAATCCAACATCAAAACGAGTTCAAGGTCCATTTTTATAAGTTTAGCATCAACATGACGTAATCAGTAAATTCATAAATATTGTTTGAAAAATAATAAAATATAAATATATTTTATCATTATTTTATAAAAATAAAAAAATATTATAAATTTAATAGAATATACTAATATTATTATTAATATTATTGTCAAATTAAGACACGAGGAAATATAAATTTTAAATATCAAAGTGCCCCTTCACATGGAGAACATATTCTGTCTATCTAAAGTGGGAAAAAGCAACAAAATAGCTGTACTCGACTGGCAAAAAAAAAAAAAAAGATTCTTCGAGCCAAAAGACAAAAAGAAATTATTTACAAAAAGCTTCTTGTAATTATACCTTGTACCCATATAATCATAATTTTTAAGAAAATTATTTAAATGCCCCTCCTAGCTTTAATTAAATTAAACTATTATATCACTAAAGTTGATTTACTAAAATCATTAGTTAATGTGATATTAAATATACTTATAACAAAACAAAACTACCTATGCTTAATTAATCTCTCCATTTTAACAAAAATGATTTACTTTGTTTTTCCTTTTTAGTAGAATTTTTCCAAAGTTTTGTTTATGGAATTTGATTGTTGAGATGTAGATTTTTCATAAAACAGTTTCGCTATTTTTATTATGAGATAATGTAAAATATGGATATATTTTATTTTTTATATGTTTCAAATTAAATAAACGATTAAAAGCAAGAACATTTTACTAATTAATATACACAAAAAATAATAGTTAATGTTTCAAAATTACCTGCTCTTCTTTCAAGACTCCGATATCATAAACCGGAGTAAAATCGGGTCGGAACAACCCGAAATTCCTCTCAGCTATCGACCCGGGTTTGGTATTCTCATTGAACAACGCAAAAATGTACGTCTCGATCTTCCTGTTCGGCATCAATGGCGTCCCTTTCCCGGAATTGTACTTTCTCATCAATCCACCATTATACGAAGCTGCATTCTCCACAGTACACTGCGGTTCATACGTTTCTCCTTGCGATGGCCATCCTGTCTCTGCAGCAACAATCTCAACATCTGGGTACTTCAACCTCACCATTGACATATACACTGCATCCAACAACATATCGAACGAATTCGTATACCATTTCTTCGAGAATCGATCGTAAACTCCTTTATTCTTCCTGAACAGAAGAAAATCCTCTTGTTTTTTGTTGTACCCGAAGTAGGGATAAGGGTTTACCATAAACGGCCCTTTCGTTTCACGAAGAAATTGAAGCATCGGGGCTAAAATACCGACATCCCAACCGGGTCGAAACCGGGCGGCGCTAGGCGGGTTAGATCGGAGAAGAATACCGAGTGAATGAGCTGAAGAGACTTTTATACCCTTCAAACCGGATAAACCCAAAGCTTGGTAAAAAGTCTTCATAGCTGGTACAAGCTTGTTCTGCACCTCAGGTGTATCCCAATGAAGAACCTCATTACCCACGAGAATCACATCAATCTTCGTCTGTGGGTAATGAGGTTTGATGTTCTGCTCGACGTATCGTCGAGCATAGGCGAGATCCAGAAGATTCGGAATCTCAACGTTTGGTACTGTGACCGTAACTGAGATCCCCGTGTTCGCAAAAGCACGGAGGATCTCCGGGTTGATATCGAAAATCTTTACACGGTCTATAACCGTTTTGTCCTTGATGAATTGAGCTACTTGAGCCGGAGGAGGGAGGTTGTTTCCGAGAGTACCGTAGTTGACACCTATACAAGTTACATCACGAAGAAAAAGCGCAATGAGAAAGAAGAATAGTTGCAGAAGAGAAGCTTTGCTTAATGTCTCCATGGTTTGATATCCAGATTGATAATGAGAAATTGTCTAATTTATATAAAAACAATAGTAGAAAAGTCAAATTTGAATTTGAATTATTTTTTACCAAAAGGAAAGAAGATGGAGATTTCTAGATTTTGTGAATTATTTACTATTTTGATACATTTGTTAAGAGGGAGGAATAGAATAGTATAAACGTGTCGTGGCAACAAAGGTTAAAAGGATACCATAATTATTACTACTATTTTGGTTACGCGTATTATGCGCAACACAATTGAAAATGAATATGTTCGAAATGTGACAATGGATATTTTTAGTAATTTGGACATTTACCGATAGTTGAATAACAAATAAATTATTTGCTTTTGTTTTAACTATCGTATAATTTATGATAAATAAATAAAAAAAGTAAACTATTCATATATATAATCAATACGATGTTTGATTGACGATTTAGAAACTTGCATAACTAATATA
>JAABOM020000101.1:379419-391105 GCA_011800125.2 Solanum clarkiae
AGAGAAATGAATTTTCTCCTTCTCTTTGCTATTTTTGATAACAAAAGTATAATTATATTTGGTAAGAGTTAAAATTATGCTAAAACTCATAATTTAGATTAAATAATATATTATATATGTAAATGACCCAATAAATATTATTACTAGCTGCTGGGCTGGATTATATAGACAGGTTAGTATTATGTCTATGACAACCAAAATCATTTTTTTTTTCTTTTTTGGGTCATAAATGACCCTTAATATATTTGGAAGCACTGCTAGTTAATTTTGTTATTATCAATTTATGGGTTCTTGACCCAAGTTTATTTGGAATTATGGCATGCTAATATTGTTATTGTTGGTTATAATTTTATAGATATTTTTATTTATATCTAGTATAATATTTTAATTATATTTTCAGAGGATATCTTTAGACGTGGTTGGCTCTCAGAAATCATTGTTGGCTTTCAAACGCGTCGCTTGACCTTATTATTCATTTAATTAATTAACAAAAAACTTTAATACTCATGTGGACTTCTAAATATCAAAATCAATGAGCAAGTAATTCAGAATATAACTAAAATGAAACGGAGAGAATAATTCTTTTGTTTCTTTCAATGACTTAATCTCTTTCTTTCCTTCACATTTATCATTCTGCACCGCTTTTCTTTATTTATTTATTAATTTATTTTTGTGAATAGGAGATATTAATATTAATAACTAGTAGCTATTGTCTGTCTAGGCCACTGCCATTCGACGATTTTGCAGCCATATCCCTAGTAACAATACAATCAAGTTAGGCCATATCCTGTCTCAAATAAGACGTATTTTACAAGAGTTTTTTTTAGCATAGTTAGTTCCTAGATTGTCTGTGCTTATTTTTTTTATTCAGTGCAAATAAACACATCTCTTTTTTTCTCTTTTTCAATTTACACGATCTTTACGTTTCTTTTGTCCAATGCAATTAAACTTAATGGCATATTTTTTTTAAAAGCTCAAAAATCTTGATGTATCTTGTTATTTATATCATTAGTAGTATTAAAATTATACTACAACAACTAAATTTTTGTAAAGCATATAAATTCAAGGTTATTTTTAATATTTTAAAAATATAGACAATAATTTAATTTGTTTTGGATTATTTAAGATCAATTGGGGGGAGGGGGTAGGGTAAAATATGAACAAGGTATTGTTTCTCAAGTCTAAAGTATTAATGAATGAAAGTGAGTTTCATCAACTCTTTTCTTATGTACACAATGCCCCTCTAAAATTTTTATGATATACAATTTATAGTTATACTCTATATAAAAAATAAATTAAATTAGCTATAAATTTCTTTTACTAAGTTCTAACATAATTTTTGACAATTAATTGCTAAACAAAATTAAGAATGAATTTTATTGTTTAACTATAGAATTTATCCATCACTGATGCATATTTTTGTAACAGTGAGTTATAATAATATTAAACTAATTAAAAAGATTATGAAACATTGACTTCAAGCCTAGATATGAACCAAACTAAGATTTCCCTATGCAAAGAGAATAAATCATTTTTATATAAATAACAATTTTAGTGATCCTAATTCTAGTACGAAGGATGGTTATGATGACTAATAAAACTACTTGTAGGAATTAAATTATGGTATTAAGGTTTGGTTTCTGGTTAGATTTTGGGTTAGATTAGATTAAGTTTGATTTCTTAATTGAATTTTTATTTATCAGACTTCAAAAAAAGAAAAAGAATAAATAAGAGTTAGCATAAAAAGTGAAATACTTTTTATCTTTGTGACCTTTTAGTTAATATACTCAATGTTTAGTGATTTTACAATTAAAAAAAAATAGCTGAGTGACTTTTATTTTTTTTTAAAAAGTAATAGCTAGATTATAAATTATAAGGTACAGTGCGATATTAGTGCGAGATTCATATACTTTATTATTGCAGCGGATTAAGATCATGAAGCAATGATATTACTCCAAATATCTTCTTTGAATCATTAGAAAAAAAGATTAAGTTTACAAATTAAATATCACTTTGGTTTTGTTAATGTGAATAAGGAAGATCAAATTTTCATTTTTCTTCTTTTCCCTTTGATTTTTTCTCTCATTTTTTTTGTAAAGAAATCAAGCATCCATAAAAAAAAAAAAAAAAAATTTATGGTTCAATAGTTGAGTAACTGTTCCCATCTCTTTTGAAATTTGTGTTTTTGTCCTTATCTCTTTTCAGAAAAGTTTTGAGATAGACCAGGTCGGTTCACATGGGCAATCCAAATTCACGACCTAAAAAAAATTTACACTACATGTGAAAGTCATCCAATATTTAAATTTGGTCCGTTTTTATGTATATTATTCAATGTTTCTATAACACAAAGAAAAACCAATGCAGATGACAAATCAAAAGTCATTGCTCCAAAAAGCATTGGGATCAAGAGTAATGGAACAACAAGTAGCAAAGAGATTTGGCCATAGTTTCAAAAGATTTTGAGATTATGCTATCATTTAAAAATCCTTAGAAATTGACATCAAGGGAAAGTCTGATGTTGGGATGCTCCAAGAAAATTCTTTCAAAAAGAAAAAATATTTTGATTATGAAGTCATTGAAATCTAGCCCATTTTAAGGTGTACAATGTTTGTTCGAGGGGGTGAGGGATCATAGCTATCTATAGTGTATCAAGTGTTTAGAAGTGTAATTTAGTTAATTTTAATAGATATAACAAATTTAATCTCTTTCTTTCCTTCATATTTATCAGTCTACACTATTTTCTTGAATTTTTTCTTTAATGAAAGTAAATACATCTCTCTTTTTTTCTCTTTCAATTTACACATTCTTTACATTTTTTTCTTCCACACAAGTTAGTTCATCATCTCTCTCTCTCTCTTTTTTAGTTTCTCTATTAGTTTGTCTCGTTAAAAATAATGGCAGCCACATAGATTCAAAAGAAATCAATTTAAGATTGATTGATTGTAATGACCCTCCGAATCATTTTATCCGCTCTCTATTCTTTTTTAGCATTTAGAGCTCCTTTGTAGTGATGCTGAGTCATTTACGACTTGCTAGCACTGACAGTTCGATCACCTGGTCATTTGGATTTCGTGCAACTTTCATGTTTGAAGGTCCTCGTAACTTGAAGAGTTGAATTCGATAAAAAAATACAGGTAAACAACCTCACAACGAAATTATGATAGTTCCATTAGCTCCAAAATGATCAAAGAAGGCTAGAAGCATGATTGACTTGAGTACCGAGGCCTTCGGTGCTAGTTTAAACCATTAAGTGTTTTGGTAGTTGAAATTTGGCTTGAAGTTGACCTTGGTCAACACCCTTGGAAATCATGCTTAGATGAGAATTTCATCAATGCGGTTAGCTCCAGAACGTCGACTTTGGTTTAAAATGACTTTTCGTGCATGCCCCTAGGCTTCTGATTCCAATATGAGACTTTTAGTGAATTTTAGTTAAAAATGGTGCTTGAATGTGGGATTCACTTTTTGTCAAACAGCCTCGAATAAAAATTTTGACTGTGCCATTGAGATTGCAATATCAAATTTGGTAGGGGAGCATAGTTTGTTTGCACACACGGGATCCCGAATGAATCCTGAGCACCCCCTCAGAGATTTTTAGACTAAGCTATTTCAGCTGATGCAACAATTTATGTGGGGCTGATTTCCAGCAAAATATTTTTTACTAGAAAAATATAAAGTGCACATTAGATCAGAGATCATTTCTAGGTTCAAGACTAATAGATGAATCACTCTTTCTTTGAAAATTATAAAGTGCATACAGTTTAAATACTATTTTTATGCCAAGAGTGATCAATTAGTTGAACGATTCAAACATGAAAATCAGAAGGTGGGTATAAATCACATGTTGTCAATGGAATCCCACAAGTGGGGTCTGGAAAGGGTGAAATGTATGCAGAACTTACAACTATCTCATAGAGATAGAGAGACTGTTTCTGAAAGACCTTCGTGTCAAAAATATCAAGTCCCAAAGCAGAAGATACTCGAAGAAAAATGTGACAAAGAATTCTTATCTCATCTACAACTGGTAAATCATAAGAAACACTTTTTAGAATTCTACAAGATCAATATACAGGCAAGTCCAAGCATTACAAGAAGCTCAGGGACAGGCCAATATCAGGTCCCAAGTTATTGACACTGTGGGATAAATTTCTATGACCGTTGAGCAGGAAATAAACGTGGGCAGGAGGGGCGTAAAAGCTGGACTTTACAAGTTAAAAATTGTGGGATCAATGTCCGAAAGAATAATGTGAACGTGAGGGGTTCCTACACTACGTGAGGGGTTTCTGGGAACTCGGCCTATTGCTAAAGGATACAATTCCTAGTCATGAATATTGCATTGTTGCACAAAGGGATGTTCATACCGGACATGTTTCTTCCAGTAGGGCTTGAACTTCTGAAGTCCAATCTCTAACCATGGTTTCATAGTTCCATCATAATGAATCACAGCTGCTTGCTCGATTTCAGTCAGTTTGACACCAGAGTCGTATCCCAACCCCAAGACATGCCATCTCCGGTCTATAGCACGTGTATGTTTGTAAAACGTCATCCAACCAATGGGCAAAGTACCAGCTTTCATCAATGGTCTACTACTTCCCTGCACAATGCATGCACTAAAAGTAAGGCAGCGATAAATAGGAGAATAATATTCAATAAAACAGCTATAAATACACACTATTATAGAGAAGCAAAGAATATATGAGCGCGTAAATCGTTAGTCAATTCCATAAGCAATTAACAAAAAACAGGATATACATACATACCAGCTCCAAGTACTTGTGATAGAGCGCAGTCAAGTTTCGCTTCCTCCACTCCTGCAGATCAAACAAATTCATCCCAAATGCCCACGTGCATGATTTTATGTCAAATTTCGTTGCCACCATGGGGTCAGTGAAATTGATGAGCATATCCATTCGCCGGAATGACGGCTCGCCTTCAAGACAGGTCTCTACCGCACCATTCACTTTACCCTTCATGTTGATCTGCCAAAGTCCGCTTAGATCCCTTCTCACAATCACGTCATGGTCAAGGAGCACTATCTTGTTGAGGGATGGAAAAATATCAGGCAGATAGAAGCGAAGGTGATTCAGTGGAGAAGTGTATCTTGGATCAAGAGACTCTTGCTTCTGTATAATATCCTTGTTCGGTAACCAATCAAACATGTCTATGCTCTGGATCTGAATTGTTGCTTTGCCAGGAGGATTCGACAAGAACCACATTGTCATCGCTGGCAGGTTAAGAGAATCCGTCACTATATGAAACACAATCTTCTCTGGAGCCTGCCAAATACAAGACACTTGCATAAACTCCTGCATAACCATGCTTATTCAATTTGTCTTCAAAATATAACTGACCAATAGTTACTCCTTATAAAATCATAAGAGTTTAGCCCTTCCATACATAACAGTTGCATGATAAGTTACAATCGATAATGTTACTGCAATCATAGTTCTTCTTGGAACTCTATTTGCAGAAGTGAGGACACCAACAATATTAGCATCTGTGTTCTTATTGAAATAGACTAAAAAGGAAGTAATACACAAACTGAAATAGAGGAAGTAATAAGAGATTGATAAAAGAAAAATAAAAGCCAAGAAAAAGAAAATTACAGATCAGCTCACCCTAGCAGTCGATACAGTTGAGTTGACAACTGCAGAAAATGCCAAAACATTGTCAGAGAAAACAGCAAAGTGGTGGAGATCTGGATTCTGAAATTTATGTTGGTTAGGTAGTTCCTGCTCCTCGGATTGCAGGGAAAAGTATTCAGCGGTTAACCGCATAGAGAGGCAATGAAGTCCTTTCGGAGTAGTTCTTCCGGCAAGATTTTCAAGGAAGAAAGCTTGATTCTTTTGTGATCGAAGCTGTTCCTCAGCATTATATGTCATCGCACGAAGTTTCTTGACCATTGCCGAGCAGTCAGGGAACAATTTACGAGCTTTCGAAAGGGATGCACCCATGGCTTTCATCTTCTGTATGGCCCTAGAAAGATAACTCTTCTTTAGATAATACATACATCATGTGACTTCTTTCTAGTTTCCAATCCAAATAGTATACTTCCCTATTTTGAAGACTCTATCTACTTTCCTAAAGTTAAAGTCATTCTTTGTGTGCATAATTAACTTTACCACCTAGTTATTTGTCAACTCTATTTAACCATTTTGACCTTCTCTCGAATATTCTTTCAGACTCTCACGTACAAAATATAACTTACACTTTTCACAAAAAGGTGCATAACATGGCTCAAAAGAGCCACTAGCCAAGCCAAGCAGATTTTAGGCTACGGTGGAACAACTAACATACATCAAATCAGACAGGTTCCCTGATGTGTTCAGGTTTGAGCTTGTGTCCATATAAGAGATAATGTGATAGCTGCTATGAAGAGTCAAAGTGATGAAAGAAATATCATCTTACCTCTTTGACAAATCAGAATCTTTAGAAACATCACCAGCAGCTCGTTCCAAGTCTTTAATTCGTAGCTTCATCTCTTTCACAAAATTAGAGTTACTACCTGCCGGTGCAAAATTCAAGAATGCTTTGGCCCTAATCAGCTGATCTTTAATCTCCTTCACCCTCACATCTAATGCCCTCCGTGGATGAGACTGTACATTCTGACTGTGTCGAACCTCTTTTGGTCTGGTTTTTTCCTGCAATACGAAAACTGAAATCAGGCGATCACATATGCAGAATCCGCTTGCAATTTACACGAACAAAATACATAAAACATATCCAGGAGTTGACCAGTAGTATTTAACTATTCACAAGAGGAAAGGGACATAAGAGAAACCAACAGAACACAAAAGCTGAATCTTGGAAAGTGAAAATCATAAATGAATATGGCACACAAAAAATCACACAAAGCTGAATCTTGGAAAGTGAAAATCATAAATGACTATGGCACATAAATAATCCCGTCTTTATAAACGTTCAGTCGAACATTCTTTTAATTTAGGAAAAAAAACAAAAATCTTTCATCTGAACCATCGAACTGATAGCTTCCCTACCATCATGAACATGCAAAATCTAAATTTGCTAATTTAACTCGATTTAAGAAAACCATTTCTTGGTAAGGTTCCAAACCACAAAGACATAGACTTTTACTATACATTATCACAATCACCCACATTAAAAGAACACTTTCAGAATTCAAACACCACCAAACAAAGGTTACAGCCATAGGCATATGCAACTCAAAAGCTGCGAACAACATGTGATATTATATCAAACAATAACTAAAGTATATCTATTAATTTCAAGTTCTGCACAAACAGCATTAGTGGCTTTCAAATTTAATCAATTGTTCCACCACACCAAACTTCAGGATCAACTATCTGAATGACTTTTAACCATTGTGCTCTACTTGGGTGCAAATCATTCCACCAATTGCGCCTCAATGAATTTTTACTGTATTTTTTTTTATGGCAAGGGAAACTCGCAGCCGCTACCTTTCAGATGCGCATAGGGTAAAACCCCAGCTCCTATGCAATAGCTTACAAACCACACAGGAGAGGTGTAACCCGCACTAGGTAAGCCAGGAGCCACGAGCTCAGCCTAGAAGGCAAACTTTTGCTTTCGCTAGCAAGGGGTTTTGAACTTGAGACCTCCAACATGAAGTCCCAAGCCCAAAGCATTGCGCCACTTACTGTATTAATTAGAATATTGAAGTCTATTTATCAATTAAAATAAATATATAAAAGAAATGATGCAGAAAAATTTCACAATAAATGAATGAGATCTTAGTTATGGCATGCATTAGACTTCCATACATACCAATGCCTTATTGCGTGTGGCCAGTGTTTCTTCTGGTACACTTGGTTGACTTTCTTTCTTCGTATCATGTGCAGTTACTGAAATAAGATAGGAAGGTGTACAATTAATTTCTGGTTATAGAATGAAAAGGAATGCGGGGGGTTGGGGGGTGGAGTTGAAGAAATTCTGAATTATCAAATTACCATTATTTCCAGCCAAACTGACATTCTTAGGTTGGCCAACACTATCATTCTTATAAATATTATACGCACTGACAGCAGAAATTTGGTTTCCATCTCGGTAGACATCCAAGATTGGTTCTTTGAGGCTTTCAACTTCTTCCTACACCAAACAGCAGAAAATGGTTTGCAAACGTAAGTTCAATCCAAGTGGACATTCACAGTTGTAAGAACTTATAAAAGTTTATATCACCTGTTGAACTGCATTAAGCGCCTGAACCTCTATCCGGTGCTTCTGAAACAGAGAATAAGAAACCAAATAGAAAAACATCAATCAGATCATATTATAACTATATACTCCATCAATTCCAATCAAAATCCAAATAAGAGAAATCTCAATTGGATCTCATATAATAGACTCCATTTTCAAATTTTTAACTTTGACATAATCCTTCTATCAAATTAACTTGTTAATGGCTACTAATTCGATTTTTTTATTTGATTACCACTACTAAAATAATATACTCTGTATGAGTTAACTAACATCATAAAACTCATGGTCCAGTCATAAACTGACACAAGCAATAAGTAGACAATTCTGCTCATAGAAAACTCTGTACTCCTCGCCTTTACAAAGGGACAGGGAAATGGAGGCATCGAGACCATCAATAGCGTGATATTTTACACCACGTCCGAAATATGCAAACAACAAGGGTACCAAAAAGCTAACTCTGGCTATAAGAAACAAGAAGCTCTTACTGATTTCTAGACAATGCAATTTACACAAGTAAAATCAAATGTTTAAAGTAATCTATGCTGCTTTATCAACTTCCCCTCAGCAACATATACCAAAACAAGCAATATCTACAACAAAGGGACAGGGTAATGGAAGTATGGGGACCATTAACAGCTACCAAAAGACTAACTTGAACTATAAAATAAAAGAAGCTCTTAGTGACTACTAGAAAACACATTGTACAAGAGTAAAACCAATTGTTCAAAATAATCTATGCTGCTTTATCTACTTTACACCAAAACAAGCAACCCCACAACAAAAAATGGAATAAAAGAAAAAAAAAAACTTAACTACAACAACAACAACATAACCAGTGCATTGAAAGGGTACTGTATAAGAAGGCATTAGGTTGTTTCCACTCTTGGCTCAAGCACAAGTGCTAAAGAAAGCATGACATTACATACTGAAGAAAAGGAACAGTAAATCTTACAAGAATTGATAAATCTCCAACAAACTCCTTGGATGCTGCAACAACCAAAATGTAAACAAAATCCAACCAAAACATATCAAATTAGCAAAAACAAAAAGAACCCCAAAACCCCCAATTAACTTTAAAATGCAATAGAAAAATCAGAAATCATTACCATCAGAGCCAAGATGTATAAGGCTATGTGAAGAAAACAACAAGATTGGAGTTGTAAGACAAACAGCAATCAAACAGAGGATAAAAAAAATCCTCTTAAATCTTCGAAAAAACCTCATCTAAGACATGTAATTAACTCAAAAAACACTTGGGGTTTATGGATCGATTCAGATTCAATAAAGGGTATATCAAAATACACAGTTCTTGATACAGAAAAAAACCAAAATGCGACTAGGGTTTTTTCTGGTTTTTTGTCTTCTGGGTCAAATGGGATCGATTTGGGTACTTTTATTTAATTAAAAAGATTTAATTTTGATTAAAGAAAAGCGATGAAAGCGGAGATAGATTTGAGGGGTGCCATGTTCGTGAGTACCCGTGAAGTGCAGGTGAAGGAATGAGATCCAAGAAGAAAGAGGAAAAATGGAGTTATATACTTTTTGGAGAATTAACTTTAAGGTATCTATAATTATACAATTATTGTGTACGCATTGCTAAGTTATTCATTTTATTTTTACTATCATTAGGTGTGCCTCAGCGTTGCATATCAGTCAGTTTGATTTGATTTTGAATATTATTAATTTAATGTAAATATGCTAAATTATTATAAAATTATTAAGATATTAACTTATTATTTAGTAATTATTATTGGTTAGATTATCGATTTGACCATTAAGAATCATTTGGCATGCACTAGGCAGAATATCAATCGATTTGGTTTGATTTTGATTATTATCGGTTCGATTTATCAGTTATCAATTTATAGATATGTTGCATTCTTATAGAACTATTAAGATATTGTCTTATCGAATATTAATCGTTATTGATTCTATTATTGATTTAACCATTAATATTTGACACAATTTTTTTTTTAGAGTTATATACTTTTTGGAGAATTTAACTTTAAGTATGTATAATTATACAATTATTGTGTACATATTGCTAAGTTGTTCATTTTCATTTACTATCGTTTGGTGTGGCCTAGGGCAGCATATGATCAATTTTGTTCGATTTTAATTATTATCGATTTGACTTATCAATTATTAATTTGTAAATATTTTGAATTGTTATTGAACTATTAAGATATTATCTTATCGATTTAACCATTAAAATTTGATATAAAATTTTTCTTTTTGCAGTTATATACTTTTTTGGAGAATTTAACTTTAGGTATGTATAATTATACAACTATTGTGTATATATTGCTAAGTCATTCATTTTATTTTTGCTATCATTTGGCATGCACTAGGCGGCATATTGAGTGTTTTGGTTCGATTTTAATTATTATCGATTTTACTTATCAGTTATCAATTTATAGATATCTTGAGTCATTAAAGTATCATTAAGATATTGTCTTATCAATTATTGATCGCTATCGATTGTATTATTGGTTTAACTATTAAGATTTGATATAAAAATTTCTTTTGGGGGTTATATACGTTTTGAAGAATTTAACTTTAGGTATGTATAATTATACAATTATTGTGTACATATACTAAATTGTTCATTTTATTTTACTATCATTTGGTGTGCACCAGAGCATCATATCGATCGATTTGGTTCGATTTTAAATGTTATTGGTTTGACTTGTTAGTTAATCATATGTAGATATGCCATAGAAATCATTAAAATATTGACTTATTAATTATTGATCGTTATTAGTTCAATTATAGATTTAATCATTATGATTTGACATAAAATTTTCTTTATTGTAAATTACTTAGAAATAAGGTGACAAACCAAATGAATATGTGAGTTAATAGATTGAATTTTCTTTAAAAGCAAATACTATGACATTGTAGAATAACCGAGAGTTTGAGACAATCAAAATAAAAGTATGAAATTGTCAAGGACTTTATATACCAAATAATACAAATATAATTATTTAATTTACTTTCGAGTTATCAATTAGTCCGTTAAGAAAAAAATTAAAATCGTAAAGAAATGATAAATTTCATAAATTTAAAAAATTGACCTGTTATCGAACTGCTAAATCAATAATTCAATTTTAATAAAAAAATTTTAAGTTCGAATGATTTCATACTTCTCAAACACTTCATATTAAAGCCTGTCAGGATGTATATTTTTGAAGATGAGATAAACATGATTATAGATTAATATTTTGATGTTAGTAAAGATAATGAAGGAACACGTTATCTTAATTAGTTGAAAATGGGTAGAACCATAATAATCGTTTGGTTGTTCAAAAAGTTAAATTATTATAAATTTTATAGTATTATATTATTTAGAGAAATTTTCATAAATAACCTAGGCTTGAAACGTAATATGGTTAAATAATTATATTCTACATAATTACACGGCGTAATCATGGCTACGTGACCTGTAGGGAGGAGAGAGACGAGCTAGATCAAGTGAGGAAGAAGAGAGATG
>JAABOM020000101.1:391205-401643 GCA_011800125.2 Solanum clarkiae
GTTTATATATCTAACTGGTGAGATTGAGAGAGGAAGGAGAGAAATGAGCGAGATTGAGAGAGAGGAGAGGGGCAAGCGACAAAGGGCAGAGAGTAGAGAAAGCCATATTGTATATGTATATCTATCAAAATAATTATATAGATGCAATTGTATATATATGAAATTGCAGAGACAAAGTAGAGAGGCGAGAGAAAGGAAGAGAGGAGAGAGAAAATAACAACAAAATTCTAACTATAGCTATAAAAAAGAGATGAACATCCCACCTACACAACGTCCCTAGAATTCACCAATTTTTTTATTTTTAAATTTACAACTATACCCAACCCCTTTCCCTTCCCCTTCCCTTTCACAGCGACGCTTCGCCTCTACTACGACTCACCATAAACGGTACCCTTTTTTACATCGACCGCTTCGTCAACTCCACTTCCTGCTATCCCCTACTCACGTCTCCACCACTGCCCGTGGATTTTTGATTGTCGTTGCCTGTGAATTTTCACTTTGCCTGTTACTTTCGTATTAGTATTACTCGTAGCGATTTTACAGATCGGATGATGTTCTCTGTCTCAGATATGGACTTTCAACTTACAAAATCAGCCCACGAATTTTTAACGCCGGCGGAGAGTGTATTTTTGCTGTAGGCTCTGATGGACTTACTCAGGATCAGCTGCTTTATTTCCTCAAGTCAAAATCTATTGATGAGGTCAATTCTCTTTATTCACATATTGTTGATATAGTCTTTGATGTTGTCATTTATATTTTAGAGTCATGTAAAAATATTGGGGGCAAAGAGCTTATTGAGGTTTGTATATTGGGGGAAATGTCTCCTTCCGAGGTAATCGTGAATGTATGATAAGGATTAGGGACATGACAGATTTTCAGTGTTAGTAATACTATTCGTTCAAGTCAAATAATATTGTGTCAATTTTTAGTGAGCCTTCTCTTAAAATCTGAAAATGTATGGCGCATTTAACTTTGTTGGATATTGATGAAACACAATATTAATTAAGGTTCTAAATTAATTCAAGAGGATTTTAAAAAGAACTTTCACACTCTTGGGATTATCGTGTCCAAATGCATAAAAGTTTGACGACCTTCAATTCATGTATCTATTTTTGCAGTTTAAAACAACCACTGACAATTGCAATTATAAAACTTTATTTACACTCGTTTTTATTTTCTTTGACCCGCATGAAGCGCAAGCATATTTACTAGTATAATATAAAAATACATATTATGTATTCGCCTAGTTACGTGATTTTTCTTTTTATTTATAATTTCTCAAGTGGAGGAATGATCTTTTTTATCTTGCTAGGGGCTGTCAACTTGGTCCAATCACAAACTATAAGAAACACTACCACATTTACATCTGTTTTGTCTTTATCTTTAACTCAATTTTTTTATTTTTAAGGAAGAAAATAAAGAAGCTAATCTTATAGAAACACATTTAGCTTTTAGCATCTCTTGTTTCTTTTTCGAAAATTACAAAATTTTCACTAGTTTAGGGGTAAATATTTTTTAGTAGTATGACTTCCATTTGACCGATGATTCTTTAAAAGTTTCACAAGAAAATTGATTAAAAATTATACAACAAAGTAATTTATGAGCTAATTTACACGAAAAATAAAAAAAAAATTGATTGCTTTCTGTTGAATGATTATTAAATGCTAAAGAACGCGACACAACGTGAATAGGTTGAAAAAAAGATACAGTAGTGAAGAAATGATATAGGAAATGACGAGGAAAAAAACATTAGCAAGAACCAATATGTAGTACAATAATCTAAACAAAGAAAATAGCAAAATTGGTAAAAGCATCAAATATAATTATTAGAAAGTATTAATAATAAGAAAACTCAATCATACTCGACTACTTATTAATATTTGAAATTTAATCCAACATGTCAGCTAATCTTTTATAAGTCCAAAATTAAAAAACAGATAAAATACTCAGTGTAGTCTCCACGAATAGGATTTCCCACTCTCACAACCATAAGTTTTAATGAAATATTCTCAAAGCTAGAACTACATCACAGTTATGGGGTTTTGGTCTGGGGAAAAAATTTTGGACCATTTCTCAATTTGAGCGTGTCATCCTTGTGCAAGGACGATACTAATCTTCTTTGCATCGTTCCAATTTTATCAGATGTCCCCGAAGGGACAAGCAAACATGTCAATGTTGAGCCCAATTTTGTTGGAACAGGCCTGGATTCCTTTTCTTCTAACTTGTTTTAGTTCCTTCAGAATGAAGCCTAGTTTTGTTAACACAGAGAAATATAATTAACATTATGGTTTAACACTAGATGGCACAAATAATGTGGCTAGTGCAATGGCATAGCCACATGCAGTGAAAGATGATCAGTTGAATGACTTTCGTTAAAATATTACGTAGTAAACATAATGTGTGTGTGTGTATACACACTAGATTTTGAACAATTTAGTGAATTTTTTTATTTTACTAGCTAGTTTATTAGTCACGGAATCATAAAATCTTAGGTTTACCCGGATATAATAAAAATATTAGGGGATCCCTTTTCATCTATTTAAGCCTTGATGAAAAAGTTTCTCAATATCTACGTTGATTAAAAATAGTGTTTTATATAATAAGTCTTGCAACGAGACACACATATGGGGAAAAATGTGGCAAGTCTGTTAAACCATAATATTAAAATGCTAAATGATAGGTATCAAGGCGTTTGTAGTCCAACGGTTAGGATAATTGCCTTCCAAGCAATAGACCCGGGTTCGACTCCCGGCAAACGCAAGCATACATTTTAAAGATTCTTTTTTTTATGCACGATTATCATAATACATCATACAACATGTTCGAAATGAAGTTGAAGATCGACTTAAGGTTAAGTTTGATGTTTTCGGAGTCATGTCTAGTGTTGATTATTAAGGAGATCAATTGAGACGGGGGAGCTCAGATCGTCAAGAATATTGTACTGTTACAAGAGATGGAGGATTGGTTTGACAAAAGAATTTGGATCATTTCTCGATTTGTGTGTGTCATCCTTGCACAAAAATTATGCTAATTTTTTCTGTATCATTCCAATTTTATCGGATGTCCCCGAAAGGACGAACATGTGTGATTATGTTTAGCTTACTTGTTTGGGCCTGGATTACTTCCATCTGAATCATGACCAATTGTGACTGGGCTTAACCATAATGGGCCGGCCTTATTTTGCTTGGTTGGACAAATCATAATGTTTGTCCAATAAAATTAAAAAAAAATCCAGTATCATTAGTGAGTGTGTGATCATATTTAATAGTGAAATTAAACAAATATATTATTTTTTAAGTGAAAAATGATATCTGGACTCCAAAAAAAAACTTGAAAAAATTTCTTAACCAAACCCCACTATATCTTCAAATCAAGTAGAATTTTCATCCAAAACTTCCCACTTGATTAAATAGAAATTGAATCCTATATCAAGAAAAACGCTTTGAATAAGCAATAAAAACTGATCCAAAATTTAAAATTTATGAACTCTCAAGTAAATATCACAAACAAGATGAAAATAATTTATTTACTTTTACAATATTTCAAAGTATGCTTCGACTCTCTCTATTCATTTTTTTTTGAAAAAAATTCTATATTTCTTGTGGTTGGGCTTGGTGAACAAATAAGCACAAGAAATAGAGAGAGAGAGGAGATCCGAGCTATGAGTCTTCGTTAGCAAGTTGCACTATCTAAATATATACAACAATATCTTATATATTTCTATTTTATTACTCTATAATTAGTCAGAATTTACTTTGTTTGTAAACTCGATGAGTTAAACTATGACTCAATATTTAAATGATTCATCTATTAACACAAATCATATTGACCCACCGTAAATCAGATCCAATACACCAATGTAACACTCCTGTCAATATAAACAATAACCTTATTTTGCTTTATTCGTGACTCGAAACAATATAACACACACATTACTCAAAAAGCAACAACAACAACAAAGTAAAAGGAAAAACAACATACATTATGAAAAATCAACAATAAAAAGATTATTTTTCAAGATAATCAACACAAACTTTCATGATGGCAATTAAGACTTGGAAGAGGCCAATAGTAAGATGAATTTTTTCAATATCTTTAGTCTCAAAATAAGTGGTAAGTTTGATGATGCTTGAGTTCTTATCATTCTCCAAAATTTCCCACTTGATCAAATAAAAATTGAATCCAAGATCAAGTAATCCACCTTCAATAGTCTCTACTTCCTTCACTCTTCTTTCATCATCCACCAACACATATTTTTCTTTGTATGGAGCGTTTCCAACTAAACCTAACATATTAGAAGAATTCACAATTTAATTTTGATAAACATTTATTTATGCTGATGTTTACATCAAATTAATGAGTACAAATATCTTGTATATGTATGAAATCGAATCTAGAATTATTGAGATATGGATGCACTATTAAAGAAAAGAGAGGAAAAAAAATAGAGCATTAAGTGGCCATTGTTCCCTATTCCACTTGATATTAACTCAACCTTCAATCAAGCGCGTCTTTCTGAATTTTTTAGTATAGGTGCAAGCAGATTATATTAGATCAATTCTACAAAATATTTACATAAGATATTTAGTTTGGCAATAAAATCATATATTCATGCGCATCATAATTTTGACAATAAATTCTCCCTTGATTATCACTTAATTATGGTTCACGATACTCCTCCTTTTTATTTATTGTTTGGAGAATCAAATAAATCTTTTTTTCCTACACTTCTCTAAAATATTTTAAATTATTAATTGTTTTGATTTTATAGTAATTTTTATGTAGCTTTCAAATATGCATATTTTATTTTCAAAAAACATGAAGAATCTATGTTTCGATCCGTACAAAATACATTAAGGATTTTTAATTTTGCACCTCCCTAATATACGTAGGATGGTTAACCGATAATTATGTATGTATGATACGTATATTTTATATTTATTGATTTGATACAAATATATCAGTATGCAAAAATATTTTTTAAGTAAATTAAAAAGTAACTTACTAATTTTCATAATTGAACCAGCTCCTCCATTGCCTTCAATCAATTCAACATTTTCAACAATGTGTGAGAGTTTTTCAACAACCAAATTTGGTAATTTAAAAGTACCATAGAGATTCCAAACTTCACTTGCTGGTGCATTTATTTGTATTTGATCTGAAAAATTTCCCAACATTTTCTTTATTTTTAAGAATATATTATCTTTTGGTTTTCTTTAAATGAATTATTTTGTTACCAAGTATATATAAGTTGATAAGATCACTATGAACAGCAAGATCTTGAACATATCAATGATTGCCTAGCCTAAATTTTTTAAATTGGGAAATTCTAGAAGTATGGTGATCAATAATGCCCTTTTTTAATACTAGAAAAATATTTGTATTATATTTTAAAAAATTCTAAATAGTATTTATTTTTCTCAAAACATAGTATATACAGTATATGATGCTCTTTCATAACGTTTAAATACATTGTATGCACACATATATATGTATCAAATAGGCGTGAGGAAGAGTGAAAGGGTCCGATTTATGAGCCCTCTTTTGTTGTTATTCCTGGGCTACCTATTTGTTCCTCCCCTTCATTATATATATAGATATATATATTGAAAAGTTTACAAATTGAATTATATATATATACCTATTTAACACCTATCAAGATAAACAATAAACAATGACCTCATCTTATTTTATTCAGACAAAAAATAATATTCAATAGTAAATCCTCCATAACGTAAAAATACATTGTATCACGCTCTTTCATTACGTAAAAATACATTGTATATGCATACATATGGTATCGAATAGACGTGAGAAAGAGTGAAAGGGTTCCGGGTATGAGCCCTCTTTTGTTGTTCTTAGACTACGTTTATATATATATATATATATATATATATATATATATATTTGGTGTTGTTCGTGGACTACTTATTTATTCCTCTCCCTTCTTTAACATGTAGCACCTCTATAATCTCTTATAAATTTTTATTTTACTTTATTAATCAAAATTTACTTTGACTATAATTAACTCGATGAGTTTAACTACGACCCAATATTTCAAAAAAAAAATCCATTGACACAAATGATCCACCCATATCAAATCCAACACACCTATTTAACACCTATTAAGATAAGCAATAAATAATGACCTTATCATATTTTATTCAGACAAAAAATAATACTATCCAATAGTAAGTCCATCATAATACAATACATTGTTTATGACCAAAGATAATAGCATCCAATAGTAAATTCATCACGATACAATACAATATTACTATAAAAAGAGCAACAACAACAACAAATTAATAATGAACAATCAAGAGCCGACGATTCGATTCCACCTAGTGATAAATTAAACCAACAGAGAGTTAAAGCCTTCAAGTCCTATTATCGGAGAGAGACTTTTTCCATTATTTAAATCCTTCACAATACAATAGAACATTACTATAGAAAGAGCAACAACAACAATAAATTAGTAAAAAGGAAATCAACAAACTATGAAAAATCCAATAATAATAAGATTATTTCTCAAGATAATCAGCAGAAGCTTTCATGATGGCATTATAGGCTTGTAAGTGGCCAATAGTAAGAGGAATTTTTTCAACCTCTTTAGTCTCAAAATCAATTGTAAGTTTGATGAAAGATGAATTTTCACCATTCTCTATAACTTCAAACTTGATCCCATAGAAAGTGAATCCAAGATCAAGATATCCTCCTTCAACAATCTCTACTTCCTTCACTCTTTTTTCATCATCCACTAACACAAATTTCTCTTTGTATGGAGGATTTCCAAGTAAACCTAATACATTTTGTCAAAAAAAAAAGTATCAAAAGTTTAGTAGAAAACAAAAAAGAAATCAAAATTATTGTCTTAGCTATTTTAGAATATTTATGTGAATATAAAACTTTTGAAACTTATATCATGACCTTAGACGTGTCGTAGCATGTAATGATGTTATGGTAAGTAAGGGAATATACAATTTAATTATTGCAGATAAAAATTCACTCGCACATGATATTTACATCAAATCAATAAATATAAAGTGTCTTGCATTTATACATTCAACACTTAATCATGCTTAAGTGGTATTTTTTACACTTCAAATTTTCCATTGCTAAATCTAAATTAATTGATTGGATGTAAACATTAGCTATAAGTAAGTATTTACCGTAAACATCATTGCCTATGAAAGAAAAGGAAAGAGGAAGAGATAATTGTGCCTATGCAAGATACGTAGCTGATATTTATTGATTTGATGTAAATTCGTCAGATAAATTTTATGAGGTTTGAAATAGATTAGTTACTTACTAACTTGTAGTAGTGTACCAGCTCCTCCATTGCCTTCAATCACCTCAATTTTTTCAGCAATGTGTGGGAGTTTTTCAACAACAAATTTTGAAAGGTCATTTGTGCCATAGAGATTCCACACTTTACTTGCTGCTGCATTTATTTGTACTTGCTCTATAAATTTCCCCAACATATTTCTTGTATTTTATATTTCTTTTAATCTTCTAGTGACTATTAGTCAACAAGCACTATTAAATATATAGTAGTTGCTAATGAGACACACATATATATATATATGCAAAGAAGTGGCGGAGCCACATTGCGATTAGGAGGTTCATTTGAATCCTTTTGATAAATTACATAATCTATATATAGTAAAAATAATTTTTTATGTATATCTAATAAATCTCAAGCCCCCTTCGCTTAGTTCCTATCTCTGCTTTTTAAAATTTTGAATTCTCTTAACAAAAATCTTGGCTCCGCTACTGATACAAAGTCTCGCGTCAACAAAGGCTCAACAAATCATACTAAAAGTGGTTTTCTATATATATATATATATATATATATTTTTTTTTTTCATTTATGTGATACATTTGTTTATTTTATTTAATTTCCAAAAAAAGGATAATTTTTTTATTTGACTAATGTTTAATAATGTTTATCGATATTTTACTCATGTTGATTCCTAAAAAATCTTGTCTTAATGTGGGATTAAACTATTAACAGAAAAGCACAAACATTGAAATTGTAAAAATACTTTTGATATGAAATAAATATGTAGAAATTTAAAATTTTCAAAAATACTTTTTGACGTGAAATTGATATGCCGACGAAAAGATGCTGACCTCTTATTTAGTATTAAAGATATATAAGTTGATAAGAAATTTCAACCATACATAATCATGATTGGCCGGCCTTCGTATTTAATTGGTTAGCATGACTTCCTTGTATGCCAGGGTATTTGTATGGTAAGACATCTTTTTCCCCCTAAAATTGGACATTTTTTGTGTTGTTCAAATTTTGTCCCCATTTATTAAGGTTTGTGTATATTTTATCTTATTCACTTATCTTTGAACTATGAAATTAGGATCACATGTATTTTTCATTTCATTTTGATGAAAAATTATCCGTGTCGTTAGCACAAGGAACCACAAATGCCCTTCAATTTAACAGGTCCTTTTATACTGAGATGACACTCTATAT
This sequence comes from Solanum clarkiae, assembly GCA_011800125.2. Lineage (NCBI taxonomy): Eukaryota > Viridiplantae > Streptophyta > Magnoliopsida > Solanales > Solanaceae > Solanum > Solanum clarkiae. The sequence continues at coordinate 399,700 of JAABOM020000101.1, forward strand.
AGCAATGCAACTAGGACATGTCTCTTCACCTTGGATGTCCAAATAAGATCAATCATCTTTGAAGATAGTCGAAATAACCCTTGAACTACTTGAGTTGGACTATATATATCCAAGATGACCAGTTGCGATAAACTGGCAATGGTATTCCTAGTACAAGGTGGCTTTAACATAGATATATGGTCCAAATTCAATAGTTTAATCGTAATTTTGACTTTCTTCAAAGAGGATAAATCCTAGTTGGACATTCAAGGTGGAGTGGCACGTTCTAATTTGATTGCCACGTCGAGTGTCATCTCAGCACAAAAGAAGGACTCGTTAAGTTAAAGGACATTTTCTGGTCCTTTGTGCTACCATCAAAGGTAGTTTTGCTACCAAAAATATACAAAGGATATATATGGTCAAAATCCCCTAGTTGGAGGGTAATTTTCAACTTATCTTGTTAAATTGTTCATTATACTTAACAAATTGACACTATGGGCCACCAGTTTGATGGCTAAAGAAAAGAAATCAACCAATTTGAAGGACAAAAATAAACTATCAATCCATTTGAAGAACAAAACATACAAAATTTCAAGGAAAAAGTACACAAAATAGATTTAATGTGAAATTATTTATCCTTAATAGACCCAATATAAATTATTTACCATTAATGAACCCATTACCCAAATTAGTTACTTTTCTATCCTCTTACCCCTTTTAATTTCGCATGCTGACGTCAACATAAATACCCTGAAATATATTCTGGTGGTATATGTATACCATAGCGATATCATATAGAATGAGCTCAGTCCTTTGTGATACTCTGGCAGTATATTGATATCCAATGGGTATATATGATTTTTTTAAGAAACAAATAAAAAAATTATTAAGCTCTAAATTAATAAAAAATATATTCGTTATATACTCTGTCGGTATATATATACCATACTGGTATCATATAGTATTGAGCTTAATCATCTGTGATACCCTGTTGGTATATGTATACTCTATTGGTATATCATACAAGCAGATACTGACGTCATGTTGATGTCGGCGCTCGAATTTGGGGTAAAATTTTAATAGTATGGAGGTAGAAAATGTAAAAGGATATATAGATATATATATTTTCATTTAAAGGGGTATAAATTTAGTTTTCCCAAATTTTAAAGACATTTGATTTTGGAAGCCCAATTATATATTCTATTTCTAAGTGGCCCATTAATATAAATCAAGTCATATCCCGTTTAATCGTTATAAAAAAATTATTTTGAATTATATAATGTTTTAAAAGGTCGTATAGATATCTAATATCAATTTGTTTTTCAACTTTTTTTAAAGATAAAGCCAAAAAAAAATCACTTAAAAGTAGTTTTTCTTTCTTGATTTATTGATTTGGTATAATCTATCGATTTTCCTTGAACATCCATAATTGTAAGGAGACTTAACATCATGGGTGTTCATGGTTTGGTGGATCAATTATTAGTTAAAATTATAATCAAATCAATTTAATCAATTTTTAAATTTTTAAAATTAAATCAAATCAAACCAAAAAAATAATCATTAGTTTGGTTCAGTTTGATTTATTTTTCGGTTTGAAAGTAATAAGTTTGTTGAGGGGAATACACATCTCATAGTCACAGACACCTCATACATGAACAACCCATAGAAAGCTATTGGATTCAATTAAGCAATATAACTAGAGTTATTATTACACGAACAAAGTAATTTATTTGAGCAATATTAAATTTACTATACATGAGCAAAATAATTTAGTTAAACAATATTAAAATTACGACACACCAATGATAAAATCTTTACAGAAAAAAAAAACCCCAAGCTCAACAATCAAATAACTATCTAGGGAGGGGTACAAAAAAATTATATACCAGAACACTAACAAGAGAATTTTTAAATACAAATGGTAAAGTTAATGATTTAAGTTAATTAAAATTTAACAAAATATTT
>JAABOM020000101.1:402623-430979 GCA_011800125.2 Solanum clarkiae
ACACATAATTGAGCCTCTCATCAAGTCAATCACACCAAATTTCTATTTGTCTTTGTATCGAATTCAACGATACCTTCTTCAGACTTTACTTGTAAAATCAAGCTGGATCATATTGAACAATGTTTTAAATGTGATGCAAAAATAATAAAATTATCTTCTTGATATTTTGATGTCTTTTTCCAAGTTCTAATAAATTCTCGATTAGTCGATTACGTTTTTGGACCAAAATTGTCCAAAAAAGATTTAAATCATTTCTCAATTTGTGCGTGACAGCGGACCATGCTGATCTTCTCTGCGTCGTTCCAAATTTTATCGAATGACCCTGTTTGGGACCCGCTGATGTTGAGCCATATTAAGAGAATAAAGCTTCTCTGGTAGCCGATGAGGGAGAATAAGCTTATTGGGCCTGGGCTTGCTAGGTGGGTTTCTTTTGTGGGCCTGGGCCGCCTGGCCTCCTTTTGTTTCAGCTGAAACGAAGCCCATTTGTTTGTACCTGGACTTTAACCATATTGGGCCGGGATCAGGGTCGGATCTATGGGGTTTTAGGACGTTTATCCAAATCTCCTCGACAAAAATTACATTGCACATATAATTTTTTTTATGTATATTTAGAGAGATTTTTAATTGCCTTCCAATAATTAAACTTGTAGATAAAAATGTTACTGTGTACACAACAAGGCGTTTGTAGTCCAACGGTTAGGATAATTGCCTTCCAAGCAATAGACCCGGGTTCGACTCCCGGCAAACGCAATTTCTTTTTAAATTTTTTTAATTTTGGAATCCTTACGTCGAGTTCATACATCATATAACATATTCGAACTAGAGCTCAAAATCTATTCAAGCTCAAGGTCAATATTTTTAGAATCATATCTAACCTTGATCTAAAAGGAAATTGGTTGCAAACTGCGGGTTCATATCCTCGAAAATCAGCATATTCTTTACGAGAACATTTTTTGAAAAGACTCCATATCCTTCTCTCGAATTAAAGAATAATTTTTGATTAGTCGATAAAGTAAGAATGTACTTTAACGTTATTGTATATACAAAACCATATCAATCACATTTGTCCTCATATAACATATTCGAACTAGAGCTCAAAACCTATTCAAGCTCAAGATCGATATTTTTAGAATCATATCTAACCTTGATCTAAAAGGAGATTGGTTGCAAACTGGGGGTTCATATCCTCGAGAATCAATATATTCTTCAAGAGAGCATTTTTTGAAAAGACTTCATATCCTTCTCTCGAATTGAAGGATAATTTTCGCTTAGTCGATAAAGTAAAAATGTACTTTAACGTGATCGCATATACAAAACCATATCAATCACATTTGTCCTTGGTTGTTCAATCCAAAAGCAGGACACGAAATTAACTATAAGCTCATTATGCACTTGAGAAACTATAATTTAGAAAAAGAATAAACTAATTAATACTTTTAATGCAAAAAACTTTAAACGTTTATACAACCAGAGAAAAAGGAGACTAACCTAAGGTTGAAAACAAAAACTCAATAAAGTGAGTAGAAAAAAAATTAAGGGAGAAAACCCTGTCGAAAAGTATCGATGATGGACTGATACACGTACCAAATGCTTATACGTGACAATTGACTACTACAGTTTGGAACGTGGGAAATGTTTTGAGAGATTCTTTCTTTCTCATCCACTCAAGAAATGCGAATATACTTGGATATAAATTGTATGTGACATTTAAAACAAGAATGACGGAGAGATTAATAGTACCAGATGATATAAAGAGATTTAGACCCACTAAATAAGGACAATCATTCTCAAGAACCAAAAAGATTGAACAGAGGAAAATAGTAAGGGACGGGATTGGTTGAGAAACTTTTCAAATTACTTCTTGATTTGTACGTGCCGTACGATATTAGACTGCTCGTAGTAGTTCTACGACAAGGGCAATCATTCTCAAGAACCAAAAAGATTGAACATAGGAAAATAGTAGGGGACGGGATTGGTTGAGAAACTTTTTAAATCGCTTCTTGATTTGTGCGTGTCATACGATATTAGACTGCTCGTAGTAGTTCTGCTTATAGTAAGGGATAAAATTGATTTGGTTGAAAAAAATTTAAACTATTTCTCAATTTGTGTGTATCATCCTTGTGCAAGAGCCATGCTAATCTTCACGGTATCGGATGTCCCCAAAGGGACAAACATGGATACTAATGTTGAGCCATATTAAGAGAATGAAGCTTCTAGTTGGGTTTTTTTCCTTGGGCTGGGCTTGAATCTTCCAGCTGAATGGTCTGGGCTTCTTTCTTATTTCTCTTGCTTCATGGGCTTTGACGAAGAAACAAAGTAGAACCACACAATTTTAGGGCCACTCAAAATTGAAAATTCTAATAGAAAATTTTCATATTTTATACAAAGCGCGTAAAGTTAAGATCTAATTACATTCTATTTTTATTCTTTTCTAAATTACAATTTTTTTTTTAAAAAAAAATTGTGGGATCTCAAATACATCAGGAAAATCTGCGTTTACATCTTACGGATTGCGAATAATACATTACTTAGTGGAAGGGATATATCCAAGGGGAAATAAGGATGTATCCAAAAGGGGAGGGATGTGTGTGAGAGGAGATATAGATGTATTCAAGAGAGGATAGTGATGTATCCGAGAAGAGCTTTTGTAATTTTTTTAACTGATAAGGAATTTTAGAAATTATAATAAAATAAGATGTGTATTTTGATATTTTTTTTTAAAAAAATAATGATAATGAATTATTAGTTTAACATTTCTAGGTATTTTTATTTTATCGGGTTAAAGTTTCTATAGCGATTTAGATTTTTTCTTAACAGATTAACCGATAATAAATTAGTAAGTTATAATTATATCCTTCTATATATAAAATTCTTCACTAAGTGTGTAGCTTTGTACTTTTACTTCTCTCTATCTCAAATTTCAAAAATAAAAAATTTGACACAATTGATATTTTTTTTTTTTACAAATTAGAAGCAGTTACTAATTAATGATTTGGCACGGAATTAGTCACTAGATAAGTTTCTTGTTAAATAAAATAAATATTAATCTTAAATTAAATAAATAAGCAAAAATCGCTCCTCATGCCGTGCTTGCACTTTTCATTGCGCATGACTTTCTGTATGTATATATTAGTTCCTTTCTAATAGAAATTAGATATACTATTAATTATTCTATAAGATATCAGACTGTCAGTATATATATGCTTTTGAGTAAGATGCAATCTATACCAACTCATGATGTGCATAAGGTCAAATCGATAACCAAAACAATAACTATCAATAATTAATAAATTGTATCTTAACGATTTTATAATAATTTTGTATATTATTTATAAACCAACAATTAATAAGAGGAAAAAAAATATTATCATCTAAAAGTCACTTAATAAAATTTAGCAATTATATTGAAACGTTATTTTTGAGGAAATCAAAAATTTCCATCACCTAATTACTATTCAAGCATTTGTCATTAGAGGAAAAAATAAGAACAAAAATTATAGTGGATGAATACAAAACCCACAGTTTCTCTTTTGTATATATTTATAGTTCGATTAATTTAAATTTGTGTGGTATAAAATTTATTAAAAAGATCGGATAACGTTTTTCATTAGAAGTTTTTTAATTTTTAAAGGCTCAAATTTGAAATTTTTGATTAAAATGAAGAAATCTTATTCAGTCCATCACAATTCTTGGTGGTCATGATTGCCTGTGCATATAATTAAAAACTCTTTTTTCTTTTTTGATTTTTCGTATGGTGTCTAACTATGTTACTCAGAATCTTAAAGAATATCGACGGATTCATGTTGGAATATCCTCCATTGGAGGATCCAATAACAATTTTAGAGAGCTCGAGCAACGTAACATAGGTGTCTGGTACCCATTCTTAGGTCAGATTAACCCAAATTCATATTGAAAAATCCTAATTTGACAGGTAAAAACTCCTTATCAAAGACAAATCAATACCCAAAATGTAAACTTGAGTTAAAACTCTTCTAGTAGTAAGATTTCAAAGGGTGTGTGGTCACTTTGTCTTGTTTGTCATAGACAACCAACTCATGTTTTTATCACCAGACTGACAGGTTCCAACTCAAAACAATTTTGATGGGCCACATTTGTGTGGTCCTAAAATATTGTTAACCATGCTTGCTCTTTGAAATCATTGTAATGGGCTCACCTACCCCTTAACTACATTTGTGGTTCTCCAAAGCCATAGGATTTGAAAACAAATTCAACACAAAAGGCTGATTCATCCAAAGGCATATGAGCCACAAATCATCAAACACTCTATATATGGTCCAAAAGGTGTCCCTTTCTTGTATACACAACAACAACAATGTTAAGTTCTATAGGTAGAGTCTCAGGATAGAGGATACACATTTTTTTTCTTGTTTCGAGAAGATTAAGAAGTTGTTTTTGACAGACCTTCCTCTTGAATGAATGGTGACTATTTACATAATTTTCAGAAATTAAATAAAGAAAGAAGCACATTCATCAGATACCGAAGCAGAATTTGAAGTTTATGGATTCTGAAATTATCAAAGAAATCTTTAACTTATCTTAGCAAGTAGTTTCACAACTATGTATTTATACCTAGTTAATAAATTTTATAGTACAAATATAATTTTAAGTAAAAATTACTGAATTTGTTCGAATCTCTATGTTTATGATGTTTCCGTTCATACCCTCCTTTGAGAGAACACTTTTTTCTTTTTTGCCCCTACCTTGCTTTACTTGATCCATCACTTTCTACTAGCTAATTTCTAAGCACATAAAGTCTCCTTTGTTGTAATAAAGACTCCGTTCCTTACAACCTACTCTATATCCACAACAGATGTGACTTCTTACCGATGCATTTTTCTTTGTATAGTGTACGGCTAAGTGATTTCATAACCTCATATATTGTAATAAAGACTCCGTTCTTTATAGCCTACTCTATATCCATAATCGATGTGACTTCGTACTGACGCTTTTCCCTTTGTATGGTATACTTAGATTACCTCAACCTACTAAAGATCCTGACTCCCTACCTTAAAAGCTCCTGATGCTGCGACTATCAGTAATAAGTTGCGTTGGATCAACATTGGATTCCTATTATAATTAACTATATATTGAGTCTAAAAGCTTTCTACTCAAAGGGTTCTTTTATGAATAGTAAATTATTATGTGCCTTGTTGTGATCTAACTGCCAAATTTGGATTGTGACAATGTATGACTTAAAATGCCCTAACAAAAGACCAACTAAGGAAGGTTCATTCATTTACACCCACCATTTTGGCCTGTGGATAAAACCAAATGCCCATACTTAGGTATGGATTTGTTTGAATAAGTGAAGAATACAGAAGCAAAATCAAGATTTAAAGTACCTGAATTCAAAATTTTAGTCAAATAAAATTAATATATATACTACAGATTTGTAAAGATAAATATAATATTTGAACGATTATTATTAAATTAAAATAAATTTATATATTATATTGTAGTTTCGCCCCGAAAAAAAAAGAAAAATGTACATTTTTTAATTCCTTGTAGCATAATTCTAACTTCCACTTCCAAGCTCCTTGGGACTGCTGACATTTTTAGAAGCTCAATCTTTGTACATATCTAATATCCCTTTCCAATTCAAGAAGCAACTACTTGTTTATGGGAAAGCCCATACTTTATCTTAAATATCTAACCATCCTTGCTGACATAGTGATGCGGTCTTAATTTATGTGATGGTATTTGATTTTATTAGATATGATATTTAAAAATTAAATAAAAACTTTTGATATTTATAGTTTAAGAAAATTCATATATATTTGTGTAGTTGTAGATCGTCTAATCAAAAATAAAATGATAATTCAAAAATTAGTATTATTGAATATAAAGATATATCATTATTTTTGAAATTGACTAAAAAGAAAAAAGTATCACAAAATTCGAAATGGAGAGAATAATAGTTAAGGTCCGAGTATAGCAAGCTGCTCATGCAAGGTGAATTTGGAATTTCAATCTTAGAACAATGAGTCTCATATGGGAATAACGGAACTTTAAATGTATTACGTGCACATGTTTAATAAGTAATATTTTTTTTCTCACAACTATATTATATGAGCAAAATTAATGAATTTCATGGAATTTCTATATGAGTTTTACCTATACCCTTGTGGTTGTGTGACAACAATAATAATTTGGTTGCAAGATTATTAATCCGTAGTTAAAGAGTATAATATTTCACCAATCATATTGATTAGATTATTTTACTAATCACAATTTAATATTCGATAGAATTTAGGACTTATATCTAACTTTTAACTCTTGGACGTTGGGAATTAGGACTAATTAATGAGCCATTTATTGTTAAAAAAGATCAAGTCCTTTATATCAAATCCTCCCCTCTTAATAAAACTAATCAAAAGAGCAAGAAAAAAAAATTACAACAACTAAAAAAAAGGGATAAAAGCACTTTTGGTCCCTCATTTATAGGTAAATTTGTTTTGTCTTTTTCTTTTGGGAGGGGGGCGGGGGTTGAAAGCGTGCGCGTTAATAAGCTATTCACAACAATGAGATACTCTTCATTCATTTTAAATGTTTTAGATTTTGTTTAAGTAGGAATGAACATGATATAACATGTTAAAATCAGTTTCTTTATATTGCGTGCAATTTGAATATATAGAACTCATATGTATTGTATTTAAGACTAGTAACAAGCTATTTGAAAAAGTATTTCATTTCTCAATGAGCTAGATATATCAAGTTAGATTTAGCTGTCAACGAATGAAATTTCTAGTGTATAGGACTATGCTTAATTTTAGATAATATTGTTTAAGCTTTATATTTTTGATTACTCAACTATAACTGAATTGTTTATTTTGTAAATCTGTTTAATAAAAGTAGTTACTAGTCTGATATGATTAAGACGTTTTTAAGAACTTCAAGTTATATTCTTTTTGATATGAATGTGTAAGTCGAAGTCAAATAAATTATGATTATTGAATAATCATACTACAAAAGTATCAAAAATAAAAATATTGAGTCATACCAAACTAATTCTGTATGATAATAATATAATGCTTTCAGATATCAAAGTTATAATTACTTTATTGAACATTAAATGAGGATTTCCAGTTCTCTATATTTTACCAATCTGCATTAGAGATCGAAACTGTTAACCTGAGGATTTTGAGTCCTCTACCCTACCAATCTGGATTGGGATGAGGATTTTCAATCCTCTATCCTACCAATCCAGCCAACTCATATTAAATTGGAATCATTAACATGAGGATTTCTAGTCCTCTATCCTACCAACCCAGATTAGATTGAAATGAGAATTTTCAATCCTCTATCCTACAATCTAGATTGGAAATTGAAATCGTTAATGTGAGGATTTCAAGTAAATGTATGTAGTATTGTTTGACTTAATTTTTTTTTTTAAAAAGGGTTAAAGCCATGCAAAATCTTACACGTGGACCGTTAAAAAAGAAACGTGTCTCAACTAACTTAAGGATTTTTTAACTACTTAGATCACCGTGGCAATCTCGTAAATAAATCCAAAAAACAATGTCAAATTCAAAACCAAAATCCTGTCTGAAAATTGTTCTAGTAAATGTGGCTCATCTTTCTCCAATATTTATATTTATAGAACTCCAATCTCTTTTACTATCACTCACTCTAAATTCACAAAAAAAAAAAAAAAAAAGATCCACCATTTCTCTCCAATTTTTTTTTCTTTTTTTTTGGGGAATAATTAGTAAAAATGGCTGGAAATGGAGTATTTGCAGAAATAATTGATGGAGATGTATTCAAATATTATTGTGAAGGGGAATGGAAGAAATCATCCTCTGGAAAATCTGTTGCTATTATCAATCCTTCTACAAGAAAGACACAATACAAGGTTCAAGGTATTTTTTTTAGAAAAAAGAAAAAAAAATCAAGAAAAAAATTTATCATTATTTTTTTTGTGTGGGGGTTGAAAATATCAAACTTGATATTTTTTTTGATTAATTTTCTCTTATATGTTTCTGGGGTTGAAGGCGCTGTGACCTGGATGAGATTGTACAATAGACTAGTCTCATCTTTTATTGGATAGAGGAAATTTAGTGCATCAGGTTGTTTAAAGTGCTTTGGAATTTGTTGTACTAACTCCCTCCGTTTATCTTTATTTTTTCCTTATAGACTTGACACATGCATAAAAATATAGTAAATGATTATTCTTTAAATATTATAAATTGAAAAAATGTAATAGAGAAATTACTATAATTAATCGTAAGGGTAAGTTAGGAATTAAGTATAAAATTATCTCTTGATTTCATAAACTGGACAAGTATTGTTCATTTCAAAATAGCATAGGGTTAAATTAAAGATGAACGGAGTGAGTATTAGGGTGGAGCCAAGATTTTAACTTTATGAATTCTGAATTTTAGAAATACGACTTCAAGAGCTAATAATTGAAGAAAAGTTTAATGCATGAATGATTAATGAATTTTCTGTCATGTTTCTCAGGGTTCCTTGAATTTTGTGCAAAGTGCTAAGGAATTTGTTGTATTTTGTTGGGATGGTGTCAAGATTTTAACTTTATGAGTTCTGAATTTCGGAAGTACGACTTCAAGAGCTAATAATTGAAGAAAAGTTTAATGCATGAATGATTAATGAATTTTCTGTCATATTTCTCAGGGTTCCTTGAATTTTGTGCAAAGTGATAAGGAATTTGTTGTATTGTGTTGGGACGGTGTCAAGATTTTAACTTTATGAGTTCTGAATTTCGGAAGTACGACTTCAAGAGCTAAGAATTGAAGAAAAACTTAATGTACACATGACTGATGAATTTTCTGTCATGTTTCTTGGGGTTCCTTGAATTTTGTGCAAAGTACTTGGGAATTTGTTGTATTGGCACGGAGCCAAGATTTCAACTTTATGGGTTCTGCACTTGGAACAATGACTTCAAGTGTTAATCAAGCCTGTAGCTTATGGTCGAGTCCTTTCGCAAACCCTGGATTTGCCCTTTTATTGTAGTTTAACCTATTATAACATGTTAGTTAACATTGTATTTGGTCAGGGACAAGTGATTTGATTGTGTAAATTTACCGAGTCAAGTGAACTCTTTTACCGATTCATTGGACTGTTTCTTGATTTTGGTGCAGCATGTACACAAGAAGAGGTGAACAAAGTAATGGAAATTGCGAAAGCAGCACAAAAATCATGGGCGAAAACACCGCTATGGAAAAGAGCAGAGTTACTTCATAAGGCAGCTGCAATCTTGAAAGAACACAAAGCTCCTATTGCTGAATGTCTTGTTAAAGAAATTGCAAAACCAGATAAAGATGCTGTTACCGAGGTACCTACCTCGTGTTCCGATTAGCTAAATGAAGAATTTAAGTTATTTATTCTGAGTGAGTCCAGAAATGTCGCCTGGTGCGTGTTGGATCCTACTTTTGGAGGATCCAACACTTGGAGAGTCCGAGCAACGACCGATGTTACTTTGACTCTCCAAAATGCCTTTGGGTGACCGTCGGATCCTTCAAACTTAGTACGTTTTTGGAGATTCAAAGCGACATATACTCTGGCCTATGTTACTCTTTAAAGATGTCTTTGTGTGTGTGTCGGATCCTCCAAAAGTTGTGCATTTTTGGAGGATCAGACAAAGGTGAGACGTCGTTTTTTGAGAGTCTAAGCAACGTAGACGCTGATGGTGTAAAGACATGAGATCTTCTAAAACTTGGGATAGCATGTTGTTTGCCATTTACGGTTATTTTCTTGTAATTGGCCCATAAGTCCTGTCTTGATTGTGAAGTACGTTTTATATTGTCAATTCCTAGAACTTAAAACTCGTAAAATATTGTACAGTTTCTGAAAAATTTTAATTGCTTTATCGGCTGATAACGTTGTGGTTTTTGACGAAGGTTGTAAGGTCTGGAGATTTGGTTTCTTACACTGCCGAAGAAGGAGTGAGAATTCTCGGGGAGGGTAAGTTCTTGGTATCTGATAGTTTCCCTGGAAATGAAAGGACCAAATATTGCCTCACTTCCAAGGTACATTTCTTGACTAATCGATTTAATTTTTCTCTATTATAATGTTGGATCGATGTGCTCCTTCAATGTATTACGACTTTGTTGCAGCGAATAAAATTATTTCGGAAAAGCAGTTAGGTTCTTACAACAACAAGAAGAAAATAACCAAGTTAGAGATTGAAGTTTTATTTTCCAAGTGTTGAGTAGAAAAGATGTTTGATCTTATTTTGAACAAAAAAATCAAGTATTTTAAGGGATTGAATCGATGATCTACCAGAAACAGTCTCTACAGTCTCTCTGAACTTCCCTAGACCTCACTTGCGGGATTATACTAGATTTTTTTGTTGTTGTTAAGAAAATAATAGTGCGTTAGGGTAGGTATACCCTTAAAAATCGAGTATTTAAAGGGATTGAATCGATGATCTACCAGAAACAGTCTCTGAACCTCCCTAGACCTCACTTGCGGGATTATACTAGATTTTTTGTTGTTGTTAAGAAAATAATAGTGCGGGATTATACTAGATTTTTTTTTTTTTTTGTTGTTAACATTCATGTGATCCACCTAAATGGACCTTATAGTTCTTTTTCACTAGAAAAAGTCAAGAAAGAGATGTTATAAATTGACATGATCTAGACATTGTCATATAAAGAATATGCTTAGGGAATACTTTTAGACTTATTTAAATGGAATTTCATAAACATGGTGAAGACAAGTTGAGCAAACCAAAAACATTACACCCGTCCCAATTTATGTGATGCACTTTGACTGATCACGTCATTTAAGAAAGATAGTAAGAATGACTTTTAGAACTTGTGTTCTAAAACAAACTAAGATATTTGTGCAACTATAACCGTCGAATATTAAGGCCTAAGGGTAAACTGAGACTTCTAAACTTAAATTGTTTTTAAATACAGAAAGGTATCATTCTTTTTGTAACGGACTAAAAAGGGAGGTGTTTATCACATAAATTGGGACAGAGGGAGCATTCAACATTCGGTTTTGTCTTTGCACGAGTGAAGTCATCACCTATAAAGATGTTTCGTCAAGACAAATGTTTTGTGTTTGCCTATTTAAAAGGAAGACAACATAAACCGAGTTCAGAAAAACCACTCAATGTCTTATAATACACAACAACTTGTTTGTAACTGCATAAACAGGTGTATATTATCTGTATATCTTCCGTTATCAGTAGCAAAACACATATTGAAACTGACAGTTTATGCTTAAAATGAGCTATTAATTTTATTGATAATATACTGATGATTATAATTTACACATTCGTGGAGTACAGATACCATTGGGTGTGATTCTAGCCATTCCTCCTTTCAACTATCCGGTCAATCTTGCCGTCTCCAAGATTGCTCCTGCACTGATTGCTGGAAACTCTTTAGTCCTCAAGCCTCCAACTCAGGTTACTTCACTAAATATCAAACGTCTACTTACTAAATATTCAAACGTCTACTTACTTCGAGAGAAACATTTGTAAACAGGGTGCTGTCGCTGCCCTGCATATGGTGCATTGCTTCCACTTAGCTGGATTCCCTAAAGGCCTTATCAGTTGTGTGACCGGAAAAGGTTCTGAAATCGGTGATTTTCTCACCATGCATCCTGGAGTAAACTGTATAAGGTACTCCCACCGTTTCAATTTGTTTGTCTGGTTTTGACTTAGCAAATAACGAAGAGTTTTGAATTTCGTCACTAAAGAAAGGTATAATATACCAAAATATCCTTTAGTCTCGTGTTCTTAAAACATACTATGTGAAGTTGGAACTAAAGATTTGTCAAAAAGGGACAGAAACGTTAGTTTTGAGAATGGACTAAATAGGAAAGTAAGACAAACAAATTGAGTGTACTCTGTCTCACTGTTTCATTAGTTAGATTACAACCGAAAACTAATGAGTAAACGGGTTACTTCGTCCTGTTCTTGATATTTGTGTATGCACACATAACCGTGCACTTGTCTTGTTTTATCAGCTTCACTGGTGGAGACACCGGTATTGCTATCTCGAAGAAAGCGGGAATGGTACCTCTACAGATGGAGCTGGGAGGAAAAGACGCTTGTATTGTGCTCGAGGATGCTGATTTGGATTTGGCTGCCGGAAACATTGTGAAAGGAGGATTTTCTTACAGGTATGTGAATTTTATTTTTCGTTATCAAAACAAAACATGTTAGTGATTTTTTTTCCCTTAACAATCAAGTTGTCGCCTGTCGGAACTGCATTGGTATTAGGTGTTTAAACCGAACATCCCCTGTATGCATTTTATGAAATCGATATGTAGTAGGCTTTTCTAATGCTTCTCTTAAATACCATTAATCATTGGAGGTACGAAGACGATAGGCGTTCACTTTTTGTTGTAGAGGTCATATAACATGTATAATATGTCGATATCCTTGTCTATCACAGTGGTCAAAGATGCACAGCCGTTAAGGTCGTGTTGGTGATGGAATCCGTGGCTGACGCTCTTGTTGAGAAGGTAAATGCCAAACTGGCTAAGTTAACCGTGGGGGCACCTGAAGATAATTGCGACATCACTCCAGTTGTCTCCGAGTCATCCGCGAATTTCATCGAGGGGTTGGTCATGGATGCAAAACAGAAGGATGCAACATTTTGCCAGCCATACAAGAGAGAAGGCAACCTTATCTGGCCCTTGTTGTTGGACAACGTTAGGCCGGACATGAGAATCGCTTGGGAAGAACCATTCGGGCCAGTTTTGCCTGTTATTCGGATCAACTCTGTCGAAGAAGGAATTCATCACTGCAATGCTAGCAATTTCGGTCTGCAGGTACTTCTTTCTCTCCATCTATCACAAGAAAAAATTTAGTTATCATTCAGTTGACGAAATAAAAAAGAGATAATCTCCACATAACTAATCTAATGTTCGATAGCATTACTAAATACTCGCGTTACGTTATGCAATAACCTAATGGAACATTCAATGTATTAGTTATTCACCCTAACAATGATTCCGTCCATTCATTATTATTCGCGACATAAGCAGCACGTGAACCAAACGACTCCGTAGCATGCTCTGAGGTTGATGAATTTGACTCTTGATCACAGGGTTGTGTGTTCACCAAAGACATCAACAAAGCAATACTGATCAGTGATGCAATGGAAACCGGAACCGTTCAGATTAACTCGGCTCCGGCTCGTGGACCAGACCATTTCCCGTTCCAGGTAAATGGATTATCTTCACTTCTGAAACAGTCTTTCTATTTCTATGAAGGTCTGCGTACATTTTACCCTCCCCAGACCCCACTTGTGGGATTTCACTGAGTATGTTGTTGTTGATTATCTTTGTGATGCTTTCGTAGTAATCGAGGTGATTAATGTTGTTTAACAGGGTATTAAGGACAGTGGAATTGGCTCACAAGGGATTACTAACAGCATTAACATGATGACTAAAGTGAAGACCACTGTGATCAATTTGCCAACCCCTACTTATACTATGGGGTAAATAAATCACTATTTTTGCTTTAGAAATAAGACAATAATGAAGAGTCTATGTTGTAGATGTTTAGTGAACTTGAAAACAATTATTGTTCATTTCTCCCTTTTGAGCTTATGAAGATTGATAATGATGGATAGATCGCATTAGCATTATTCTCGTAGTTTCTGGTTCTTCGATTACTGCTTCTGCATGTTTTTTCTTGTGCTTCGTCTACCGCGTTATTCTCCTGTGTATGAAATGTTATGCCTTCTCTATTGTTTGTTATTTCTTATTTGCTATACCTTGTTTTACCTCTATATTGTTTTTTACAAACTGTCATGTTATGTGTTAGTACATTTTTAGTTCCAACATTTAGTTGATGATATACTTTACTTGAGTTGAGGGTCCATCGGAACAGTCCTTTAACCTCAAAGTGGGGGATAAGCTTGCATATTCATCGCTCTTTTTAAAACTCAGTCATGAGATTACACGAGGAATATTGTTGTTGTTTTAATTCCAATATTTTTGTTTTTCAGTTACGCTCCTTGTAAGAATGTCATGATGTTATTTAAGATCATAAAATTCATATTATTTCATGTAAATTACGTGTCTTGATTAAAGTAAGACACATAAAATGATATGATGAGAATAATATTATCGAGAAGTCTCGGACGTTGACACGTCAATTTCTTTTGTGTCATATAAAAAATATGGTTTTTCTCTCTGTCCTTCAATTTTTTTTTTTTTAAAAAAATGTTACTTGACTTTATTTTACTGTTTTAATTTTCACAGAAAGTTGTGAGACCTTTTGACATCGAAATGAAGATGTGGAAATAAATGCAAATAAAGCTTTCTTATTTATGAGAGAGGATCCTCTCTGTATTGCTCTAATTGGGCTTCTTACTTGGGCCAGTTTATGGGCTGGTCTTTTTTATTTTGTCCATTCAAAGCAAATAAAGTTTTCTTTTCATATCAAGGCATTTAAAGTTTGATCATACTTACTCGATCGTTTACATCAAATCAGATAATTTAATCATAATTCTTTATCCATACACTTATTAAAAAAATAATTATTGATATAGTGAGTTTAAGACATAGCCAATTTTGGGACCCTGTTTACGACATTGCCAAGGTTTATAAATTTTATACAAAGTTCGCGTTTGAATCATAATTTTTTTTGATAATATATATATAAAATTAGTAAAAATGCAAAAAGCAGTTAGTTCTTAATGTGTAATTTCAAAAGATTAATTTTTATGTGTATATTTTTTATGTATATATATTATATATCATGTATATTGTCTCTCCTTCACTTTTTGTGGGATACTCCTTTATATACTAATATTCCTCGATGAAAATTCTGATTTTCAGTTAAACTTGTCAAGGTAAATTCTCGGCATGCGCTCAACCTATATGTTTTGACCTTGTATGTTAATTGAAAATATGTGATGTAACGCTACTGTTGAATTAAATCCACATTCCTATAAAAGTGTACATGTCCGCGTGAAAATTTGGATCAACCAACGCTACTATCATCGACCTCCACAACTTGCCATTAGTAGCTACACCCATTACAAATTTACAATAACTTTAATTTTTTTTAAAAAAATATTTTTTATTTAATGTTCGATAATTTTTTTGAGACTTGATTGATCTAAAATTTATATAGTATAAATGTTGTTAGGTGTACAAGTATAAAACAATATTTTTATTTAAAAGGGATCAGAATCATAAATCTGACAGGATTGCACTTACTTCTAATTCCATTGGTTCCCTAGTAATATTAATATATTACTCTCTATTTATTATTTTAAGCAGAAATTATTTCTTTTATTAATTTAATCCTTATATTTTTATTCAATAATTAACACAATAATGTATAAAGCAAATAAAAGGGGTCATATCCTACTACCTACTACTAATATGTAGCTGGTCTCAAGTTTAATTTAATTAAATCCCTTTATACATATATTTAATACACAAAAAGAAAGTGTATAAATTATTAATACACTTATCTAATACTGCATGCATATTATATATTATTAATTATTGGTGGGTTGCAAAATATATATAATTTAATTTTACTAGTTATCTTCATGTCATCCTATCTTAATTAAATTTAAATATTTTTTTCCTCTATAAAAGTAATATAAGATATATATAGTTGCTAAGAGTTGACTTGAATATTTTATTAATTATTGTGAAAAAAAAGTTTAATTTTCTTTACCCTTTACCATTATACTCCACTAGTAATTATTACTATATTATTCTTGTACTATTTGTTGTGATGATCTTCAACATTCCTCTTTTGAATTATTTTTCTTTCTCAATTGATTTTTTTTTAATTGAATCTTTTAACTTTTTCACATTTATATCTTTCTTTTTTCTGTTCCTCTAATAGTAGGGTTTATCCTCCAACTTGTGATTATCTTTTTCATTTTTGGATTATGTTTAAAACTTGTTTGGATTAATTTTTGACTTATAGCTTTTGAATTAATTTTGTTATTTTACTTTAAAACTAAGTGTTTATAATTATTTTAAACTTTATTCAAACACTTTAAAATTACTTAAAAGCTAATTTAACTTAATTAAAAACACCTAAATAAGCTAATCTAAAGGGACTTACTATGGAAGAAAATGTACTCTTAGAAAGTACTTGCTTTCTAATGTTGGAAAAATATTTGCATATAAAATAGACAAGCACTATAAAGATAGGATAGTGGGGTTCGGGGTGGGTTTGGGGGTGTGGGGGAGGGGGGTGTTGAGGTGTGGGGTGCAACTCGACGTAGGGATAGTGGCAAATCTAGAATTTTCTTTAAGGAGGTTCAAAATTTTAAAAGGTAGGCACACGAACTAATAAAAGGGGAATTAACATCTATTATATATACATAACAAATTATTTTTACCATATAAAAATAGTATAATTTTTCATCGAAAGGGATTTGGATGAACCCCCTAAATACTATGTGGCTCTACCACTGCGTAAGTGTATGGGGTTGGTGGATTGGCCCGAGCGAGATGATTGGGAGGAGGGTATAGGTAGGGGAGGGATGGGTTTTGAGGTGGGGGTGAGGTGTTGTTGGAGATAGAAAGAAGACGATCGGTATACACGTTGAATAATGAAACTCATTTTCACTATATATTCTCGTCAAGAAAGTCATATTCTTAATAAATATAATTTATTTTTATGAAAAACAATAATATTTAATCAATCAAAAATGCAAAAATTGAAAAAAAAATTATTCAAAATATATTTTCTTCCCTACCAAACACACTATTAATTAGTTGTTTCTTGTCCTTAATTATTTCCTTGATGATTTATTATGTGATTTGATACATATGAAAAGGTCTCAATTTCATTTGGATTTTGGTATCCACATAATTATGTATATTGATTAAAGATAGAAACATCAATAATTTAAAATCAAAAGAGAAAAGAATTAAGTATAAGACACTACTTATTCAACTAGAATTTTCTTCTTCTTTTTTAATCACTAATACCATCTTTGTCATATAATTTTGAGAATCAAGAATCTTTGAAGAATTAAAGTATATATAAAAAGTATTTGATATCCACTAATATTTTAATTCGTCTACCAAAACCTTATTTTAATTTTAGATGAACAATAATTAAATTAAGGAAAAAAATAATAATTAAAATTAAAGTGTGCAATGGGATTGGTTTGAGGTGTAAAGTAGTCTATCAATTGAAAAATTAAAGGAAAAAATTAATTTGTTGATAGGTACAAGACAAAGACAGATACCTACAACTTAAGCAAATAAGTAGCTTTTTAGTTTAATTAAAGAAAAATTTGTCATTAATTTCTTATAATTTTGGTTAATCAGTCAATTTATGTGCACTTTTGATCTCTGTAACTATGATACTTCACAAATTTAATGAATAATTAGCTACTAAATCATTTAATTATCATCACGTTATATTAAATTTGCATTAATACTTCATATTTAAGATTACAATGAGCCTTCCATTTTTTTTTTATTTTTAAAAATGAGTTAAGAATAAATATATGAGCCTAAAGGAACTAAAAACATATTATTTTAATTAAGTATAAGTAAAAATAAAAATGCCGATAGTCAAATATTACAAGCATCAAAGTTAGAGATAAGGTTGAATTATTTGGTTCATATAATAACAACAACAACAACAACAACAACAACAACAATAATAATAATAACAACAACAACAACGACAACAACAACAATAACAACAATAATAACATACACAGTTTAATTTCATATATGTATGATTTCAAGAAAGTAAGACTAATATAAGTATTTATGAAGTAAAAAAAATTATTTTTGATAAATCGTTCGCGAAAATCCTTTTTATTTGAACAACCAAATGGTAATAATAAATAAAATCAAGTTAAAATACTTTTTTTATTATTAAAGACACTTTTGAAAAGTCTAGAAACAATAATAGAGTTTTTCTTTTTTCTTTTTTTCCTTGAGTCTCTCTATATTTGGAATTCTTAATAGAGATGTGTGACCCCTCCATAATTTATATAAAGTCATTTTATCCCATAAACTACAAGTAGATGAACAAATAATTGAGATACTATTGATTTTTATAAGAAATGATATAATTATCCTCATTGTGATAGAAGTGTATTATATCATTATGTAACTAAATAATAAATAAATAAATAAATAAATAAAAGAGTGAAAATAAAATTATATCTTACTTTTAAGACTTTATATCAAATTTTTTCATCCCTTTTCCAGTTATAAGTTAATTTCTTTTTGCACTAAGCCATTCTTTTTATTTCTTTGTTATAAAAGGGCACATAGTAGTTAACCCTATTAAGGGCATATTAGTCTTTTTACGTTAATCGTTGTCGTCTTACTTATATAACATCAATTAAAGTAAAAATTATCCATGCCTAATGTTCATACTAAATCGTGAATATATGATATGTATTTGCAATATACTTTTCCTATCATTTTAAATTTGAACAACATACACGAGTAAACATTTTTCGTTCTGATATCTCCCTCTGTCAACTTGATTGATCCATATGTACATCAACGAATATTACTTTAGAGGTGGAGTTTACCGATGAAATGTGACTTCATTCATAATCTTCGATCACTTAATTAAGATTGAAGGAGTATTTATTCATCCACAACAAATTTGGTAGTAACGCATCCTCGATTCACCATAAGCAACTATTTTGGTCTTGATGAATCATACTCCAAATATGGTTGAAAAGCATAAGTTATCCTCAGAATATTTTGTTAATTTTTGAAGAAGAGTCTTGAAATAACAATAAAGTTATCTGTAATTTATAGTTCACGAATTCGAATCGTGAAAATCAGTCGCCACAATGCATCAAGATAGAATGTGTACGTCACATCCTTAAGGGTATTGCCCTTCCCTCAATATCCCGTGAATTCACATTTAGTGCATCGGATTGTCATTCTACTTTGTTAATTTTGGTGAATTTAGTCACATCATTGATACTACAATTGGTTCTTTTCTTTGTAGATATTCCTAAGCATAACTTTAATTTATACATACTCGTCCAATCAATTATGGTAATGTTAGAATCTTTCAAGGACAAGACACAACAAGTAGGGTTTATAAAAGAAGATATTTCATGTCTTCAAATTTTCTTTTGAAATGGCATGTCAACTTAACAATATTATTTACTTTGTCTGGCTAGAAACTAGAAAACATTATCTCACTCTTGTTTAATCACCTTTTCTCTATGTAATGAGCCAATTCGTTAGTAATATTATTTGTTTTAAATTTAGGTCTTGTGAAATTTTAAAATATGCCACTAGTATATACGGTTTGTGTACCTATATACTCAGCTCTCCTGTATTTTATCAATATGGTAGTTATTATTCTAAGAGGATATTTGAATTGAATTTTTTTAAGTGGCTTATAAGTTAAAACCCAAAAATCATCAGTTGGAGATTTCCTACTTTTGGGTTTTGGTTTCTTTTTTATATGCTTTAAAAAAGTATTTTTTAAGCACTTTTTTGTGTTACGCAAACAATTCTGAAACTTAAAAAGTGCTTAAAAATCAGAAGACAAAAAAATAAGTCAATTCAAACACCCACTAAGATGAGTTGTCACATACGCCCACTCTTATGGATTAGCGTCTTTCGCTGAGGTTTGTCCCACCGCATGAGATTTATCTAGACTCAGTACTGAAGTTTGCTCTGTCTTAATGAAATTTGCCTAAACTCAGTTAAACATTGCTCCACATCGACAAGATTAACATTATCTGCTTTGGATTAGAACTAAATGATTTTTATAATAACCTCATATTAAAAATTTGACAGCATCCCTATAAGCAAAAAAAATTTACTTTTCACATAAAACTTTGTCGGGACACCAATATAAGAACATAGTAAAATTGGGATCATGAAGTTTATATAATTAAACTCTTGAAAACCTCATGTCACGCCCCAGGAGGGTACCCTAGACGTAATCGATACTCAAAGACTATTGTTAGTCCCCAAGTGAACCACTTGGCCTCATCACATTCATCCATCTAAGCATTCTACTATCAATGCTGTACTTTGTGTTCTTTTTATTACTTTATCTTTACTGTATAATCTATGCACAACATATAATAAAAATGATCAGCTGATCAGTGGTAAATCTATATTGGGATCCTCCCTGACTAGGTTTTTCCTTTCACCCCTTGGGCTACCCCCTCCCCCCGTGATAGGATCGACCTGGCTAGGTGATTCTTCCACCTCTCGAGTTACCACCCATCAATAGGAAATATACTTTATCTTTCAATTACTTTTGAGATGATTCTTTTGGTGGTCATAATATTGGAGCTTTAGGACTGTAGATGTAGCTTGTGACATGTAAATAATCATATATACACAAATAATGAAATGCGTATGAGATGAAACAACTCGTGAACGTTATTTAGCAACAAGAACCCATGTATCTTGGTATCCACGTATGTATGTAAATTTGAAGGTGACATGTATGGGAGCATATGAACATGTGAAAGAGTGGAGACATGGTTAATAGTTGTGTCGGAGTTAGTAAGTGCCTTTATGCGCCAAGGAAGAATCTAGATTTCATGTCAAGTAATACGAAATCGAGTAACCTTATATACCTCGTTGTACGACCTCGCTATTACCTCGAGATAACCTTCTCTTCCTCCAAATATTTATCTACAGTATAGTAGGTGATAAAACTAGCATTAGCAGTCAATAGATACATCTTGTAAGCCCAATCTCATAAAAAAAAAAACACACGGGCAACAAGCGTATAATTATAAACCTGAGCGTATTCTTTCAACCTTTCCGTCTCTAATCGTATTTTCTAATACACATTCTCATATACATATCATGTGCAGCTTGTTTTAGTGCCATAACAATCTTACAACAGTCCACAACGCACAACACATAACAATTCTACACAACATACAAATAGGCGGCATAACGTTACATCCCTTCGTTATATTTCGACGTCGATAATTCCAAACCTGTTCCAACTTTAACCAAACCGTTCCCACCATATATACATATAAAACTAGTCCTAAATCAGTTCAAAAATAGTCCTCAAAATAGGTGTAGTGCGTGAGACCATAGTCCTCAATTAATTAATCCATAATTTCTACAAACAACATACTTAGGATAATACGTTAAACCTCGATTATTTACGTATAACCAAATAGTGTAGCAACCTTTATACATCATCACAGAACTGAAACAAATTAAGAAAAGCAACATTCTTTCATAATCAAGTCATCCAAGAAGAGAAAAGCTCCCAAATAAACAAGAAAAGTATACAACAATCCTTAGAACACATGCTGTCCAAAAGTTTCAGCATATACCTAACCAACATAGTCTCTTGTTTTCCATAAGAAAATCATACTAAACACATAAGTAAACTCACTTACCATTACCTTCCAGGTGTAGGAATTCTCTAAGAACCCTAAAAGTCTCCTTATAGCTGCTTTGCAAGGTTAAGAAAGTGTAGAGGGAAAGCTTGTGAAAGCTGATTTTTTTTACAAGTTGAAGTAGCTTAAATGTGCGGCTTGTAAGCCCTTTTAAAGAGACAATTTTGGCCGACTTTCTCTTGAATATTTAACATTATTTTATCAAGTTAGTAATGTACTATTTTTTTCCTTTCACTTGAGTCTTAATGGGTTGCAAATTGATGGGCCTTTGCTGCCCATTTTTCTCCTTTCTCTTTAGTTAGTTGGGCCTAAATTATCAAATGAATTGTAATGGGCTTGGGCCCTTTTTCTATTCTTGTTGGGCTAAAAATACAGTCCATTTATGATGTTAAAACACGTGCTAAAGTTACACCCTTAACACGGACTTTATCCATAATTGGACTTGGACAGATTCGACGTCGGACCTCGTCTTCGTCTAGCTAGCAAGTTTAAGCTAAGCAAGTAGGTGACTCACCTGCTAGCTTCTTAAGTCCTGCAAGCACCTCAATTCTCTCACTTTGTTTAGGATCGTGATATCCTGAATTTGACACAAAACTTGTATACACTCGATCCTCTTAAGCGTTAGACGTACATATCGCCCTCTAATATGAGATTCAAGTACTTTTAAAAATGCGCTAATTTGACCAAACCATATCATGTTTCATTTGCATAGAACTAGTACATATAACATGTGGGATGTTACAAGTACCTTGCTGGGGATGAGGCTGTCAGGGATCTTAAAAAAGTCTGTCAAGCCCTCTGAGGGACAAAGGAAACATCCGCTTTCACGGTCCAATCCTCTCTTACGCTGGCCACGTACTTAATGAGTTCGAGTGGGACTCACTCTTGCCCATTTCGGTGCTAATACTCCTCCCATGACTCAAGAAAGCTCATAGTTTGTCAAGGTCAAACTATTACACAGCCAACCCCCCCTCAAGCAGGGTCATCATCTCATCTATCATTCTATCAACTCAGAGAGTATAACTATTCTTCAAGCTACGGTTCAATCCTCGTTTAATCCAATTAACACTAATTCCATCTACTTCAGTCATCAATACACTCATCTCAAGGCTTAGAACTATCATTAGGAAACAATTGAATAAGCAAAACATTAGAGGTTATTTATGGAGACTCAAGAGACTATCAAGTCTTATAATCTAGCATTATTCTCACGTCTCAATCTCAATCACAATCACAATCACATTCTCACTCAAGGCTCTAGACTCAATCCTACCTTCTTTCATGCAATCTTTAAGAAATAATAATTAGGGTTTATGCAATAATTCAGGCAAAACATTCAATTCAAGTAAACAAGTTTATGATGATCATCAACATGTGAAAATACATGCAAATAATATAACTTTCAAGAAAATATTCAATGAATCATGCATATAGACTCAAGAAATCTTCAATTCTCCATCTAGACCACCTGTGGAGCACATGAGAGAACAACCTCATGTTTTCATTTAGCCTTACATGCCTGGGGTTTGAAGAATCCTAAATTTTCTTGCACGAATTGACCCTGGACTCGAAATCCTCCTCTCCTTTTCTTCTCCTTCTCTCAGAACGTAGTTAGACTTAAGAAAAGTGGGGTTATAAAAACCCTTTCATATGAATCTAAGCTTAAATACTCATCTTAGGACTTAAGAATATATTAAAAAGGATGAAAATGCCCTTCCCAAAGTTAAAACGGAAAAAATCACATTCTTGGCCACTGGTGCGTGTTGCGCACCAGCACATTTGGGCTGGTTTTCGCAAAATCAGTTTTCGTCGAAGAAAATAAAAAAAAATCAAGTGTGGTTCCACGTCCTAAGCGCGTCGCGGCCTGGACGCAGAAACCTCACTGTTTTGGCTCACTTTGAAAAAAATAATTCGCGTTTTTTCGCGTTGAAGTCGAGTCGAGATCATTTTCCAACTCGATTTTTCGCACTGATCGCAAATTCAGTCTCAGATTTTCCATCGATGCTTTGAAAGACGCGTTGCACGCACGATACGTTTTAGGGACGTTTTAGTAAATTATATGGGGTGTGACACCTCATGTGTAGACAAAGTATATCTATAGTTGCCTTTAACATCCTTATTAACTTTTGTTAATTTACAGGAACAAGTGTCAAATTAAATCTTATAACAACAATAATATGTTTAGTGTATTCATACAAGTAAAGTCTTAGAAGGATAGTGTATATATAGTCTTACTTGTCATATCTTGGAAAGATACAAAAATTATTTTCGATAGAATTTTGACACAAATAAATAACATATATCCAAATCAAATGAATACCTTAGTGCTTGATAAAAGTAAATGAAATGACAAATCAAATGAAAATGTCAAAAGGAAACATGTTGTAGAAACAAAATATCTCCAAAGTCATGGGATGTTTATGGACATTTTCATTGATTTTTACATTTCCAATAAGATGTGACAATTGAAATTCTTTAGACACCAATGCAATGTTCTTTTAAAAATGCAAAAGAAGATTTAAACCACAAATAATATGGTTTTTGTTTTATTTTTATTTTATTTTAGAGGATATTTATTTTCATTTTATTGTTGATCTTCTCCATGATATATGTCACAATAATGCCTTGTGAGTTGTGATTTGTCAATTGACAGATAAGATAAGAGTTTTGATTTCTTAAAAAATTAATCTAATTTAAATTTTTCATAACATATCATCAGCATAAGATATGGATCTTTGTGTTTTGCATCAAGTGGTCCTTTGTACTTAAATGTACTACATATATAAGATCAAAAGGTTTGGTGATATGTATAGTTAGAATTTCTTCATCTTGATCAAAAAAATTGAGTTTACATTTATGCAATGAGAGTGTGAGCGAATATAGAGTCGTATGTTGATTTTTATTTGAACTAAATAATTTTGACGTATTTAACTCTTTAATAGATCAACGAGTTAAAATATTGTATATCTGAAGAAAAAAAATGTTGTTATAGTGATAGTATACATTTTAATTCATTGCAAATCTAGCGAAGGCAAAAAATACTAAGTAATTTCTTTTATATGCTTAAGTTAAAGTAAAAAAAGTTACCTTTATAAAAATAGAAGATAATTTAAACTAACCCGAACACCAATTATATGTATATTTAGACATCAATTATTTACTATCATAAAGTCATTTAATATTAATTGAAGAATCAGAACAAGATCATGTTACTAATTCTCCTTTCCCATTGTGCATTTATTATGTTGGAGTCCTCAAAGTACTAGTATATTAATTGAACTATAATAGTTGTTCCAATTCAAACATTTGCCTTCCCAATAATGACTTCATTCTTGCAACATATCCTTGCTATTCTATTCTCTTGTTAATATTTAGTGTAATGTTATATACATAACTATAAAATAAGAGGCCGCAGAAGTTGTTGAAATAGACAGTTGTGTTGGATTACATGTCTGCTTGAGTTCTCTGCATCTTCTCCTTCTTTATTACATGTGTTCCAATTAAAATACTTTGTCAACTTTGACGTGCTTGCTTCAGCTACTTAATTATATTCCTTCAGCTGCTTCTCCTCCTCCTTTATTACAGACGATCCAATCAAAATATTCTGTCTGCTTTAACAAGCTTGCTTCAGTTACTTTTTATATTTCTTTAGGTGTTTCAACTATGTTTTTACAATATTTCCCTTAATAAGACATTTTGGGTAGTGCATATATACACATACACTCCCTTCGTCAAATAATAGTTGTTTCTTATTGACTTGGCATTGAGATTAAGAAACAGTAAATGATAGGATTGATTTTATCAAATCATCCTTTGAATATAATAAATCAATTAGAAGTGTTGTTTGACGAATAAATAATTAAACTTTTATCTATACATGTGTCTCTTAATTCTAGAATAATTAATGTTAAAGATAAAGTTGGTAAAAAAGATAATTCTCTTTTGATTGTCTAAATTGATACTTCCTTTGTTTCATATTAAGTGAATTGTTGGGTCATTTCGCACATATTAAGAAAAAAAAAATAAAGATAAAATTTAATCATGTTTTTCCATTTTACCCTTTTCAAACTTGACACACTCATTTAATGCATCATTTATTTCTCATACAAAATTCAACCATAGAAACTTAATTAATAAAGGGTAAAATTAGAAAAAAATTCTAAAACATCCCTTGAAAAGTGAACAATTCACTTATTTTGAAACATAAAAAATTTTCTAACAATTAACTTAATATGAAACAGAGCGAGTAATATTTTGGGACAACTAATTTTAGTATACTTGACAACTAAGATGGGACGGAGGGGGTATAATGTTGTATATATAGTACACATATTTTTTAACTTGATAATGATATAATCCAACAAATAAATTAAATTTGTGAAATCTGTTAGATCAAATAAAGCAAAGAGCTTCAACTGTAACTTTACGTTTTGTTCAGATAATATATTGTTAAAGACTAACTAAGTAAAAAAAAAATTAATAATTTAAACTTTTAGATTAGATAATCACATATTTTAATGTGATATCAAAACTAATAGAAATACTAGATTTAATTGTCAAAAAGAGATTTCATATGCTCGTCTCATAAAAAAGAATCAAGCTTCCGGTGTGTTATTGATAACTTGTTTGGAGAGTCATTCCATATCATTTCATGATATATTGTATTATTTTAACAAATATAATATCTAAATAAATTGTAAAAATTTTCATAATGCAAGAAAGCAACAATATGAAGAGTATTTAGCTAATTACAATGTGTATATACAAACAAAATGGTGGGGATGGTGGGAGGAAAAAAGGTAATGACGTAGGCACACTAAATTAGTTGTTACTGTTATGACACTTTTCATAACAGATTAATATCTTAGAATAAAATTTAAATAATCTAAGATAAAAATAAATGTTATATTTCAAAAATTAAGATCATATATATATATATATATATTAATACAAAACGATATGATAGGTAATCACTATCCAAACAAGTTGTGAGGAACATGCTATATATACAATTTACATAAAAATATTTTTTATTCATTTAAGTTTTTAAGTGACATTTATTTATTTAGTTTTTCTTTTCATGTTCGATATTCAATTAAATTTAAATTTAAATTTAAATTTAAGTTTATGCATTATTATAATTGTGTGTGTTGTGTTTAGGAATTCCAGCTACCATACTTTATTAGACAAAAATTATCTGTTTGCAAGAAGGCCGACAAAGGAACCATAATTTTATTTAGAATAATAAAATAGACATATGTTGTAATCTTAATTAGTATTATAATATTTTTTTATTCTTAACTAAAGACTTTGTATTTGAGTTCCTCGAATACAAAGTGATGTCTGCTGGGAAGTACTTAACCTCATTATGTAAGATTTTTATATGCAAATCTAAATTTAACCAGATTCTAATATGAATATCGAATGAAAATTTTAAGAAGAAAAAGGCATAATATTGTCTTAACTACCAACAAAAGTCACAATTCCTTAATTCTATTTCAGTACATCTTACTTGATGTTTATGTACGATATATAGAGCCATGTTCATTGTATGTATCAACATTAAGATCTTCAAACTTCAAAGACAAAAGGAATCGTATCAAAAGCTTGATGTATGAGAAGATTTATTAGTTGTTTAATTTTCTTCTTTATAGATATAAAATTATGGGATGATCATCTTGTAATATATTTTTTCCAAGTAGTTTTGACATATTAAAAAGGATCTCATTAGAGGTGGAACCAAAATTCGATATTTATGAATTCTTAATTAATTTGTCTTTAAATTCATAGTAAGTAAGCAACTCGTTTTGCGTAGTAATTAGATTTTCAATATATAATTGCAAAAATTATTGTATTTGTACCTAATTCATAATGAGGAAAACGATCACTTTCTTACTAGAAGCACACAAAATAAATTCCACAAGTGATATTTTCATAATAATTGTGTCCTCTTTATCCTCTAACACATTTTATTTTCACCCAGACTCAGGTCGGACCCTAGCCACATCCCTATAACAAGATAATCATAATATATTAGTATTGTTTGGTGAAACGGCCTATATATAAGAAACTAATATAAAATCTAAATTATTGAGAGCAAACCCTCCCTCTAAACAAGAATTTATAAATGGCTACATTGTGGATGTTATTATTTTTATAGTATGAGAAGAGTGTTTTTTAATTCGGTTATTAGGTTTGTTTATATTTATGTTTGAATCTTAATCATTCAGATATGAACTATTAGGTTGTCAACAACAACAACAACATTACCCCAATGCCTCAAAGGCTCCCGCCCATTGCGGGGTAAGGGGGGTCGGATGTACGCAACCTGACCCCTATGTTTAAAAACATAACGCGACTGTTTTCGGATGACCCATAGAACTATTAAGTTGTCACGATTCGAAATTCAAGCGTGATGGCACTCACCTAACCCACCAAGGCGAGTCAGCCTAGCACTTACTAATGCAAACATAACAATAATTGTGGAAGATGAATAAACTAATACAACAGTTAATCATATGAATATCAAACTACAACTATCCCAAGGACTGGTGTCACATGTACAAGCATCTAAATTACAGAATTCTCGAATAAAATACATGTCTCAAATGTCTAGCTCTCAAAATAGAGCATAACATAATAATAGATTCCTTGAAAGTCTGCTGCTGACACAAGCAACTACCTTAAAAATAATCCAAAAGCTCGATCCTGTAATGAGAAAAGTCTAACCAGAGGGATCGGGCTCGCGTCCTACAAAATATAGCAAAGGGTGAGCACCAAACAACAGGATACTCAGCAAATGGAACTAACTTAAAGTAAAATAATGAAGAACCAAATAACTCCTTAACACCTAACCAAATATCGCCAGACTATAAGCCTGCACTAAAAAAAAAAATCAGCATAATATATCTATCATATATAGAAAATTACTAGAATGTAGATATAACCATCACTTAGTATTAGGCCTCTAAGGATCACAATCTCACAACTATTTTGCAATACAAGAATTCATAACCTTCACAATTACACCATCCGA
>JAABOM020000101.1:431079-445197 GCA_011800125.2 Solanum clarkiae
ACTTTCGACGCTCCTCATGGGTCATCTGGAAACAGTCGCTTTATGTTTTTAAACATAGGGGTTAGACTGCGTACATCTGACCCTCCCCCTCACCCTGCAATGAGCGGGAGCCTTTTGAGGCACTGAGTATGTTGTTCTTGTTCTTCTTCAAATAAAATTTATATACATC
This sequence comes from Solanum clarkiae, assembly GCA_011800125.2. Classification (NCBI taxonomy): domain Eukaryota; kingdom Viridiplantae; phylum Streptophyta; class Magnoliopsida; order Solanales; family Solanaceae; genus Solanum; species Solanum clarkiae. The sequence continues at coordinate 431,249 of JAABOM020000101.1, forward strand.
ACAGCTCCTCAAAATTTTGCTCATAAAATTATAATGAATATATTGTTGGATCACGAAATCGGAGTAAAAATATCAGGATGGGGTGGGAGTGGGGTGGGGGGTGGTTGGAGATGAACACATATAAATTGCCTATATAAACAACATTCCAAAACCATAACTTATAGTAATTCATTCATTTCTTCTTTCTATTTTCTCCTTTTAGAACCAACTTTCACACACAAAGCTACTGAAGAACAAACAAGAGCAAAGGAAGAAAAAAAAATCTCCTCTGCAAAATCTCAGGTACAAAGCTGACTTGAAACTCTCTGAATGTTTTTATGTTGATTTTGTGTTGTTTGTAGTGATTTTAATGGTACCATTTTTGTTTACAGAGAAGGAAAAAAATGCAAGCCATGAATTCACTTCTAAGTCAACAACAGCAGTCACAGATGTCACTTCAAGACCTTCAAAATGGCGGAAATGGCGGTTCTTCTGGTGGTATTGTTGGTGGTTTATTGAGTCAACAAATCGGTCACTCTCACTTTGATCCGGCGTCGTCACACGACGACTTTCTCGAACAGATTCTATCTTCTGTTCCTTCTTCTTCTCCTTGGCCTGACCTTTCCAAATCCTGGGATCCACATCACCACCTCTCATCGCCGCCTCCGCCTCCGCATAACCCTAGCTCCGGCGAAGATCAGCCTCCTCCTAATCCACTTCACCAACAGTTCCATTACGACGACCAGGCTTCCTCTCTCTTAGCTTCAAAGCTCCGGCAGCATCAGATCACTGGAGGCGGTGGCGCTGCTGCTAAAGCACTTATGCTACAACAGCAGCTTTTGCTTTCTAGAACACTCGCCGGAAATGGACTCAGGTCACCTACTGCAGCTTCCGACGATAACGGCCTCCTTTCTCTCCCTGTAAACCTCAGTAATGGTGACCATAACGACAGCGTCTCTAATCCGGTGAGTTTCATTTTCTCATATTTATGACTAATTTTAACTTCTCCAACAATTATTAACGATTAATTACGCCACTAAAAACAGGCTAATGACAGTTCCGTTCAAGCTCTTTTCAATGGATTCACCGGATCTCTTGGTCAAACCTCCAATCAACCTCAACATTTTCATCATCCTCAGGTTCATCCACACACATTTTACATGCATATAATACAAAACACATAAAACTAGCAAAAACTAATACAATATTTTCGAATTTTTTTTAGGGAGGATCGATGCAATCGCAGAGTTTTGGAGCTCCGGCGATTAACCAAACTCCAGCAGCTAGTGGTTCAGCTGGTGGTGGAGGTACAACGCCGGCAGCACAACCAAAGCAACAACGAGTTAGAGCTCGTAGAGGACAAGCTACTGATCCTCACAGCATCGCTGAAAGAGTACGTTTAATTACAGTTTTGCCCTCCTTCGATCAGTTCAGTTTTTTTATTTTTTCCTGATTTTCCGAATTTTCTGGGTTTCTGTTTTGCTTTTCTGTTGCAAATGAAAATGGTGGGCAGTTACGTAGAGAGAGAATTGCAGAGAGAATGAAGGCTTTACAGGAGCTGGTACCCAATGCCAATAAGGTAATTTCACACTAAATTACTCAAATCCTACCATTTTTACTTTTCTATTATATACTCGGACCAAACAACATCATACCCATTAAAATTTCATAAGTGAAGTCTGAGAGAATGAATTGTATGCAGACTTTACCTCGATATAGAGTCCATTTATGATACTCAATCAAACTAAACACTAATAATTTAAATATTATATATTCATATCAATTATTATTTTGAACGAGTAAAAATGAATAAAGAATAAATTTCAATCAAATGTACAATATTCTCTTTGACCTAGAGATAAGAAGCAGTAAATGATGAGAAAATTGCAAGGGTAGAATAGACATAGTAATATGATAAATTATTTATTAATTTTATAAATTGAGTAAGTATTATTGGATATAAATTGAGTAATTATTTTAATTTAAAATATTCATTATCTGATCTTAACTTTGAGTAAATTATCATTAGTTTCATTAATTAGAAAATTAATCATATTTGTAAATTGTATAGTACTGCTTTTCATCCCATGTGATTGACGGATATCATAAATCTGAATTGGACACGTGTCATGAAAATGTGGCGAGTGTATGGTTCTTGTATACTCGAGAGTGTGAGGAGAATGTGTATTTTTCTTTCTTTCCGTGCGTACTTGAAAATGAAAACTGGAAAAGAGATTCTCCGGGGATCGTAATCCCACTGATAGTTACCTCCTCTAATGTAATTTAACACATTTTGTGTCTAATATTATTCTCCCATTTTATTTTACGTAATATCATTTAACTTAATATGATATTTAAAAAAAAAACTTTAAAAACCTATAGTCCAAAATGAAATGAAAAAAGTATTATATTAGATATTTTTTTCATTCAATTTTTTTTTAAAGTTAATTAATCATATAAAATATGTTAGTATTTATTTTAGTTATGCACATCAAAATCAATTGGGATGAGTTTGAATTTTATAACTTATTAGGGTTATGTATATAATTAAAGAATGTGAAGTATTTTATATAGTTAGTTTATTTATGTAAGGGATACTTTAGAATATGCGTAGAAAATAATTTTAAAATTTAAAGTGAAATTATCTAATACTCTCTTCCGTCTATTTTTATAATTGTCTAGTTTGAAAAATCAATAAATTATTTACTATTTGTGTTCATCTATTTATTAGATACTATTCAATATTTAATAATTTTTTCAGAGCACTAAGTTTAATATATTCAAAGGCCGCAATTATTTATTATTTTTTAAGGTGTGTGTCAAGTCAATAGTAGACCATTGGTGCTAGACAGGAGTAAAAACACTTTATCATATATTTAGGTGATCAATTGAGACAAACCATAATGCAATTATTTAAATGAAATTTCGCGTCAATTATAAAGTGCTATAAAAGGATAAAGTTTCGACATCGAAGATAGTACAATCGCCAAGATTGTGGTGAGATAGTAAGTAATATCTCTCAATCCATAATTAGATGTTTTGAGTACATCTCTTGAAATCGTTTTTGGTTGGGAGAGTTTTATTGTTTGAGTAAATTTTTTGGACATGAATCTAAATTAACATGGGAAACAAAGAAAAAGTGTTGTTCTTTGCTTATTGTGTATTGACACAACAAATATCTTGTGTTTTTAAATTGATTTTATAGGAAGAAAATGAAAGTGAATTGTCAGAGTTATTTGATTATTCAATGTGAAAGAGATGAAGTGAATGGTGTTTAAATAAATGGGATACTAACGTGATAGTGTTTGTTGGTTTTATGGAATGACAGACAGACAAGGCTTCAATGCTGGATGAGATCATCGACTATGTCAAATTCCTACAGCTCCAAGTCAAAGTACTCTACTCATACTCTCTCTTTCTTTCTTTTTCTTCATTTTTAAATTGGAAAAAAGATGCTCCTTGTTGACAATTTGGATGGGAAATAATATTTTAAAATTAGTTGGTGAAGATTTTTTTCTTTTAAATTATAAAGAACCACTTTCTGTCAATTTCATGGTGTTTGTGTTTCATTTGTGTGTGAAAACTCAGGTTTTGAGTATGAGTAGATTAGGTGGTGCTGCAGCTGTTGCTCCCTTAGTTGCTGATATGTCCTCTGAGGTACACTATCTCAATCCCTTCTTGAACTTTCATTGTTTTCACATCTAATCATTGAAATATTTGTATTGAACATTGGTATATCATTTTATACTTTTTTTTCCTGTCGTGTTAGCTCATTTCATGCGCTCATTTAAAAATAACAAATACAAAGTATAATTTATTATACTATTCCTATTTATTACTCTAAGCATTTCTTGAGAATTGAACACTTTTAAGTAGTACTCCTTTAATAAAAGCGATAGTTGGAAACTATTGCTATTTTTGGATTTAAATTCTTACGGTGATATCTATTTTGAGAGTAGTGTGTTTTGATAAATTTCTAGGAAGCTAAAGTTATCTATTTTAAAGAATTGAGGTATTTAGGTAATTTGTTTTGGAAAAAAGGGGGTTCTAAGTAATAGTGGGAGGTATATTTTCACCTTAATATCATCCATATGCATTTCAAATTAACTAAACACACAAATTGTTACTTTTAAAAGAACTTTTGATGAACATAATTTTGAAAGTTTGGGCAAATAAATTATAAATTCTTTAATCAACAACTTAATCTAATATAAATTCTCATAAACTTTCAAAGGAAATAACAAAGCATCCTGTCATTTGAGATAATAAGCAATTATAGCGTATATAGAGCTTACTATTTAAAGGAAAAACAGGAGGAAATAAAAAGCATTGGTACAATTTCTGAACCAAAAAACCAAATACCCCATCTTCCTCTATGAAATGTCTGTGTCAGCATAATGCGACAAAAACATAAAGTATCACGCGTGCCTACTTGTGTTCCCTCACCCCTTTTCCCCATCCTACCCAAACAAAACATCCCTCTATTCCACTATCTTTTATACACTTTCATATAAATATATGTATCATCAAGTTGATTATATTATACATTAAAAATACTTATGTGATTAAAATTAAATAATTTATATTCACGTAATAAAGCTAATATTGGAAAGTGTAATCATTATATGTTTTATAAGAAATAATATATATAATTGAATCAAATCATATTAATTTAAATAAAATGAAAAATACAATATTGTTGCAATGCACGTGCATATATATTGAGAAAAACATTTAAAAGTATAATTTGAATCATTATATCTGTTATTATCTTTAGTAAGACATAATTAATATAAAGCTTCAATATAGTAGGTTATCATTTTATAGTAGATTTTATCTGATCAGATAATTAATTACCCAATAATTATCTTGTAACCGATATGATTAGCTTAAATGATACTCATTATTGGTTTATTACAACAGGGAGGAAGAGGGGAAGGAAATGTAGGGAGCGTAGGTAACGGAACGACGTCGTCTTCCAACAACGACACAATGACTGTTACGGAGCAGCAGGTAGCTAAATTAATGGAGGAAGATATGGGATCCGCCATGCAATATCTCCAAGGAAAAGGCTTATGCCTTATGCCTATTTCCTTAGCTACCGCCATTTCAACCGCCACGTGTCAATCCAGAAACCCTATGATGCCTAACGGCATCGGCGGCGAAACCGGTGGCCCAACCTCTCCGAGCTTATCTGCTTTGACTGTTCAGTCAGCCACCATCGGTAACGCCACCGGCGCCGGCGCCGGTATTCACGATCCTTCCATTAACGACGTTCCTTCTCTTTCTGAAGCTTAAAAATCATCCCGTTTGGAGTTTTTTAAACGGCGTTGAGCCTCCGTCAAGTCTACCAAAATAAGGGTCTGTTAGAAAGATAGAGAAACAGAAACGGCGCCGTATTTGGGTAGACTTGGGTTAAGTAAAAGCTTAACTGAAAGCTAACAACAGGAGTGGCCAATATTGGCAAACTTGAGAAACTCATGTTACTTCTTAAATTAATTAATGATGATTTTTTTTCTGTTTTATTTTAATTAAGAAAACTAATTCTGTTTTATTTTAAAACTCATACATATATTATTATACGTAATAATGAGTTGTGATGATGTAGTAGATAATTATGAATGATTAATATGATCCAAACCAAGAAAAAAGATGAATAAGTATCCATCTGTCGTTGTTTTTACCTTGGAAAGTTTTGTTAGCTCAGAATTTATGGAAAATAATTTATTAATTCGATGACATAAGAATGAAATTATGTTGTATGTATTATCTAGAGGTGTCAAACGGGTATATTGAGTTAAAATTGAGAATGTTAAAATAGGTTGAAATAAAAGTTGTGTTGGATTATGACCCGTCTAAATTTACTTTGGGCCCAAGCGGGTTTGATTCAAATGAATTACAATTCGTGCGGATCATGACTCATCCAATTTGACTCGTCCAATCTCAATAATTTTAACATATTATTATTTACTTTATATAACCATAATTTGAATTTCAGCATAAGAAAATAAAAATAAAATGTTACAAAATAAATTGATAAATCATAGAAAATATAAAATAGATAGAAGACATATATTAAATCAATGCAAGTAAAGATCCTTAGAACAGGTTGAAAGTGGAGATTAAATTAGGCTCAATTAAAGATTCTTTCATAATGGATTGAGATTGAACCAAATTCAAATTATTTCGAATCCAATTTATAAATTTTTGAATGAATTAGATGAATTATTTATATTTGGGCTCATTTTGACACCTTTAGTACCATCTTTTTTATATTCCATATGTATAATTATATTGGTAAATTATTTTTTTTATTTTGTAAAATTAGGGGTAGAGGAAGGGAAAAAGAGGAGAGAAATTACAATATAGAGAATTGAATTCTCACCAACAAAGTGAAAGTTCAAGTAGTCAACCAATTAAGCTACTGAGATTTCCATATCGATAGATTATTGTTGTTGAAAAAAGATTGATTTTTTATTTAAAGATAAAGAAAACAAGGATGGGAAAAATTGGATTTTGATTCTTTCACATTTCAAGGAAAAGGATTGACAGCTTTTGAGGGTTTTGCTTTATCCCTTCTTCATTATTTAAGTAATATCTTTGTGTTTTTAGTACTTTTAGGGGAGTTAGATTGCTTTATTTTATGGTATTCTATTTACCATCATTTCTTGTTGATATATGTATTTTTATTAATAATAACTGCCAATTAAATAATAGACCCTCCTTTTCGTTTGACTTTAAATAAAGAATTAATTCCACTTTAAACAAGGTCTTCTTTTGCTTTTGTAAGAAGAGAGAGATAAAAAAGGGGTAAGTTTATGTGTCAAAGCTATTGAGGAAAGATTGGAATTTTGGAACTTGTTAATGTCTTTCCATTGGAAGAAAGAAGTCAAGGAACTTTACTTTCTTTCCAAACAAAAGAAGGGGAGAAAAATAGAGATAAGAAAATTGACACAAATAAAGTAGTTTGATAAGGACCATTTCCTAGTTTAAGATAGTCAAAAATAAAAGTATGAAATTAAAGTCTGAGAAAATGATTTTATATATCTAGTGATATAAATATTATCTATTACTTTACTATCGAGTTATTAGTTAATCCATCAAAAGAATCTTAAACAGTCACGAATCAATAATTCGGTATAAAAAATAAATAAAACTATTATCAAAATCACTAAATCAATAATTTATTACCAATACAACAACAATAACATACCCACTGAAATTCCATAAGTGAGGTCTGAGAAGAATAAAATATGCGCAAATCTTATCACCACACATAAAAATAGATAGATTGTTTCTGAAAAACCTCAACTCGAATAACTTTACCCCAAACTATTACCACTAAATCAATAATTTTTTTTTCACTTCATATTATTAATTTTAATTCGATTTTGAACCACTCTAAATATGACACACAATAAATGAAGGAAAGAAAACGTATATTAGACGTTAAGAGTTGAAAAAAGCACAATTCTTCAAATTTGTAAATTAGAGACTTTTGCTATAGACTAATTTTTAAGTCTTTGCTTCTGTCGGCAGGAAAACATGTTTCTCTTGCGTAACCTTCATGCAAAAACCTCTTAATTTATATACTTCCTTCGTTTTATTTGATACGATATTTAATTATATAAATTTTATTAAAAAATTTTATAATTTTAAACTAAAATTATAATAAATATCATATGAAATGTTACAAAATAATAAGTAATCTGTAAACTTAGTTGAGAACAGCATCTTAAAACAAAAAAGCTATAAAAGATTACCACAAATGGCATGGGACAAATAAAATTTTAACACAAATTCAATATGCCACTTTCTAAAATGGAATATGAATTGGACAAATAGATGATTCCAAACTTATCAATTATATTTGGATAGACTTATTATTATTTGGTAATTATAGACCATATGTCAAATTTCAACTTGTTTTTCAGTCAACAATTATCATAGCTTAATCACTTTAAGTCTTTGGCTTATTTACCCTTTTTCTTTTATTAAATTTGGCTTTATTTACTCACTCTTATTAGTTTCAAAATGACTAATAATTGAGAAATATGATTTGACATGATTGAATTTTTTTGGTTTCTATTTGGGTAGTTGGTGATAAATTATAAAAATAAAATTTCATTGCTCACCTACTAATTAATTAAAATTAAAGAAAATATACAACTTAATCTTTTTTTTTTTTTGGTGAGGGGAATTGGTTGTTGTTCCATTTATGTATGATTAAAGATATTACCCTTTGAATCTCCAAAAATTAAATGATTTATTGATGATTAAATTACACGACTAATCAAACATATACTATTTAATTATTTATTATAGTTATAATTTTAAATAATTATTGCTCACCACTAACGTTTCATCCTAGTTGCTAGGACCACTTCCGAATTTGTATATTGGTAGTGAATTATTCAAATGAATTTTAATATTGGCAGTGAATCATATAAATAAAAAATACTCATAGCAAATAAAACTATAGCTATAAAGTGTAATCAAGCAAACTGTAACAAAAAAAAAATAATTAAGATACTTATTAATAATTATTTGTGAAAATTTATCTTTATTATTAATCATTATACAATCTAATTGTATATGTACGTTAACTTTCTACCTTTGCTCCCTCTTTGAGGTCAGTATATTTCTAAGAATAATTTATCTATAAAATATATCCAATATAAATAGACCAAAATTTATACTGACATATTTTATTGAAGATTAAAGAATAATAATATATTTAGTGTGATCTCATAAGTTATAAGTGTGATTTAGAAAAGATAATGTATATGTAAATCTTACTTATACTGTAAGATAGAAAAATTATTTTCGATAGACTATTGACTAAAAGAAAAATTAGAGGATGAAAAACCAAGACCTAAAAAGGGGACTTAATCATATACTACAAGGACCAAAATTTCAAAAACATTTAAAAAATAACAACCGTTATCATGAAATTTCACATATGGCATTTATTACAACTTTAAAAATATCAGTAAACATTATTTCTCTCTGATTAAAGATAATTTGAATTTCGTCTCATTTTATATAGAAATCCTTATATAACTAACCTCATAATTTAGATATTTGGATGCATTATATAACTAACCTCACAATTTAGATATTTGGATGCACGTTCACATAATGAGTTTGGTAATTGTTATCAAAATTAAGATAAATGACATGCTACACACAAACTATTTTATCATAAATAAATATATTTCCAAATAATTTTTCATAAAAATATTTTAATATTTTACTCAACATAAAAGTTAGAATTTATCAATACGTAAAAGATTTTCAAATTAGTGTTTCGATTAAGTCAACTTAGGTCACGATGGCACGTCAATTTGGTGTAACAATATAATTTAAATAGCCACCCGGCTAAAAACATAGCCTAGTTTATAATAAGTATACTTACATAAATCTTATTGGGTTTAGAGTTAATTACATTATTTTTCTACTCTCTTCAAATTTTACAAAAATTTCATAAAATTTATAAAATTCGAGATACATCACTGGACTTCTAGATGCATCACCAAACTTCTGGATACATCACCAAACATTCAGATATGTATCAGAGAGATGTATCAGAGAGGATAGGAAAGGGAAGGATATATTCGAGAGGAAATTTACGTATTCGAGAGGAGAAGAATGTAACAGAGAGGAAATGGATGAAGAGATAACGATGTATCCGAGAAAAGATTTTTGAAATTTTTTTAATGATAAGGTATTTTAAAAATTATGATAGGATAAAATATGTATTGAGGTGATTTTTTCGATATTATATTGATTAGCGATTATAATTATTTTTTATTCAACCGTCAAATATATAACTTCTCTCAAAAATTTATTGCACTAGCCAACAATTCTTATTAAACCCTGTAACTAGCCATCAATTTTTGAGCTAGAAATTTGTGCTTGACAAAGTAATGTAAAATCAACAAAGAAAAATGTTTTGGCTCTTAAAATGGTAAGAAGTCAAACAAAAATTTAATGGATAGATTATTCAACTTGTATTATTGAAGTGAAAAACTCATAAACGTCCATTTTCCGGTCCCTATAATTGAAAAAGAAAGACACTATCGTGAAATTTCAAAATCTAGAATACAAATTAATATTCATGAAATATCGTACGATTTTTTGAATTTCAAGACGGTGTCTATTTTCAAAAGCACAATCAAAAAGTGATTGGTGATGACTATCTCTATTTTTTAAACTCTAACCCCAAATCCCACCAAAAAAAAACATATGTATTTATAAATTACGAGCTAGAATATTTGTTTCATAATGTTTTTATTTGAACTGATTGTCTATTAAAACAATCTTGATTGATCTTATAGACATAAGATTTACATACTTATTATTATTTTGATCAAACTTGTGAAATTATACCGATCATAATTGTTGTTGAATAACTTATGACAATTGCATCATCAAGTCTTTGTCTAACTAAGCAAATATGACTTGTTTGGACTATATTGCCATCATATTTTAGTTGTTGACAATTCAGAGTAGACGCGGTTTTGACCATATTTTTGTTATAATTATTCTGAAGAAAAAGAAATTAAGTCCAAAATTTCAACATCAAAGAAAGATATTTTATTTATCCAAATAGTATAATTATTTTAAAGTAAAAATGTCTTAATCTGTGGCTTAAGAATTGCGTCTAGGCTTAAATAAGTTAAGGGTAAATATTGGTGTTATGTTACTGGATGGAAAGGGAAAGCCACTAACCACAAAAACTTATTATATTACAATTGAATCAACAATAATTTAATGTGTAATTTTATTCCACTTGACTTAATATATTATAACACAACCAAAAAGTTTATTTTTTGAAAAAAAAAAAGTTGATTGATACATATGCCAACTTTTGTTATTAACATTTCTTGTTAAGTCAAAAAGGACAAGCAATCGTCAATTAGTATTTAAAAAACAAGTAAATACAAAGAATTCGACAATTAATTAATTCAAAAAAATTGTTTTAACCTCTCTTGTTAAATCACTTGTATGAACCATTGACTTATTTTTAATATTGTGAATTCTGGCATCAATGTAATTGAAATTATATCTCTGTAATCGAATTTATTAAACAAAGATTTGCCAATGCAAGATTGATTAATTTAATAAGATAGGTAATATGAACATAATGCTAAGTTTTGTCAGTCTTGACAAAAGTTGTGAACAATTGAACAATACACCAATCATCAATGTGACAATATTTGTGAACAATTCAACAAGAGAAAAAAAAAATCAAGTCTTGTCAATCGGACAAAATTTATGAATAACTTAACAACATATCAACTTTCACCAATATGCAAAATTTGTGAACACTCTTAACAAAATATAAAGATAGCATGAGACACAAACTTTCTATCTTTGAAGGGTTTACCCACAGACCAGAGAGTTAAGACTCTCACCTTCTTTTCTAATCAAAGAAAGAAGAGCCCTTAGATTTGGGCCCTTTTCCACTTTACGCGTTTTGTTCTTTTGGTCTCATCATTTTATTTTTTATTCTCTCTTTCAAGTTTCTTTACATCCTAAGAATTACTTCTGTTCTGCTAGTTGGTGTCGCCCGCTCTCTTACTTATCTATTCTCATCCATCTTTACCATGAACAAGTTGTTGCTAGTCCGAAAGACTTCTAAGCAATATTTAACAACAAATAAGAAAGTAAAATGAAAATTGCACCAAAATTATGCCCCACACCACACATGTGAACACGGCAAGATTTGTCAATTCAGTAAAACTTCTAAACAATTTAAGAAAATATGATTTAAGTGACCTAATTAATGGAGCAACCTCAGAAGATCCTATTTGGGCACTTAGATATATTTTGATTGACCCAATTATATAAGTCGATGTGAAACCAAATATTGATTTTTCCGATTAGGCTGGAAATACAAATAATTAACACTTATAACCACTCTGTCTGCTTTCCTTAAATTAAAAAACCTAGGCATAAATAGCACACTTTGCATGCATCAGCAATGGCCTATTGTAGGGCTCTGGCCTAGTGGTAAGATGCAGCGTTACGATATTTAGATTAGGCGCATGTCACGAGTTTAAACTATCCAGCAACAAAATCCTAACAATTAAGTGGAAAAGCATAGAGGGACGAGCTCATCATTCATGAAATTTCAAACTGCGTGCCAGCTAACCCTTGAGCATTTCTTAGTCATCGGAAAAAAGACTACATCATTTGAAGTTGCAAGAACTATTCTCCCCCTTTCTATATGTTTATCGAGTAAGCAACTTAAAAGGAGCCACTTATACAACTTATAATTTTGGAACTACTAGCATACACTAATTACCCTACAGGGATTTATATACTCATGAGAATAAAGCTTTGCAAGCTAAAGGCAGTGGTGGAGGTAGGATTTTTATCAATGAAGTTTTTCTACTATACAAACAACAACAACAACAACATACCCAGGGAATCCCACAAGTGGACGAAGGCATATAGGGGAATCACACAATCAGACAAAAACAAACTCATCTCACTAATAAGATAAAGCCTCCAAGGATCATATAGTCATAACAATAAACAGAACCTAGTAATAGAACAGTTATTAGATCAATGACTTAATCTTAGAGGGAATGTTAGATTCAATGGCACTGCAAAGAGAGACCAAATCAATACACCGCAGAAACTTAACTGACAAAGCGTGTCAGCATGAGTGCGTAAGCAGGAAAAAGGGGTCTCCTCTTTGACAGAAGAAGAAGAAGAACAACTACTACTACTACAAATGCGCCCAAGTCCCAAACAAGTTTGTGCTACTCAATTCACATATTTCTATTAAAATGTGCTGAGTAAGAAACTTTTATCAACTGAAAGAGTAGAAAGACAAATGTGCAGATACTCCGGGACAGGGTTCCCAAATGGTTAAACCAGGGACATGTCTACATTTTGTCCATTAATAGGCTGAATTTTAACTTGATCAAAAACTGGAAAAACTCCTACAACTAATAAACTAGACATAATCCCAATGCTAGAAATAGGAGAAACAAACTGAAGTAACAAACTAACAAACAAATTTGTGATTTTAGAAGCTGCAGATATCTGATATTGATCTCCACAGCACCAAAAGGAATATTGAGTATTCATATAGGCAGCACATCTAATTCCAAACTGAGTTGTAGGTTATTGATTGTATGATATACTTCACTGCTAATGATACCCTTAGCTTTTGGTTTAACCATCAAAATGCATTACGAATAGTTAGGGTAAACAAATATTCCATTCACTATTTCACACAATTTGAATGAATAGGCAATTGTAAGTGAACAAATATATACCAGATTTAACAGTACTCTCCGACTCCCCCACCCCGCAATGAGCGGGAGCCTTTTGAGGCACTGGGTATGTTGTTGTTGTAATAGTAGGTTAGCAAAACCCAATACTAATACTATTTATAAAGATAGCGTGTGTAAAGGTCTAATAGAGAGAGAAGGAGATGGAAGGTACAGTGGGACCAAAGCAATGGAGGGTGCATCGGTGGATGCAGTATCAGAATGGACAGTTTCCTGAGGGGAGAGAGGGCTCCAAGATCCTATGCGGCAACTATCACTTGGTACTGGCCTAGGATCGAAACAGCTGTAGAAGTCCATACGCAAGTAATAGATACACTCATTAAGCCGTTCAGGATACGATCCTAAGCCAATTGAAAAAATAAGACAGATAGAATCTTGAAATACTAAGTGATTACCTTTACAATTCAGTAAGATATTATTAGAGTTATAAGACTGGTTGTTCCAAAGTACAGCAGAAGAATAATTGTAATGTTTCCTACAGCACATACCGCTCCTGCTTTGATATAGTCATGCGAGTTACAGAGAAAAGTGATACCAAAATCCACAATTCAAACAGAAGCAGCTAAAACATTAGGGGGTCGTTTGGTTTGAATATAAGTTATGATGAGATAAATTATGTTGGGATTAGTAATGATGGGCTAAGTTATGTTGAGGTTA
>JAABOM020000101.1:457782-480198 GCA_011800125.2 Solanum clarkiae
CAACAAATGAATGAAATATTATCTACATTCCACACGCTTAGTTAATCACTAAGGTCTTATATAAATTTATGTTGGATAATCTCAATAAGGAGGGTCTATATTACTCCTAGTATTTATTAATCATAAAGGTGCCTAAAAGTGTAAAGACTTTATTATTGGTATGTCGTAATTTTAATATTGTTTAATTAAATTACTTTGCTCGTGTATAATAAATTTAGTATTGCTCAAATAAATTACTTTGTTTGTGTAATAATAACTCTAGTTCTATTGCTTAATTGAATTCAGTAGCTTTCTATAGATTGTTCATGTACGAGGTGTTTGTGACTATGAGATGTGTATTCCTCTCAACAAACTTATTACTTTCAAACTGAAAAATAAACCAAACTGAACCAAACCAATAATTGTTTTTTTGGTTTGATTTGATTTGATTTTAGAAATTTAAAAATTGACTAAATTGATTTGATTATAATTTTAATTAATAATTAATCCACCGAACCATGAACATCCATGATGTTAAGTCTCCTTACAATTATGGGTGTTCAAGGAAAATCAATAGATTATACCAAATCAATAAATCAAGAAAGAAAAACTACTTTTAAGTGATTTTTTTTTTGGCTTTATCTTTAAAAAAGTTGAAACTTAACCAAATTGATATTAGATATCTGTACGACCTTTTAAAACATTATATAATTCAAAATAATTTTTTTTATAACGATTAAACGGGATGTGACTTGATTTATATTAATGGGCCACTTAGAAATAGACTATATAATTGGGCTTCCAAAATCAATGTCTTTAAAATTTGAGAAAATTAAGCTTATACCCTTTAAATGAAAATATTTATATCCATATACTATTTTACATTTTCTACCTCCATATTATTAAAATTTTGCCCCAAATTCGCGCGTTAACATCAACATGACATCAGCATCTGCTTGTATGATATACCAATAGGGTATACATATACTAACAGGGTATGACAGATGTTAAGCTCAATACTATATGATACCGATATGGTATACATATACCGACAAAGTATATAACGAATATATTTTCTACTAATTTAGAGTTTAATAATTTTTTTATTTGTTTCTTAAAAAAATCATATATACCCATTGGGTATCAATATACTGCCAGAGTATCACAAAGGATTGAGTTCATTCTATATGATACCACTATGGTATACACATAACACCAAAGTATATTTCAGGGTATTTATGCTGACGTCAGCATGATGTAGCATACGAAATTAAATGGGGTAAGAGGATAGAAAGGTAAATAGTTTGGGTAATGGGTCCATTAATGGTAAATAGTTTATATTGGGTCTATTAAGGATAAATGATTTCAAATTAAATCTATTTTGTGTACTTTTTCATTAAAATTTTGTATGTTTTGTTCTTCAAATAATTTGTTGAGTTTAGTGAACAATTTAACAAGATAAGTTGAAAATTACCCTCGAACTAGGGGATTTTGACCATATATATCCTTCGTTTATTTTTGGTAGCAAAACTACCTTTGATGGTAGCACAAAGGACCACAAATGTCCTTTAACTTAAGGAGTCCTTCTTTTGTGCTGAGATGACACTCGACGTGGCAATCCAACTAGAACATGCCACTCCACCTTGGATGTCCAACTAGGATTTATCCTCTTTGAAGAAAGTCAAAATTACGATTAAACTATTGAATTTGGACCATATATCTATGTCAAAGCCACCTTGTACTAGGAATACCATTGCCAGTTTATCGCAACTGGTCATCTTAGATATATATAGTCCAACTCAAGCAGTTCAAGGGTAATTTCAACTATCTTCAAAGATGATTGATCTTATTTGGACATCCAAGGTGAAGAGACATGTCCTAGTTGCATTGCAATATAGAGTGTCATCTCAGTATAAAAGGACCTGTTAAATTGAAGGGCATTTGTGGTTCCTTGTGCTAACGACACGAATAATTTTTCACCAAAATGAAATGAAAAATACATGTGATCCAAATTTCATAGTTCAAAGATAAGTTGAATAAGATAAAATATACACAAACCTTAATAAATGGGGACAAAATTTGAACAACACAAAAAATATCCAATTTTAGGGGGAAAAAGATGTGTTACCATACAAATACCCTGGCATACAAGGAAGTCATGCTAACCAATTAAATAGGGCGAAAAGCTCACCTCTTTTCTAGACCCAACTTCTTGTTGTGTTGTACATTTCATTAAGTAAATGATGCCCCTCGTTGATCAACAAATGAATGAAATATTGGTCCAGTATTTATTAATCATAAAGGTATCTAAAAGTGTCTACTATCGTATCATACACTTGATTCATTTGAAACGAGCCTCTCTAGGAAGCAGAGCAATCTCATCTTGCTCACTTTTAGTAAAGTTTCTATCTCCAATACGAGATACTCGATTTGTAATCCATTACATGTGTGATTTAACTTATATGATATTTTTTTTCTCCTCATAAGATGGGTGAAAAAAATTAAATAATTCAAGAGATTTATTGATGAAAACAGAAGAGCTTTAGAAGATTATATTCAATTGTAAATGGGCATAAGGTATCATTTCCTCGATTATATTGATTTTACATACCTTGGGGAAAAGTGATTTTAAGGACAGTTCCAGTGCTACCATCACCTTCAATCACATCAACTTTATCAAGAAGAGTTGGCAACTCTTGCACAATGAACCTAGACAAATGCAATGTGCCATAGAGCTCCCATGCTACATTTGCAGGCACATTCACTTCTATCTCATCCGAAATCGTCCCCTTCATCGTCCTAACGGTAGCGATTGATACTAACAAAGCACGTATATGTGATAGAAGTTGAATTTTTAGTAAGCGATGGTTCGTAAAAGGATATATAATGAACTTGTTTTATGTTATTGTTTAGTTCTTCTAGTGATATTTATAGTTGTACAACATTTAATTAGGTAGAGATCTATTATTTATTTGTTCATAAGAATTTAAATTTTGTAGCCAAGTTTGAATTTGGACTTAAAGACTCCAAATTGGCTGCTGGAAATAACATAAAATATTTGTGACTTGTTATTGTATTAATGTGCCATTAAGAATAAATAATATTTTTAAAAAACATTAATTTAAATAGTGGTCGAAGCCATCTCTTACCTATTCCTTCCATGCGAGGAAGCTACGAAGCAGCATCTGAACCTCCCTCCATATAGACCCCATAGAACCATACGATCTAGAGCGAGCCTCAAAGCAAGATCTATATATTTTCTCTATTATATTCATTTATTTAATTCTAATAAATGTGTGAATATTTAATTATTTTTTGAAAGTCTTAATAAAATGATTAAATGTAAACATCATGTTTCCAAAGTACAAGGTATTATTGTTGTTTTGAGTAAGTATAATAATGGAGATTATTTGTCTCCTTAATTGGATTGTCAAGTAATACATAAATCCAATTGACATTATATTATAATGTCAATTTTTAATAATATATTTTCAATATTTTCTTTTTCAAGTGAAATCTCCTAACATATAAAAAGAGCAGAAAAAAATGCTTTCGTCCTTGTAAACTAAAAGGTCTTCATATCTTAATGCACATATTTAATTAATTCAAAGCTATTAGGACTTGAGGTTGGTAGAGGGTGATTATCATAATTATGACTTCATCTATTTTAATTTATTTAACATAATAAATATTTTTTATGATAAAAGGATAGCTCAGTGCATTAAACTCTAGCTATACTTATTTGAGGAATAGCTGAACTAGAAGATTATATTTTACGAAGTTTTATCTTGTAATTCTGCAGAAGACTGTTTTAAAAAAATAATGAAAATCATAAAGTTGAGCTGCAATGACAACACGCGAAGCTCAAAAAGATGATATCATTTTGCTCATAGCTTAAAAAAAATAAAATAAAGATCATACATTTATATTATTGTTGATTTGATAGGTATAAATAAAAAATTATAGATAATCTAAAATGATATATTAATGATGATTTTTAATATTATAAAGTGAGATGCAATATTAGTCACTCTTAGGGATTGGATCATTTGGTTTGAAATAAAATTATTTCAAGATTACAATGTCACATCTTATATGAGATATATAGTATTATCTACTCTTAAAAAGACAAAGTAAATCCTATATTCTTTCTAAACTAAAATAAATAAATAAATAAAAATCAATCATATCTCCATAGCAAAATTCGAACTTACAAAATAAAAGTTACAATCAATTATGGTTCTATTATTGAACTACAGATAGAGTTCAATTTCCGTCCTCGTGTTTTCAACAAGGGCTAGTGATCAATTCAAATGCCACTTGTTATTGTAGCATTGGAATAATCCCATTTGTAAAAATGACACTACTCTGTTTAGTCTTCGTTAGGTAGAATTTGGTTGGTTATCCTATTTTCATTTTTTAGGACAAGAAGAAACTACAGTCGTTATCCTTAGATGCACACAGGGTAAAACCCCGCTCCAATGCAATAGCTCACAAACTAGAAGAGGTAACTCACACTAGACAAGATGCAATAAGCTCGACCCAAAAGGCAAATCCCTTTACTTTCGCTTGTAATGGATGTCCTCTCTCTGTGTATGTATATATAATTAATGATTAGCTTCAGTCCATTGTCATGGTCCCCAATATCTAATTTGATATCTTTCTAGTCTGTTCTTTAACTTTTAGGCCTCAAAACTTGTAGATAGATGAGTCATATCCTGATCCTTTTAACTTGTAGTAGAAATTTTCTGCAAATAGTATTCAATAATACTGCGTCACATGGCTCACAGACCAAACTTATGACATATATTGTCAATTTTTACCCAACAAACTTTACATTTTCGTCTGAGATGTCACGTGCATCTCTTCTTCTGAAGCTTGTCAATCTAGGAGTCTGTCAGGACTAGGTGTCGTGCACTCAAACTAACAAAATAATTTTCAAATTTAAGGGATCTTGTCGATGAAACCTTGAGCAACTATGGGGTTCCTTTGGTTACGACAACTATATATGTTTCAGAAAAAAATCTCAAACGAAGTAATGATTCCAAAGAGCAAAAACGTTAAAATGTGTATTTAATCTTACCCCTCATCAAGGGATAGAAGCATGGTCGCATGCAAATATAGTAGTACAAAAAATGTCATCAGAATATCAAGTTGCATCGCGTTTAAGCAGAGAGAAAATTGCTGTAGAAGAGATATCTCCAGGTCGAAAAATCCATCACTTGCTCTCAGCATCATATAGATCTGTACTGAACCATCAATTAAGGAAAACAAACAATCGTGGCCCCAGATCAAAGAAAGTACAATGACGACATACCCAATGTAATCTCACATAGTGAGGTCTGAGAAGGATAGTGTACATATACCTTACCCCTATCTGGTTGTCTCTGATGACCTTCGGCTCAAGAAAGAACAAAGATAATGGATTTATGGCAAATAGTAGATTGATATTATTATTGTGTTGCCTAATAAACGACCATATAAAACGCAAGCATACGCCAAAGGGGAAAGAACAAGAACACAAGATACAGTTCCAATACACAAGTATATCTCATAAATCATAATAATCCCAACCAATGTTTATTTTCATGCTGATTTAGTAGAAACTAGTAAAACTAGTTAACAAAAGAATACCAAATAACGACCGAATAAATTTCAAACTTATGCATAACGCTCAATCTGCAGACAAAATTATCTCTTGAAACCTTTTGTCAAACAAAAAGATCGCCACGCTAACTCTATAGCGGAATCTTTACAGCTTAGATCTCTGTGTAGCAATAACTTGCATGTTGTGGTATGCAAAAGTGCAGCAGCATACAGTAAACAGCTTTGAGTCTAAAGAGGTAAATTGTTAGGAGTTCCTGGTGTTCACTTTAAAGTTAAAAAGATGTCCTGAATATGAGTACCATTTAGCTTTTACCACAGGAATTCAAGAGGCTTATGAAAGCTGAGAGGGTGACAGTTACGAGCAGGTGATCTTCTTAACAACAACAACTACTTCATCATCATACCCAGGGTAATCCCACAAGTGCGGTTTAAAGGGTAGAGTGTATGTAGACCTTACCCCTACCTTAGGAGGTAGAGGGGTTGTTCTTCCGATAGACACTCAGCTCAAGGAAAAACATATCCAAACAGTTTGAAAAAGAAAAAAGTGAATAAATCATGACAAAATACTATAGAAACATGACAAAGCATCATAGGAAAAAGAATATAAGAGACCACAGATAGTAACAGAAATAGAAGGACAAGAAACTATAGAACAACTGGATAAGCAAGACAATGCTATACTGCCTAGCAACCTTCTATCCTAATACATGTCCTCCATAACCTCCTATCAAAGGTCATGACCTCAATAAGTAGCAACTGCATCATGTCCTTTCAATCTCCAATACTTGTTTGCCCTACCTCTACCTCTTCTAAAATCATCCATAGCTGATCTCTCACACCTCTGCATTGGGCATCCGTGCATCTCCTTTTCACATGCCTGAATTATTTCGGACTCACTTCCTACACCTTGTTCTAGGTATCTTCATTTCTCATCCTATTGGTCCAAGTATGCTCACAGATCCACCACAACTTCCCCATTTCTGAAATTGTTCCAGTGAGTAGCATGTCAAGGTAAAAATTCCAGCGAGCTAGAGGGGAAATGGTTTCAGGCGGGTATATGGGCTTCGCGAGGCCCCCATGGGTCACTGCTCCCAAAAGAACCAACAGTGGAAGCATGTGTATATACCAGCGGGTTGTTGGGCTGTATATCTGCATTACACTGCATATATTTCATCTATTTGATTTTATATAAACTGTCTATCTTGATGATACTTGATTATTGACATCTTCTATTTGAGTATTCGACTTCTCTATGCTATTTTCACTTGAGTTGTATAAGGGTTAAGGAGACTTTGTTAAGGGAAATTTCATGTTTAATAATTGTCGATACTTCAGAGTTGTCGATCCATGATACATATTGAGCACACGTGTTTCCCATACTCATACTACACTTGTTACACTCCTTTGGTGCAGATTGTGTTTCGAGTGGGCACATTGACTGATTTGTTAAAGCCTATACTTCCACAGGTCTCTTGGTGAGTTGCCAAAATGATTTGCAGCGCCCGACTCCCTTTACCCTTTACTTTTCTGTCTTTTCCTCTTTCAAACAGTGAATCGAGTATTGAATAGTTAATTATATTCATAGTCACACTCGTACGCATGACACTGAGTCATGGGGATTGTATTCTATTAATTTCCACACTTGAGTTCTATTAAAGATTTATGTGGTTTTGAACTTGTCAATATCTTACTTAAGCATTATTTACTTGTTTTTGAATTAGTTGGGTGGTGGTTTGGTTTATCTACCAGGAGGAAAGGGTAGGTGTCATCATGATCCATATAGTGGTGGTTTGGTTTATCTACCATGACATCAGATAACACTTCCAATTAGTGGTTTGTGGTTAAAACCAACCAAACAGACTATATATATGTTCTTAATCTGGGAGTCATTGAATATGAATAAGGCACTCACTATCAACAATTTTGTCGATGCATTAGCTGGTTTCTATAATAAGAAGGATTTATATAATATGTTAATAAACAGAAATACAAAAGGAATCACCAAGCACATTTTTTTTCATTGTTAACAGATGTTCTTTTTCAATAACTTAAACCAGCCATTCTCTATCTTAAAATGAAAGTTGAAAATCAATTTTATGACAGGACATAGTGAGACAACTGCCACTGCTCTTACTTCTTTATCCTCGTTCACTTCCTCTTATTGTAATAATAGTTACTACCTTAACAGAAATACAAAGGCATTAGAATAATGGTACAAGGGATTATTAGATGCTTTGTACTTGGATATAGATACGTGAAAGGTTCTATCTGGTACTATAGAGTTGTTCCTTTGTCTAATCATTTATTTGGTGTTTGGTTGGCATAACCTGATCGAGAGATTTTCTCCCGAGAAGTATAGGCTCCATAGGAGAAAGCGAAGTTCTTTTAGGATCATAGACTTCCCCATATTACTTTCTCTACTAAAATTTGACTACATTAACATGTAAAATATCATATACCCACCAACATATAAATGATTTTACATAGCACTTGAAGCTATAATCTTAAATTCTCTTAGGGAAAATGTTACTCAGAAGTAAATATTTATCCAACAGGATTTATCCCTGAATTGTGGATTATTATATGGGATCTTTAGCGAAGTTGGTACTTGCTAGAGTGTAGCATCAAAAGATTCTTTGGTTTTCGTAGACTATGAAGCAAGTGTATAAAGTGGCCTAGATGGATCCTATTGAGACTAAAATTGATATCAACGTGGTGGTTTTGGAGGTAAAAAATTAGTTAAGACATTGACAAATGATAATATGCTTTGGGAAGACCTGAAGAGGATAGTTGGACAGCAATGGCAGGAAAGATGGAATGGGAGCAAGAATCTATGAACTCGTTCAATGTACCATAGGCTCATATTAAAACATAAAACTTCCACAAAAATCTGGGGGAGTGGGGTGTGGGAATAAGAATAAGAATAAGCAATAGTTAAAATGGATGAGATAAAGGATACACTAAATAAGTTCCATGAGCAAATGCACCAGCCAAGACACCATAGAACAAACGATCCCTAAGAACTGGCTTGTGCCTCAACGCTATCCTAACTGAAAAATGCAAAAACATCAAAGACTATGAGCTATAAAAAGAGAAATAGCATATCCATCTGAAATTTTGCAAACAAAAGATAATCTATAGAAGAATGATATATAATGAATTAAATAAGCAAATCAAAACTCACTGAGTGGAAGGACCGGTGCGTAAATAAGCGGAACCAAATACTCAAATGCAGGTCCTTTTCTCCTCCTTATAACTTGCCTTCAACAAAGAAAAAAACTCAAATTCAACAAACAAAAGCAACCAGAAGAGATACAAAGTTTATATAAGAACAACATTGCTAGGACTCTTCAACTATAATATACTGTGTTTAGGTGATCGCACCGTGTTGTGATTGTTACAATTCCTTGCACATACTTGTTATTGCTTTGCTATTCGTTGTCACGTTCCTCCCCACTATCTTTTTACATTTTATTACTGCTTTGGTTAGCTTGAGCCGAGGGTATTTTGGAAATAGCCTATCCACCTCTTCGAGGTAGTGGTAAAAATTGCATACGCTATACCCTTCCCAGACCCTACTTTATGAGATTTCACTTATATTGTTGTTATTGTGCTAGGCTGATCCTCCAAAACTAGTGTACTTTTGGAGGATCCGACACCATGAAGTTGCACTTTTGAAGAATTTGAGCAATATAGTATAAGAAAGACAACAAGTTGATATACCAAGAAAGATGAACAACATAGAGGTGTCAAAGTCACTTACGAATCAACTATGATTTACTCTGTTTAGGTGATCGCACCTTGTGGTGATTGTTACAGTTCCTTGCATATACTTGTTATTGCTTTGCTATCCATTGTCATGTTCCTCCCCCACTACCTTTTTCCTACTTCTTCGATTTGCTTAAGGACTGCATATACTCTATCCTTCCCAGACCCTACTTTATGATATTTCACTTGTGTTGTTGTTATACGTGCTAGTCCGATCTTCCAAAAATAGTGATCCAACACCGACACGGATGTACTAGCATTTTTAGAGAGTCCAAGCAATGTAGTATAAGAAATACACTAGTCACAGCATATTTATCCAATTGAACTTAAAATGAGCTAAAATACCAACAAAGATGGTGAAAGTAACTTACGAATCAGACTTCGAATCCATGAACAACCAAGTGATAGCTATGACTCAACAAATGGAAATGCCAATTATGGACAATCAACCGCCCACAGTTTCCTTGTATTCTGTAATTCATATAACAAACATGAGTCTATTTTACTACTAATAACTCTATTTATGAATCCAACAATCTGAATTATGATACAACTCGAAATATTTATGAAATTACAATTAGCAAATCATTTTTACTTGAAAAACATCTCAAATTAGAGTAATAAAAGCCGTTTAAAGGATAGATCAAAGAACAATATACGAGTAATTTGACAAAAACGAAAGGAACAGAAATGGAAGACATACCTAGCGATCCGTTTGAGAAGATGAAGACGAGAGTTTTCCCTAATTTTTATGATCGAAAAAAAACTTGGGCTGAAATTGGGCTCATGATAAATTTTTGGATTATAATTTTGGGATAATTTTCCATACAGTAAACTGATTAATTTATAATAAATATAATCTTTTTTTATTTACAAAAGAGTTGATCCCAGTTTACAGAAAATATACATGATTATATAAAATAACTTGTCAAAAATCATAAAAAATATATATTAACTATATAATGTAGATTACGTATACATGTGCTATATATATACATACACAACAACAGATTCAGTGAAATTCAACAAGTGCGGTCTGGGGAAGACAAAATGAATGCAGACCTTACCACTATCTCATAGACATAGAAAAGTTGTTTTCAAAAGATTCTCATCTAAAAAATATCAGGCCCAAATGCAGAAGATACTAGATACGAAAGAGAAATCACTAAAGTGGAAAATAAATGATAATATATAAATATAATAAGAGTAACAAATATAAGACAAACAATAACAACACAAGATATAAAAACATGAGTGTACACGACTAATCTTACTAACCTACCATAACACAAGGCTAGACATTATCTTACTACTACCAGCCTATTAACCTTCTACCCTAATGTACGACATCCACTCTGTTCTAGCTAAAGTCGTGTCCTTGGTGATATTGAGTTGCGTCATATCCTTTCTAATCACCTCTCCCCAATATTTTTTTGATTTATCTCTACCCCTTTGTATAGCTCCAAAATCTAATCTCTCGCACCTCCAAACAGAAACGCCGATACTTCTTCTCTATACATGCCTTAACCATTGCAGTTTCACTTCCCTCATCTTGTCTGCCATAGAGGCCACCCCTAACTTCTCCCAAATAATCTCATTCCTAATCTTATCATCGCTGGTATGTCCACACATCCATCTCAACATCCTTATCTTTGTAACTTGCACATTTTGCATATGTGATTTTTGACTAATCAGCACTCCACCGCCTACTTGTTAACTTTTAATAAATTTAATTGTTCATTTATATACATTCAAAATTAAAGAGCATAAACATCAGACACATTTATATTTGTTCTAATATAAATATTATATCAAATATTAAATAAATTTATAATACATATCAAATACCTTAATATAATATCAACTTAGTTTCTGGGCATGGTCATGGACCCCAATATTTGATTTGAACTCTCAAGTCTGTGCTTCTTCACTTTTAGGCCTCAACTTGTTGCACATAAATGAGTCACATCCTGATCTTTTTTAACTTGTAGTAGAAATTTTGTGTAAGTGGTATTCAATAATAGCGTGTCACATGTTTACGGTCCAAATTTATGACATATGTTGTCTGCTTTTACCTAATAAATTTTATATATTTGTTTTTGAGTTACACAATCATCAAATTTGAGAGTTCGTGTATCATGTGAATTTATATTATATTTTATATTATTTTTTTACTTTTATCTATATTATTTCTATTGAGACACAAAGTCCCACATTGATAGTTAATGGGATGGGTGGTCTCCTTATAAGGCTTTGACAATCCTCCTCCCTTTGAGCTAACTTTTGGGGTGTGAGTTAGACCTAAGACCTACTTCAACATGGTATCAAAGCAGGGCCCGTCTCACCCAATGTTGGGCCCCAAAAAAATTTGTCCACTCACCAGATGCTAAGCACTGGGCGTGAGGGGGGTGAAAAATTGTCCATGCACCAGATGCTAAGCACTAGCACTGGGCGTGGGTGGGGGGTGTTGAGACACAAAGTCCCACATTGGTGGTTAATGAGATGAGTGGTCTCCTTATAAGACTTTACCTCTTTTGGGGTGTGAGTTAGGCCTAAGACCTACTTCAACAATTTCGATATAAAATTTGTCTAAACTATCATATGCATCTTTTTTTCAGAAGCTTGCTAGCCTAAAGCTCTGTCATGGGGTCATATATTGAAGCATAAGCTTTCTCGATTATCAATTTGTATACAAGTTATAGTGAACACTAAAGTCTATATGGATTATAATATGGTCGGGAATAATACAATAACAATATTATCTGATGAATATATTAGTAAATATTTTGTTTCATCTATCTAAAAATCAAAACAGAGTTTAATTTAATACATGTGGTTGTTCCCTACTATTTTCCTAAATATGCTTTGAATGAGCCTAATGGAAGACATTATCCCTCCTTTTCCCCATAATCACAATAATCCTACGGTTAAATAGTTGAGTAGATGAATGATAACGATCAAATTATCAAAAAGGTCCACTATCAAAAAAATTAAATTTTATAATATGCTTATACTTGATAAATTTATAGAATTTTTTGTTACCAATTTCAACCTTGGTTTCCTTTAATAATTTTGGGGAAAGAGCTTTATAGAAAGGCATCTTGATCATATTATTTTATTTCTGTTATTGTTGACCCATGTCGAGTATGATGTCAAAACTAATTATACTAAAAAAATTTAAAATAATAAAAAAGGATAGTTCACCCTATTAATTTGTTTTTATGTGTGAAAAAATCGAATTATAAAAATTTATTATACATAATCATACTTTATATTTTTATAAAAATTTGTTTTCACCGCTCAAGTACGTGACCTCCTGATTACCCGGTGAATTAAAAACTCAAAATGTTTCAATAAAATAAGATGGAGATATTTTCATTTCATCCTCTTGGAGGACAATAATTTAGAAGGTGGTGCTTTGTCATAGTTTACCATTTTCTTTTCTTTTTTATATTTATTTATTTTATTTATAGGAAGCAAAATGCTTTTAACTAGGAAATTTGTTTACCTTTTTCCTTGACAACACACAAGTCACTCCAAAGAAACACAACTAATGTAGTAAAAAAACCAAATTGGTACTTCATAGTAAAAGGACAAAAGAGAATACTCATAAGAGCCCATTTGGACATGTATTTTAAGCAATGTTGTTCTGATGGAGTGATAAATATTTTTTTATTCATAATTATAAATCCTGAATTCAAGTCTTGATATGTAATCGTCTTTGGTAAAGAGTGTTTAACTCGCAAAATAGAATTTTTTAATGCAAATTTAAATTAATCGAGCTTTATGTCGATCATCGAGTGAAAAGCCAAAAAATATATCACATGTACGTAAGAATATGATGATCTTAAGGATATATATTTTATTTTTTTCTTTTTAAAAAATAAATTGGGTCATATCTTTTGGGTGTCAATATTAAAACATGCTTAGTTATGCAAATTTTAATATAGAAAATGCTATGATAAAGAAGAAAATTTTTTCATGCAAGTTTATTAATATGAAACTTGATTATTTTTATGCATTTTTTATCTTCATGTAGATCTAAATCTACATCTCACAAATGTCTTCATTGACTAACGTTGATAAATAATTCTAGTTTCAATGTTACTTGAACTCTTTAAAATATATCGTTAAAATATTGTATTCTTAAAAGTATATTTCAAAAATTCAAGCAATATACCATATTAGAAAAAATAGCCTCTATAAAGTTGTATGTACAATATTTGTTTTTGTTAAAAAACATTATTAACTTGCATTTTTACAAAATAAGAATAAAGTAGTTATAATACATGAATAAAAGTAACTATATAACACTTTTCAATCGAAGATTCAATTGATCGTGACTTTGAATCTATTCTTTTCATGACCCCTCTTAATATATATTACTGTTTATCGTAAAAAAAAATGTCAATTAACATCTTTGATAAGAATAACTCAGTTGCTATTTGTTCTTTTAGTAAATCTTATATAACATGATGGAATTTTATCAAAACTTTATATCAAACAGAGATAAATATCAAACGATCGATGAGAAACCAAATAAAAAGAAGGTGATAGTCTATTTTAATTTAATATATCCATTCTTTTGAGATGTGAAGAAAAGACCCCCAACAACTACCACTGGCCTCACAATAATTTTATACTTCACTTTTAAATTCATTATCCTAAATATTATATTATTTCTAGTTTCTTCAACTATCATATTTGTGGACAACACTAAAGCCAAACAAGTTCATTGCACCTCTCAAAATCACAAAGAAGACAATATGATTTTGAATTGTATGGACCAATTAGCCTACCAAAGAAGTGTTTTTTTGGGACTAATAGACACTTTTTCTGCAAAAGCAAATTTGAATTTATAGGTTATATTAGTATCAATATAGGGTTCCAAATTTAATTTTCCTACGTATTTATGGACATAACTATGTCATCTTCAGACCAACGATCTATTGAAAATAATTTGTGTCATGAGCCCAGAATCTATCAAAAACAACTTCTCCACATCTTTCGAAAACAATTTCAGAGGTAAGAGTGTGTGCACACCATCCTTTCCGGACCACGCAAGCTCAAACCCCACTTACGAGATTCCATTGAATATGCGTTAGTATTAATATTGGATTCCAAATTTATTTTTTCTACATATTCATGGGCATAACTATATCATCTTCAAACCAACGATCTATCGAAAATTATCTTTATATCAGAAACAACCTCTCTAATCTATAAAAAACAATCTCAGAGGTAAGAGTACGTACACACCATCTTTTCCAGACCATACAAGCCTAACCCCACTTACGAGATTAGCAATGTCCCTACTTGAAGTTGAATCAAAATATAGAAAAACTGATTCTTAAGAGTCAAAGAAACATCACAACTCACAACAAACAAACACAAAAAGAACCATTATGAAAGCATCACACGCATTTAGAACAACAACCAAAAGTAGATGCAAATTTGCAAAAGCAACAAAAGAAGACATTCAACAATTGATCAAGAAACTTTCTTGACAAGAATTCATCTTCTAAATTAATACTTAAGATCTGATTAACAACATGAAAACAAACAAACAACTAGATAAAAATTCCCAAATCTACACCTTATTTATCGTTCAAGAAAGCGTAGAATTATACACCTCTTATGTTGTTGAGGTCCAAACAATATCCTTAAGTGCAGGTCTAAGCTCTTATGTTGTGGATGTCCAAGCAATATCCTTAAGTGCAGGTCTAAGCTCTTTGCTGCAGAATTGATTGTATTCCAATGTATCACCACTAGCTTTATTCACTTCCACAACTAGAAATGAATTTGTAATAGCAAATATATCAGCAGCAATTCCCAATTTCCCTTTCCTCCCCATCACTTGTCCTTGTAATCTTACACTAGACTCGCTCTTTTTTACGCTGAAATTCGATGTCTTTGCTACCTCTTCTAGCTTAGATATCACACTACTCGCTGGCCTAGTAGTCGCGAATCTCATCTGTTCTTTCTCCTTCTCTTCGAATAATGGTGATAAATCAAACCCCTCAGACAATGAGATTATATGAAACGCGTTCATTGTCTCAACTTCCTTACTACCACCACACTTATCAACTGCAAATTCTTCCTCATTATCCTTGTTTTTTAACGTCCTTGGCACTGATTTCTTGAACCACGATGAGTCCATGATCTTCGATGTGGTGATCCTTGAGTTAGGATTCGGATCCAACATCTTCGTGATCAACCTCCTAGCCTCGGGTGAAAACCATGGCGGACATTTGAAATCACCTCTGTAAATCTTCTTGTACATTGCCATGATGTTTTCGTCTTGAAATGGTAAAAAACCGGCTAGTAAAACATAGAGGATCACTCCACATGACCATATATCAGCTTTCGATCCATCGTATCCCTTTTTACCGATGACTTCTGGGGCAACATAAGCCGGAGTTCCACAAGTTGTGTGTAGCAATCCATCCTGCCTCAGATGTTCTGTAAATGCACTTAACCCGAAATCAGTCACTTTGAGATTTCCTTCCTCATCGAGCAACAAATTTTCCGGTTTCAAATCGCGATGAAACACTCCCCTGCTATGGCAGAAATCGATAGCTGAGATCAGTTGCTGGAAGTAACCTCTAGCAACATCCTCTCTCAGCTTGCCTTTCGCGACCTTCGCAAAAAGCTCACCTCCTTTAACGAACTCCATGGCAAAGTAAATCTTAGTTTTACTCGCCATGACTTCGTGGAGTTCGACTATATTCGGATTTTTCACCATTTTCATGACGGAGATTTCTCGTTTGATCTGATCCATCATACCGACTTTAATGACTTTTTCCTTTCCCACAACTTTCATAGCAACACTTTTACCGTTCTGCAAGTTTCGTGCGTGATAAACCTTCGCGAAAGTTCCATGCCCTAATAGACGACCCAGTTCGTATTTTCCGTCTAGAGCTGCACATTTCTCCTCACGAGCCATTAGATGAAAACGAAATTGATTGAAAAAAAGAGACTACAAATCGAAAAGGTGTTTGAATCTGAACGGAAATGGAGAAAACGGGTGATTTGTTCACCCGTCTTCGACGTGTTTCCGGTGGCAATTCCGGCCGCCGGCGACTGATTTTTGGAGTTTTCCGGCACAAAAAAGGGGATTAGAAAAGCGAGAGCCTCTCATCTTTCCGCATTCCCTAGCTAGATTTCCTCTCCGAAAAATTGGAAAAGAAAAAAATTGGGAATTTTTTTTTTATGAAGAAGAAGAAAAAAAACAGAGAATCAATGGTGTTTTTTTGTTTCACTAATCTTTCTGAATGAAGGCTATAAGCATGAATTTATAGTTGGTTGAGGGGTAAAATAGTCATTTTCACTAGAAACATAATTCATTTTCCTTTCTTGATTTTGATATTTTCATTTGGTGTTCAGAATCTACAGAG
The DNA here is from genome assembly GCA_011800125.2 of Solanum clarkiae. Classification (NCBI taxonomy): domain Eukaryota; kingdom Viridiplantae; phylum Streptophyta; class Magnoliopsida; order Solanales; family Solanaceae; genus Solanum; species Solanum clarkiae. The sequence continues at coordinate 474,534 of JAABOM020000101.1, forward strand.
TGATGCTTCTAACAAAAATTTTTCACCCTCGAGATTTAAAATTTGAAATTGAATTTTAATATATCTGATAAAGAGTGAAGTAATATCTGTACCACAACCTATTATAGTTAGAACGCGGAGTTGTTATGATCTAATGGCTATGGTTTTGGTGTTTAAACACATGGCGTGATCGTAATGGTAAAGAAGGAATTTTATAGTTTGGTTCAAGGGTAAAATAGTTATTTTTTTCTAGGAACATAACTTTTTTTATTTTTTGGATTTTGAAGTGTCTATTCTAACTAAATTCGGATCTCATATTGTATCGTCTATTCACGATAATATTTTTAATAAAATTTTCTTCATACTTAATACTTGAAATTCGAAATATTTAATTAAGAATGAAGCAATCTCTGCACTATAATGCATATTAGTTTGAACACGAAGTTGTTATGATCCAATGGCTATGGTTTTGTCATTTGACATGTGGCAAGATCGGGATGGTAAAGAAGGAATCTTTTTAGGATATTTTAGTCAATTTAGTCCACGTGTAAGGACAGGTAGGAATTTAGTAGGTTTGACGTGAAGAATTTGGTCACTTCTTAATTTGGTGATTTATGACTGTTTTACCCTTTGGAATTGTTTTTGGTTGATTAATTGAGGGTTAGATTCAAGGGTAGAATTGTAAAACTAAATTTCACTCAAAATATAGTAGTGGCCTAATTTCAATTTTTAGAAGGTTTGTAAATGAAATACTAAAAAAAAGTTATATGAATTCAATTCAAATAACAAGTACCTAATTTATACTACTATACTCCACATTATGTATTTAATTTATTTGGTAGGTTAATAAATACTTTTCTTCAATTGGAGATTTATAAATATATTTTTTTTAATTTCGTAAGATGAAAATAAAACTGTATACACCTCATTTTTTTTTGGACCCCACTCGTGAATTATGTTTGTAGTTATAAAAAAAATGACATATTTAGAATTAGATACCGTAAAATGTGTGAAAAACTCTCTTCTTTAATAAAACTTGTATTTAGTCAAATGCATTAAAATCAAGTGTTGCGATTAATTTCTGAGCCGATAATCAAAATTTAACCATCCTTTCAAATTTAGTTAGAAAATAATTACTCCTATAACTTTTTTAATTAATGATAATTTTTTATCAAAAATATTTCTTGTATAAAAAGATTAATTAACTTTTTTTTTAAATAATTTGTCATTTAGAAAACTTATAGACAAAAGTTGAAGTACCTTTATACTATTGGTGGCAGATTGCAATAATTGAAACTTTTCATACTAGCCCCAAAATTCTGACTTAATTTTTTTTTAAAATAAAAAATATGTTATATTTAAATTATTTTTATAAAATATGCTAATAACAATATATACTTAAATAATATGTTTTATTAAAGGGTAAAACAATTAGACATTTAAAACTATCCATTTCTTTTCGATTGAGTTTCTAATTAATAACCAATTAAGTACTAATTAACGTGTTCCTACATTTATAGGAAAAAAATTATTCACTATTTTAATTTCTTAATATATTTAGGAAGAAAAATAAATTTTTAATTTCTTTATTTTAGATGTTAACAAAACACCTTCTCACCTAACAATTTAATTGTTTACCTTATTGTTGGTCCTAATCCTAGTCATAATTATGGTAATTTATTTTTCATTTAGAAAATATCTAATATATTAAAAATATTTATTTCTCATTAAGGGATAACAACACTTAATCCCTCAAATATCAAAAATGTGTTCTTGATCCTTATGATTTTTGATTAAGTATGTTTTGCCTTATAAATGTGATCTTCACAAATTTAATGAAATATCAAACATCAAACGTTCAATTATTACTGTATTATGTTTAAAAAAAATTATGTTATTCTATAAATAACGATAATACAGGTGTAACAATAGTCTTAATATCACAAACTTCATATATAAAAAGTATAGCCAAAAAATATTCTTTAGCTAATTGAAAATTAAATATACTTTGTCAAATGTTATAAGGAAAAAAACCCAATTATTAATTACTGAGGAACCAAAGTACAATTATTCCTTTAATTAAACTAATTTTATTAACAATATGAGAAACTTTATTTTTTAATCTGATGTTACCATATAGCTCCTTTATTAAAAAAAGGTATAGTAAATCATAGAGAATATCCAAAGCATATGAGAGATCCACTGCCTCTCTAATTAATTTTAAAATAGAAATAACTACTGACATTTTCCTCAGCAATAAAAAATAAATAAATAAATTTTTCTTTTAAAAAAAAAAAAAACTAGTGACACTTTGAGAAGATAATGGAACCATAATTATATTGAACACCTTTCAAAATAAAAAGTACTGAGAATAAATAGTAAAGATAATTAAAATAAAAATAATAATAAATTGAAAAATAATATAATTTTAGCATATCAATATTTGAAAAAGCCTTAATCTACCATTGAAAAAAAATAGAGAATATCTTATTATCTACTAATCATCTAGCTTTTAATCGTCAATCTATATATGTTCTCTTATTTAGAATCATGTTTTCAATAAGCTAAAGATTTATCAAGTTTTATCTAATTATACTGATGATAATTATATGATTTTTCAAGATAAATTTTTATATAGAAAATTTTAATCCATATGGACTAGATGATATCCTTTCATTAAAAAAGAAAAAAAAACCCGCTGACAATAAAATAGTAAAGATAACTAGAATAAAAAAAACATATCAGTTTACTTAGTTATAAGATTAAAAATTACGTCTTACTACCTACTGATCATATATCTTAATCGATAACATACATATGTTCTTTTATTTAGAATCATGTTGTCAATAAATCGAATATTCGACATATCCTATCTATTATACTAATATAATTATATTGAATATATCGGATAATTTTTTGTAAAAAAAATTCAAGATAAACTTTTCTATGGACAATAATTGTTTTTTAAGAAAATAATTAACATATCAATATTCCATGTGATGAAAATAGCAGAAATAGCCTAGAAGTTGTATTTTTTTAAAATCAAATACTATGATTTTGGACATGATTTAAATTAGAGGAAGAAGCCAAGAAAGTGGTAGAAATTTAATATCTGGCCATTCATGAAACATCATGCTTCATATTTGGCGGCCAAAAATTGACAATTTTGGCACCATTTTGCACACAAAATTTTGCTCTAGAATAATTTTCAACTAATTGAACTCACCAATTAAAATAAAGTTTTTATTTTCTTCCTTTCTTTCTTGTCCAACTTGGCTACTAATAGAATTGACAAAAGAGATGATATGTGATACAAACGTAAATTAATCGAATTAGTAAATATCAAATAGTTATAATACTCACAAAAAAGAGTAAAATAAATTATGTGGATAAATAAATATACTAGTTAATTAGTTAGCATAACTATAGTTTGAATTAATTACGGCAAGCGACAAACATTTGGCTATAATTACAGTTTGAGTTTTGTATAATTCATATGATTTATTATAAAAACATTGTGAGCGATTAGATAGAAATCGTGCGCGAATCAAATTGTTTAGGGAAATATACAAACAGAATGAACTGTAGAGCGGATTATACAAACTCTGTGCATGAATTGTATAGCGAAATATACAAATGTTATACAAAAACTGCAAATTGTATAGAGAATTATACGAATGTAGACAAATATTGTGTGAATTGTACAAATGTTACTATAACTATAGTTACGAAATGTAATTATCCGAACTATAGTTATAAAAGCATAATAAGGTATTTTTGTGTGGCTATATGTGAAAAATCCTTGAGATTGAGACATGTTTATTAGGCTAAGTTGTGCGGACTTTTCACCTTCAATGCCGCACACATGTCGAATTCTCTGAAAATATGCTATTTTTGACAAATTCAACATGCACCCACTGACATTTTTGAAGAGTTCGAGCAAAATAGTTATTAGGTAACGCTTATGAAGTTGTGAATATTTTTGGTTTGCCCTATTTACCTCCTTTCAATTTTTTTTGACCAAATCAACATGAGAAGACCAAAATTAGTGCTAATAATTAATTAGTTAATCAATAAAATTATTACTTATCATTTAATTATTCATTATCAAAACCAACCATACCATATGTAACACTTAAAAAATTTTGAGAATGCTCAAAGTTGTTAAAGCTAACCAAACAATTATCAATTTCAACTATCAAAGTCCAACTCTCTTTTTTTCCCCCCTTAAAAACTTTTTTAATGATTTAGTAGTCTAATTTTATTAACACATAGTAAGTTAAATAAATAAGCAATAATGTGGCATATATTAACCTGCCCTCCCCTAGAATGATTTAGAAAAGACAAAATTAGTCTTTGCATTAAAATATTAAAATTAAGTTAATCATTCACCAGTTGAGTCAACCTAAGCTAAGCTAATACTAATATTTTTTTACTAAGAAAATACATGACATTATCTACTAATTAAAGGAAAAAATTATTTCTCTTTCCTCATGTGAATCCAATTATATCAGCAAGAAATTACAATTACCAACTAAGAATAAATAATAGATATTAAATGCTATAAATCAAATAAATTGTGATAAAATAATTACAAACTCAAATTCATAGTATTTAAATTTTGAATTCGCTCCTAAAACGTATGACATAGAATGAGAGAGGGTGTATTATTTATTAAAATTAAATCAAGTTGCATTTCTCAATTTAAACAAAAAAATATAGGGAGATAATATTTTTTCTTTAAGAAAATTATTTAAGCAACATATTTGCATTATGAGATATTTGAAGATTATAACTATCATGATAATAATTAATTAATAGCTTGTGATGAGATAGTTAAAATATTCCTACCCTTAATCAGAGTTATTAATTCAAGTTTTTAAAAATCAAAAAATTCTTGTTGGTTGCACACCCTCATAAATGAATCATGCAAAACACAAATTCAAATTTAATCGTACACATATATATATATATAATGAGAATAGGTCTTTAATGATGAATAAAAAGGCAATTAAAGACATATATTTCTTTACAGATTTATTTATTATTTTTCTAATGCATAAATCAATTTTATTAGTTGGTATCCAAAATGTATCATATATTTCATGTCTGAAATAAATTATATATGACCAAATTCATTTACATGATTAATTGTCCTATTTAGACAGGTTTCTTCTGGTCATTTAGGTTTTTGTCTAATTTTAATTATTAAAAAAAAGGAATAAATTGTTAAATAAGTCTTATTCTACTTGTTACTTAATAGTAATTAATTATTATTTTGGGAATAAAGTTAGTTGTGTTAGTGACACTTGGTCTAGTTGGTGTCCCACTGACATCAAACAATTCTAAATGATATTCAACTCTTGTAATTAAATATTTATATGATGAAAAAGAAAAGAAAAAAAAATCATTTATAGAAATTATTAAATACCTATAAATCAGACGGACTTTTAGACTAACAAGCTTATGTTAATAAACAACAAACAACAACATACCCAGTGCAATCCCACAGGTGAGGTCTGGGGAGGTTAGATTGTACGCAGACCTTACCGCTACCTCATAGAGATAGAGAGACTGTTTCCTAAAACCCTCATCTCAAAACCCATGACCAGAAAAACCTAGATATGGCAAAAGAGTAAGTGAATAGCGTATGAGTAAAAAGTGAATAACCTACGAATTTGAATAT
>JAABOM020000101.1:488901-505292 GCA_011800125.2 Solanum clarkiae
TTAATCAATTTCAAATCAGTCAACATTTTCAAGTCAAAGTTAGTCAAACCACCTAATCGTCGGATAACCGCATTTAGTGGCCATTTCGAGTGCGTAAAACCTTCTCGAAGTGGAAATGTGAACCCGAACCTATCTCTGGATTTTTTAAAAGATTTTTCTGTTAGGTCTTTTAAAATAATTTAAAGATTTCCTAATTATCTGCAAAATTAGGTGGCGACTCTCTTTTTCTTTCGAATTTTGAGAATTGGTTTCATTTAAATTAATTGAGTTGAAATCGATTTTTGATTTTCGAATTTTTTTTTTCAAATAAAGAGACCATTTTTCGACATAATACTATGTAACATAATTCATGTACTTTTGAGTGGTTGTATGCAAAAATTCCTCAAAAAATAATTCCAAAAGTCTAAATTTATTTTAATTTTTAGCTTGTATTCTTATATGACAATCCATTGATTAACTTTTTCTTCAAATCTCATGTTAAATATTTTCATATTAATATTTTATCTATTTTTACCTTACTCATATCGGAATCCTTCATTTGCTATTCCTAAATAAAACATACCTTATGAATCTCAATAATTTTGAGTAACTCCAAAAATAAAAGCTTGTTCTAGTAAAATTTTACTTGTCCACTATGAGTGTGACTTCTAATGTATTTGTATTTATTTTTCAAAAAATTCAGATTTTGTGTATCCAAACATGAGATAAATGTTTTATTTTTCTTATTTTATTTAATTTTCTTTTCAGAATCTTGACATAATTAGGTGGTGTACGTGTCACATTCTTCTACATTTTGTTACCAATAATTGAGAATATTATTTTAACTTCTCTAGATCGATATATCATTTATTTTTTTCGTGCAATGATAGGTTCAAAACATCTTGTATTATAATTTGGTACTACTTTTTTTTAAATCACACTAATAATGTCGCCAATATAAGCATACAGACAATTGTTAGCTCATGTACGTCAAATACATATCAATTCTCCAATCCCAATTTTATTCATTGCACATATTCAAAAGATGTAGGTCGCGGAGACAGGATGTTGAGATGGATGTTGAACATACCAGGAGTGATAAGATTAAGAATGAGACCATTCGGGAGAAGCTAGAGATGACCATTGTGGCTAACAAGATTAAGAAAATGAGACTGCGATGGTTTGAACACATGCAAAGAAGTACTAATGCTCCGGTTAGGAGATGCGAGAGGTTGGATTTAGGAGTTACATGGAGGAGTAGGGATGGATCGAAGAAATATTGAAGGGACGTGATCAGACAAGATATATGGTGAAACTTGATCTCACCGAAGACATCATGTAGGGCTAAATTGATGTCTTACAGTGGGATATAGTGGGGTAGTAAAATTTGTCGTGACTTTATATCATATGTTGTCATTATCTATCTTATATATATTAATTTTATCGTATTTACATACTATATTATGTTTTTCATTATTCATCGTTTCTTTTGTTTCTTTTCCTTTCCTTTTGTCATATCTAGTTTATTTTGATTATTAGTTTTTTGAGACAACGGTTCCTAAGAAACAACCTCTTTACCTCTATGAAATAGTGATAAAATCTGCGTACATTCTATCCTCCCCAAACTCCACTTGTGAAATTCCACTAAAATTAAATTATCTTATTTTAACAATTATTTTAGAAATATGCTCGAACCGATGATACTCTATCGTTGAGTTATATATTTTCTTTATACTCCCATGGAGAAAAAGAACTAACTCATCCCAAATCAAAGAGTCGCAACTTGTCTCGATTCAATGAATGCTACACAGAAAATCATTACTGTAGAGGAATGAAACCTGTCTACTAGAATTTACAAATCAGTTAATCCAAAATCAAGGTGTTAGCTAAAATTGCTGCTATGAACTAACTGGGAAGTTTTCTTCAGGCGGCTTTTGCCACAGGTAGTTCGCAGCTTCGATCCATCTTGGATGGACCAAAAATTTCTTGTCCCGCGCTGCCTGACGTGACTTTTCAGTCTTGTCATTCATGGACACCACATGCGTCACCGATTCATCGACTTCTGTGGAGAATGTGGCTCCTAATTGATCAGCCAATCTCCAGTAGAAGTGATTTTCGGGTTGGCACTGTATGGGAATCACCCCTGTGAAGACGATTTTACAGCCCTTCAGTATTTCCTTTCGAACGGTCTTCAGCACCTGGAATAATGAACAATATATATTCTTAATACAAGAATATCAATGGACAGATATAACCTTTCACTTTTTTCCCCTCCCATCCATCGCACTCACATAACCTCTTTCGATAGGGAGGAATGAGAACGGAATCAGTACTTTAGGATTTTAAGGTCCTCGTACGGTCAGTTCCTTGTTATGGTTTCCAGGCATCATTATGCTATACATTAAGTAATCGATCAACAACAGCAGCAACATGATGTAATCCCACAAGTGGCGTTTGGGGAAGGATTTCCAAAATATTATACTCATGGCCAAAAATTGATCACCCTTTTCATGGGAAGTAGATCAGCATACTCTGTTTTATCACCTCTTCTAAAATTTCATATTGTTTTAATCAACTTTGACAAGTTGCAATGACAGATATTAGACTAAATTTTGCGAAAAACGATTCAGAAGTGTTTTGAAATGTGAAAAGGTGGGGATATACTAATTTATCTTGATTCGAATTAGCAAATTTATCTAGAGAATAAACTGAGTGTTGAGAAATTTACCTGCCTAACATCCCGCTCCATAATATCGTCCTCACGTTCCTGAAAGAACCAGCATTAAGAAGAATTAGGGAACACTAACAATGCAAGCAAATACAATTTAATATAACAAAATAAGCAAGTATAACCACCTCCGCTAACACAGATTGAGCAAGAGTGAAGCTATATTGTATTTAAAAGTGGTCCAAAAGTGTAGATGCAATTAACATTTGAAAAAATATGAACTTTTTCTAGCATAAAAGTCATGATCAAATGCAGTATCCTTGATTAAAATATTGAGAAACTATTGAATCATGTAGATGTCCCTTTAGACAACCCAAATAGAGACTATGAAGTTAATTTGGGAAAAATAGAATACATACCGGGTCAAAGAATAGACTGTGGATCCGTTGCAGCACTTTTAGGACACAGGCAAGCGCTCCATCAGCCTCATTTTCATCACTTTTCAGTTCAGAAAGTGATTTACACTTTAAACCAAATTGCCGACAACTGGAGGTAAAGAAATGATATCTGTCCATCAGTATTAGATTCTCCCTGTGCTTCCCCCATACCTAAAACAGCACATAGGAAGGTTTAGTTCCACCAAAACAGCTCATGTTATCTAATCAAAGATCATAACTTAGCAAAGATATAGAACTTGATAATAGTCTTCACCTAGATGTCACTACCCACAGTTAGTTTTCTTTTAGAACAGGAAACTGGTTTGTAGACATTAAAAAGTTCCAGGGAATATTTGACAAGAGATGCAATGAAAATCAAATGGAGCAGCAACATGCACATAATTATTAATCTCTTTTCAAGGGCGTACAATCATATTGCAGTGATTAGAAGAACGCCATGGCCTCTGCACAAGCACGACACGCACAAAGAAAAAATGGTTCAGTTTACTACTTGCAGGCAAGAGCAACCAATTGTTTCATCCATTACTCAAAACTTGATTTCAGAACAACAACAGCAACTCTACATTTTCTTTATGCCCCAGCAAAGTGCAGCAAAAAACTGGTAGTCAAAACTCAAAAATAACCTGAATATACATATTAATTATTGAAAAGAGCGAACAACAAACATGTGCATGGCACAACCACTAACAAGGCTCAAAAGAATACCATGCAGAAGATGAGCTAAACTCCAAAACAAATCTGAACTGTCAGGACAGCAATACATGGAAAATAGAAAGCTGTCATGGAATTATGGAGGAACTTAAACATAATCTGATTAACTCTTCCTCCCTTTGAATTAATTAGAAGCCTTCGGCCGGATTAGCATTCTCCGCACCACCAAATAAATTCCCACATTCTTCATGGAGGGATCATATAGTCCAAAGGAATTGCAAACGTACTTACCACTTCAGTATCGTCAAGGATTAGAACAGCACTTTCTTGACCCAAAACAACATCGAGACCCTTTTGATGCCTCCGAGTGGAGTCAGATTGAGCAATCACTCTAGAATGGAAGTAGATACCTCCAGGGTCAAGTAAACTTGCCATTTCCAATGCATAAGGACGTTCGCCCATCGTGTAAATGTACATCTCGAACAAACTACTGGCTTCTTTCAGAAAGGTGTGGACAAAAGGCCTCAGCTTTGTCATCATGTGTATCCAGTCCAATTGGAAAAGGCTGCTTCTTAAAGCATCTGTACATGACAAGTTGGGAAAACAACATAAAACAGTGGATCACAGAGACCTGCAAAATAACTATCACAGAAAAACAACAAGAACTTGAAAGCAAAAGAAATCCTTACTATATATGAGGTCTAAATAAATAAGCATTAATAAAAGAAAAATAACTTGAATGCACTCAAAGACAAAGATGACCACAAAGAATATTAAAAGAGCTTACAAAGCTCTAGAGTTACAGGCCAGATTATCAAACAGCATAATTTAGTTTGCCCATATGTCAGAAGTCCAAGGAAAAGGCACATATCTTCCAATCACAGCATGATATACCCATTATACTTTCTAATGAAGAGTGCCTACTAAACATTCTTTACCTAGTCCAGGCGTCCGCAATTCCACATCATTACAAGATGAGTAAACATTAACTCAATAGAAACATATAATACTATACATCATATAAAATGGTACAACACCGTGCAGCAAACTTTCAACTAGAGAAGTTGTTTTCACTTGTCTAGCTTAAAGGCCTGTCATCTCCCTGTCCATAACCTCCCGCCCGCTTCTTTTCCTCTGTCTCTGTATATATAAGACAACCCCCCTGTGAGATTCTACCCAACTCCAGCTTGCGACAGGTTCAGAACGTCATGGACCACTTCTCTACCCTTCTCCAAACTTAAATACAAGGTTTGTTCAGGACAGGTTCAAACACATGATGACCTGCTAACCCACACTCAGGTGTTGCATCCTTACTGCTAAACCAAAGCCATGGGAGCCACAAGACAACCAACATAAATTAACCTTCTACTTCCTCTTAATTCTTCTCCCAATTTCTATCTTGTTCCATCACTTCTCTCTTATTCTTCTCTTTCTTGTTTTCTCATTCTTTCTCTAGCTTTTCACCCTTCTCCCATTAAGGTGTCAATATGCAAGTAAAACAGAATTCCATCCCTTCCATAACAGCACAAAAATATAAAGCCAGCAACGTAAGACAAGTAAAAGAAGCATACCAGGCAGTACTTCTCGTTGTTCCTTCAAGTATGATTCTGTGGCTGAAAGATCAGCAAGTCTACTGGAGTTCAAGAGAGTGTGGTCTAGATCGAGAACCAAACACAACTTTTTTTGGCGTAGTAAATTCTTCAGGTCCTTTTCACGCAATCGAGCAATTTCATCATCAGCAAGCCTCAAATTCTACAAAATTAATGATAAAATCTAGTGAATATGATGTATAAGGTTTACTAGAAATTGTTGTTCCAAAATGAACTACTTTTGGAGGACCTGAGACGCACCAGCTGCATTTTTAAAGAGCCCGAGAAACATATAGGTCTTGACATTCCCCAACCCAACCCACAAGAAAAGCATATGGAGAATTACCTTATGAATGTATGCAAAAGCCATGCCAGATTCTTCGACTTTCTGCCCACATCGTATACACATCCCTCCCATGACACCAGGATGTGAGCATATATCCAGTGACAAAGATGCTCCTGCACACAGATACATGTCAGATTTTTCGTACATATCCAGACAAGTACTTAAACGAGGGGAAAGAGGGAGGGAGCGAGAGTAGGAAGTGTGTCGACGAGACTGGAAAGAAAAGAGACAAAGAAACTATAACCACATTTACAAAGTAGTTGCAGCCTTTTATTTTTAACATAAAAATATTTCTTTGGCAATTTCTATTTCTAACTGATCTACCATTTCCTAGTGAAGGCCCACCTCTCCCCGAAGAACGAAAGCTCAAAGAAGCATCAGCCTTTTTGTGTCAAGGAAGCCGTAACTGTCATCTATAAGGAAAAGGCATCACCCAACTTGCATAGAAGAACTAAAGACCAACCTACTTTCTGATACTTATCCTTGTTCAAACTTCAGGACGTCAGAAGATGTAATTATGCAAGAGACTCCAGCAGATTCAGTTGTAGAATAATCAAATTATAACTAGTTTAGGCGAATGAATAATTTCTACAAATATTAATATTCACAACAAGCAGTGAGATCTTTGAACAGATATACAAAAGTCAAAGGGATTCTTCCCTGTTAGTGGGAGCTGACAGAATCAATAATGTTTTTCCTTTTTCCGATAAGGTGACAAAACTAAACAAATTTCCATGCAATATAAAACATTTTCAAAAAAGAAATTCATAAGCTGAAGATAGTCATATTTCAAGTTGCATAGGGGTTTTATATTTCCTTCAAAGTATCGACTGTTCCACTCTCCCCAACCATGGACATATAAGGAATATAGCATTCAAAATTATTTTGTTCCTTAAGAGTTCTCCTCGCCTTCCAATATTTTCAAGTTTTTTATGGCATGTAAGACATTTATACCAAATAATCAAAAGATAAAGACAATCATATTGTAAGGCGTTATAATATCTCTACAACAACAGAACAAAAAAAGAAGCAGCTTTTCTTGCCCCTCTCTCTCAGCACACGATAGCGTGCCTGCTAACTTGCACAATTGCCGGAGATGGTGAGAGGACAACCACAACGGGACAGTAAAAAAGAAAGCTGAGATCAAGGAGATAACCATGCTCAGATAAGGGCAGCAAAGTGAGAAGTTCAAATCCGGGAGGAAGAACAGCCCTGCTGCTCAAGAAGAACCTACTGTTCCATTCATGATGAACACTGTTCCATTGACACCACCCAGCACTCACAGCCCTAATCAGGGGGGGATCTACAGCAGGGAGAGGAAAGGAGCCTATTGAACTGACTAGAAGCACACGGAGATGGCAAGAGGGAAAGCACCCACTGGTACTTCAGAACCAGAGGCACCATTGCAAGAGGCACCACTGCAACAGAAGCAAGACAAAAGAACTGGGTGAATCTATTTGCAGAGAGTAAACTTGCAGCACGCGGGTTGAATTTGAAATACATAGCTCCAGTGCTAATCGAAGGGGAGAAGTGGCCCAAATTCAAAGGAGTGAGATGCAAAAGAAGGCACTCAAATGGCAGCATTCAATCATCCTGTATGCGGTCGGTACCTCACGATCCATAGGTGCTATTAACAGGTTTATTGCTGCACATTGAAACTTCAATCCAAAATTGTGATCTACTATCACAAGGATGGGTGCTTTGTGGTTATATTTAACAGCGTCGAGGATAAGGAAATTGTACTGTGCTCTGGACCCTATACTAGTAACACAAAGCAAGTGATAATTAGATCACAGAATGCTGATTTTGACTTTGGAGAGCAAGTCCGTAAGACTATACCACTGTGGATCCAGCTACCAAACCTACCAATGAATTAGACGGGCATGACTACTCTTCAGTCGTATTGGTAATGTGCTGGGAGACCCTATCTATGCTGATGAGTGCACCACTAACCTTGAAAGTATTTCCTATGCTAGAATTCTAGTATAGATGGTTGTCACAAGGGAATTGCCGGTGACAAAAGTCCAGGATCCAGAGGGTAAGATGTTTGTACAGAGAATGGAGTATGATTGGAAGCCTAGTGTCAAACCCTAAATGCCTAAATTCTAGTATAGATGGATGTTACAAGGGAATTGCCGGTGACAAAAGTCCAGGATCCAGAGGGTAAGATGTTTGTACAGAGAATGGAGTATGATTGGAAGCCTAGTGTCAAACCCTAAATGCCTAAAAAATAGAGCAGGTATGCCAAAAGCTATGGAAGCACCTCAGAAACCTGCTAATGCAAAGGGCAAGGCAATGAAGAAGCCGCAAACTAAAACATTGTGGCACACTAAAAGCTCAAATAAACAAGCCAACCCTCAAAACACATGAGGCCACTAGTCAACAAAGGAAGTGGAGGGGCAAGTAACAACCATAAAGCAGGAGGATCAGGGTTTAGGTTGGCAGACAATTAAGCACTAGGCTAGGCAGAACAAAAATGTGAGTGGATGATGCCATTAGCATGGCCAATGTTTTCAGTCCTCTAGCAGTCATAATAAAGTCGAGAACTGGCCCATATTGCTTCGGAAGCTGGAGTAGACCAGAGACCTGCAGGGGATCTACTCCTACACTTAGACATGGAATATGAGGGGATTCAATAAAGTTTATAAGCAAAAGAAGTTAAAAAAGTTTTTAGTAGAGAATAAGGTAGACGTAATTGTCATTGTGGAACATAAGGGTGACGAGACAGACTGCTATGAGAATTGTACAAAAAGTAGCACCAGGATGGGAAGCAGTGTTCAAATATAAGCAGGATCATATTGCGAGAATATGGCTGCTCTGGAACACCAACTATTGCAGTTTTTCAGTAGCACAACTCCATGAGCGGTTTATTGGGTCAAACAAAAGCTTCACGTTTACTGCTGTTTATGGACTACACACAATATTAGATAGAAAACAACTTTGGGCCAACTTACATGCAAGTTCACAAGCAGCAATAGAAGGTTAATTATGGGAGCCTTCAATGCTATTATGCATGTGGAAGATAGGGTGGTACGGTCTCCCTTCCAGCCTAATGAGACTGCTGATTTAAATGACTTCATACAAAATGCAACCCTCGTTGAATTGAAAGCATTGGGAAGAGACTTCACTTGGACCAACAGTCATGTCACTAGTAGAATTGATAGAGGATTGGAAAATGCTACATGGGTGCAACAACAGACTAACTGAGAGGTGGTAGTGATGGAGCATGAATTCTCTGATCACTCCCCCATAAGTGTGACAATAGGAGACAGACATGGTATAGGCCCTAAACCCTTTGAATTCTTCATCTTTTTAGCTAGCCACCAAGATTTCCATCGCACCAAAACATGGAGTATAGGCCATACAAGACCTTCACTCTACATGGTATGAAGAGAGCTTAGCAAGCTAAAAAAGGCATTGAAATCTTTAAACTCTACAGAGTTCTGGGGCTTTATAGTCAGAATCAATGCTCTAAGGGATAAGCTAGTAACAATCCATGCAAGGATGGGTCAAGTTCTAACTCACCAAGCACTATATGAAAACAACAACAACAACATACCTAGTAAAATTCCACAAGTGAGGTCTAGAGAGGGTATACACAGGCCTTACCACTATCTCGTGGAGGTAGAGAGATTTTTTTCCTGAAAGACCCTCGACTCAAATGTAGCTATTCCAAATACAAAGAAGAAAATACAAGAAAACAATGCAAAGTATACTAGAAAGGAACAATAATAACAAAATAGTACAATAACCAAAACACAATAAACAGAATATTAGGATAGATTATTAAAAACAATAATAAATGCTTGCGGGAAACTCCTTGCCGAGGGCCTGTGCACCCCCAGGATTAGTCGGGGCTTTAAGAGACTCGGACACCCGGTGCAAATCAAAAAATTAAAAAAAAAAATAATAATAATAATAATAATAATAATAAATGCTGATGGATAACAAAACCAGAACTATAGTAGTACAATGGCAAATACCAACCACCCTAAGCATGACAACACTACACCACCTACTAATCTTCTAACCTAATACGTGTCCTCCAAGCCTTCCTATCTAAGGCCTAGTTAAAGCTTGGTGACTCTAATACAGCTTTCCTCCATGCTTGTATGAAGAACAGACTAGCCCAGAACCAAATAAGAGTGTTGACATCTATTCAGGGAAGACTTCTACAACATGTTGTTGCCATTCAAAAGGAAATCACTGGTTTTACTGGGAATAGCAGTCCACCAATTGCCTCCTATTGACAATAAGGCTATGCAAAAGGGGAAGGTACTCAATAGACAACAATAATACTTAGAGCCTGTTCGCATTCGCTTTTGGATTTTAACTTATAAGCCAAAAACCGTAAGTTAGAAATTCTAATTTATAACTTATGACTTATTTTTAACATCTTAGTTTAAAAAGAAGTGCTATAGCCTAACCTGAAGTTTCTGCTGGTTCTCCACGAGACACCGAACTCTGGGAATCAGCTGCAGCTTCAATCAACTCAATTTTACGCTTCTTTGACCTATGATATCAACATAGAGATCAATGAGGAAATGGAGCATGTAGTGTAAGCAGAAACATTCAAATTACAATGTCAAGCTTGAAAAAGTAAGTAGTAAGTTTGGCTACAGAAGGATTTCCGAATTCAGAAGAACTAATGATACTCGTATTCCTAGAGAAACTTATGACACCTGCTAGAATCAATGTCGTCGTTATCATCACCGCCATTGCTGTCGTTTTCATCTCGCCCTTTCTCATCTTCAACCTCCTCCTTCTCTCCATCGGAAGCAGACTCCAACTCCGCATCAAGAAACGCAACAAAATCATCGCTGCTGGATGAATGTGCGGGAGAATCTTCCGCCATACTCATCTGGAATGTCAGCCATGAATCATATAAGAATTACGCCGGAACATCATCAGACACGCTATAACAGCTACGTTATCACCGGTTCAAAAGCGTCAAAACAATAACCAAGAAGTCAACAACAGCAACAATATACCCGGAAATCCCACAAGTGGGGCCTGGGGAGGGTATAATGTATGCAGACCTTACCACTACCTCATAAGGATAGAAAGACTATTTCCGAAAGACTCTCGTCCCAGAAATATCAAGCCCCAAAAGTAGAAGATACTAGATATGAAAAAAAGAAAACTTACTAAGGTCAAAAGTATTATCAATAAAAGAAAATGATAGAACCAATAAGGCGAGGGAAAATTGAGTTGACATTTCCAGCATCTATAGAATAAACAATGTGAATTATCTGCTTCAAAGAGATAGCTGGTAGAATAAAACTGAAATACTCTTTTACTTGGAATGGGGATGAGATGAGAAAGGCCATCATTGGAAAATACAATGCAATAACTTTGGTTATAGTAAATCGATACTCCACTCTTATTAACCTTTACTATCAACAAAATACCTGCGAAACTATTCATTTCATATAAAGATTATTCTTCTACAGCAAATAGTACTTCCTCTTGATTTCTTCTCTCGTGATTCTGAATCATTCATCCGTTTGCTATTTCCAAGGGCTAACAAAATTGATTTAGCCAATTTTTTTGTTTAATTTCAGTGGGTTCAGAAAACATACATTTTGTAATGGATGACTCCGCCTTTAACACATCAACTATGCTATTTTTTGTTCAAAGAAAAATTAAAGAACTCTATCAAACATAGAAGAAATAGCATTAACAATAAAGGCCAGTAAATCTCGAGTACGACGAAGATAGATAAAACAAATGCTCAAGATATCGGGGTTGAAGTGATGGAGTAGAATCGTACCGAGAGGAGCTATCGGAGCTTGTCGTAGGCTCTTACTTGACGTCTGGAATCTTCGCCGGTGATGGTGCTGAAAATGCTCGCCGGCAGATCGGATCCCTCTTCGCGGTTCGGGGATTTGGGTTTTGGTTAAAATAAGAAGGGAAATGATCAAAAATACCCTCAACTATTTTGAAATGGAGAAGAAATAACTTTACCTTACATTTTGGTTCATTATATTTTTGGATCAAAAATATCTCTCCAATAAACTTTTGGCTTAAAATTTATAGCCTCGAAAAAGTTAAAGAATTAAATTCTATTCAATACAAAAAATTAATTGAAGGAGGAGGCAACGATTATAACGAAGGTGAATCAATGTTATCATCCAGAGATCGACTTTTTGAGATATTTGTAAGTAAAATAGCAGACTCTTTTGATATGAAACGGCTAGGCTCAGACCTAATATTGAAGAAAAAAACCTTTTAAATTCCTAAATGGGATTTTACGTGGACTGATCATGTGTCCTTTTTGTCCATATAATATGCATGGTGTTATTTCTATTAAAGAGAAGGGTACTTAGTTTCACATTTTTTTTTGAGGAGGGTATTTTTGAACCAAAATTTAATCAACGGGTATTTTTGCTCCATTTTTTATAGTTCGAGGGTATTTTTGATCATTTTTTATTTCCATTAGAGAGGGGATATTTTTAGCCAAAAATTTAGTTGAGGGGTATTTTTTGAGCTAAAAATTTTATTTAAGGGTATTTTTGAGTCAAAATGTAATGAAAGGGCATATCTACTCTATTTTAAAAAGTTCTACCCTTTTTCGAAATAAGAAAGAGATGCTGGAAATGATCTGGTCCGTTGATCATGCCTATTAACGGCTAGGGTCAATTTGGAGTGTTGATCAAGATGAGATTGAAACTAAGGATGGGTCGAATCCGAATCGTCCGGATGGGTTTTAATTTGGGGTTTAGGCTTCGAATTTTGGCTAACCTCGGATAAAATTGATATAAAATCAAATAGAATGGGCTAAAATTTAAATAATTTGAAAAATGATCAGATACATTTGCTATTTAATTAACACAATACTGAATAGATTATAAAAATAGATAAATATTATTATATATTTAAATAAATATGTAAAAATTTAAAAGCATGAAAAAATATTATTTTGAACTCAATAAAATAAATAGATAAATATAAAAACACTTTTATATTTGACACAATGAAATTATTGACAATCATATAAATATCCATGTACTTGACTAAGTCAATTTAAGAACGCCCTTATTATGTCACGTATTATCCACAAATATGTATATGTGAAATTTTTTGTTGACATGACGCGCACACACACTAATGAGTAGAATATGAGGATGGGGTAAGAAAAAAATTAAGTTAGAAGCAATTTAGCTTCTTTTTTTTTAATTTGGGGGAGGTCGGGAGGAGTTGGGGTGGGTGGTGGGGGATACGAATATTTTTTTTAAAAAAAAATTAAAAAATCGGAGGGTGATGGGGTGGGATGATTTTTTTTCTTCTTCTTTAATTGCTAAATTCATAGCATTTTAAGTTTAGGGATAATTATAGTGTATGACCTTTTTGGCTAAAATAATTAACAAAAAAATGATCATTTATTGTATAGGCAGATAAAATCAGTGAATATTTCATATATAGTCAAACTATATTTCAAATTTTGAGTGTATCATAATGTATAGTAAATGTATAGCGCATTTATGAATAATCTTCATTGTATAATCGATGTATACATGCTATGACTTTTGACAATGTTATTATATAATCATGTATGTTTTCTATGATCTTAAGCTATTTTTTATATTAATAAATTTAAAGTGTTTTCAACAAAGTCCCATATTGAAAACTACAAATGATCAATGTAATAACCCTCCACTTGAAAATGAATTATAGAAGATTTTATTAGGCAATATATATAAGCCATAAATCTCCAACAATTTTATTTACTAAGACAATCAACTATATACAATGACAAGAAATAAAGATTGTAATTATATCTCTAAAATATTAATTAACTCTCTCTTTTTTTTCTTCTTTAAATTATTTTCTTTTGCTTTTTGGATTCCATTAAATTGTTTTTTCTCCCAATTCTTCTTTGTCTTTCAATTTTTCCTTGCCAATAATCCTCTGATTTTGTAATTTCTTCTTCATTTATCCATCCTTCTTTCATCATTTTTTGTTGGTAGTACCTAAATCCCACATACAACATAAAAACTGCAAAAAAAAAAAAATTAAAATAAAATAAAATAAAATAATTATAATCTGAATTTTTGTCTAGAAAAATATTTTCTTTTCGGTAGAAACGATTTCTTTTTGAAAAAAGTAAATTTTATTTAGTTTCTGATAATTTATCAATAAATAAAATATTATAAAATCATTTATATTTAACATTAATTAACATAGGATAATTACTTTTGAAAAATAAGAAATTTGTGTTGATTATAAACTAATTTCATTCAATAAAATGTCTTAAAATTAATATATTGGAGCAATAAAGACTTGATTTTTTGGTAGGAAAAAATATTTTCAATTTATATATTTGATATTCTTTCTTTTTTAAAAAAAAAAAGTTAGGTAAATATGTAATGCAGAAAAATACTATGAGTGTAGGAGCTGAAAAAAGGTTATTTTTTCAAGAAAAGTATTCTCCTAATTTTTCTGAATATTTTTTTCCCCCCCAAAAAAAAAACATGCCCTAAAAATTGCAATTTCCCTAATAAAAATGAATAATAAAAAAATTCTCCAAAAATTAATGATTTTTTACCTGCCCAAATTCTAGCAGAAATTGAAGATAAATTCCATATAAGTGTGAATATTGCAAATGCAACTGCTTTCTTGTGAGTACAAGTCTCCCAAGCATCTCTAAAACGTCTAATCCAAAATGTACCTTCATATAATGCACACATAAAAGGAAGAAAATAGTTAAAAATAATTCTAATTAAATTAAGAAACTTTAAAATTGTCAAACTTTATCACGGTAAAGTAATAAGTATCTCATTATTCGAATGTTGCCCACAGATAACTTAAAATATAACGCTTTAATTTGTGATTGCATGTGCTTGATGAGCAGATTGGGCAGAGTGGAGTTGGGATATGTATTTAGAAAACAAAATAAAGTGGCAGACGAACTTGTGAAGGAAGGAGCAAAACGAATAACCAAAACTCCTCTTTATGTTGGACTTAATATCTACGCAATGTCAGTTTACCAAAAAAAAAGTATCTCATTATTCGAAATAAAAAATCTTGAGTTCAAATCATGAGAATTGAGTTATATTTTATACATTATAGAATAAAATAGAATCTATCAGACTTAGATCCGATGACATCCTTTCTTTCGGACGAGTTTAAAAATACTATGATGATAATTTACTTAGTTTAGCTATTGGAATTATTTTTAATCAAGTGGACATATATATAGATGATGATAATAGATGATAATTTCACCAACTAAGAATTAAAAAAAAAAAAAAGGAGTTGGTAAAAATTTATAAATATTATAAATGCTTGTTAGATCTTAATTTCTACTTATTATCTGCATTTTAAAAATTATTTTTAGTGGTATCTACTAATAAAGTTGTGATCATCAAAAGATGTGATACAGTGAATAAAATTGTCTTTTTCCTAAACCAGAGTTTAGATATGTTGAGTTCGAGCCCTGAATATGGAAAAATCCTTAGTAGAAAGTGTTTCCCCAAATGAGACTCTATGTGGCACGAATCTGAAATAGTCGAATGAAAAACTAAGAAAATAAGGAGAAAAAAAAAAGATT
This sequence comes from Solanum clarkiae, assembly GCA_011800125.2. NCBI lineage: Eukaryota > Viridiplantae > Streptophyta > Magnoliopsida > Solanales > Solanaceae > Solanum > Solanum clarkiae. The sequence goes on from JAABOM020000101.1 coordinate 504,146, forward strand.
GCAGCACGACACGATACCGAGTATTCCTTGAACCTAGATTAAGAGTTTCAAATTCGAGCCATAAACTTTGATAAGGAGTGTTTCATTTCTTGAAGTAAAACTTCTCGGTGCCATTTTAAATTAGTCAGATCCCAAAGTAAATATCAGCCGCTAGAGAAAACCAAAAAAAAGACATGCAAAATATTATATAAAAAATAGTATAAAAATTATATATACACACACACTTTTTTATTAGAAATCACTTTATCATTTAATTAATTTTTTTTAATATATATTTAGATTTAATCGAGTTTCAATGCAGATGCACAAACAAAATATGTCAAGAAAGAAATAAAATAAAAAGAGAATAGTGAATAAATATTTTTACCATAGGCAGTTAATTGTGTGGAATAAGAAGAACAGACTTTTGGTACTATGAAAACTCCAAAAAAACCTACAAAAAGACAAAAAAAAAAAAAATTGTCAGCAACAATTATGTTTAGTGAAAAGGTAAAATTAGAATGTTTCACTTAATATTAAAAAAAAAAAGATTCCGACCAAAATAAAATAAAAACTCATTCTTTTTTTGATATTTTGCGTGGAAAACTAAGCTTGTATTCCTTTAACTTAAATTATTTATATTCATATACCTCTTTAAATTTTGTACCCTCATATTATTAAAAGTTTGCTCCCCTAATATTAAATCCACGCCGCTGACGTCAACACCTGTTTGTATGATATACCAATAGGATATACATATACCAACAGAATATTACAGATGATTAAGCTCAATTCTATATGATATCGATATAGTATAAATATACCAATAGAGTATATAAGGAATATATTTTCTACTAATTTAGAATTTACTAATTTTTTTATTTGTTTCTTAAAAAGAAAATCTTATATACTAATGAGATATCAATATATACCGTCAGAGTATCGCAAAAGACTGAACTCATTCTATATGATACCCCTATAATATATATATATATCGTCAGAGTATATTTCATAGTGCTGACGTCAGCACGCGAATAAAAAAGGGTAAGTGGATAGAAAGGTAAATAGTTTGGATAATGGGTTCATTAATAATAAATAGTTTAGATTGAGTCTATTAAGGGTAAATAATTTCAAATTAGGTCTATTTAATGTAATTTTTTCTTATTTT
>JAABOM020000101.1:515902-531223 GCA_011800125.2 Solanum clarkiae
CTGCGTACAATCTACCCTCCCCAGACCCCACTTGTGGGATTTCACTGGGTATGTTGTTGTTGTTGTTGTTGTTGTTTGTGGTTCCTCTGTCAACACTTCCTTTCCTATCTTCTTCACCACTCTAGATTTTTGATTTGGTATAGTGCTCATCTACTAGGATCCTTATTCTTCCACAGATCCCCATTCCGCTCTCTATGTTTTTCATTACAGTGAGAACCTTTTGCTCTTCCCGATCAACATCATATATTACCAAGTAGGTCCAGAATTCTTTTTCCTTTCTCATTATCCATTATTAGAAAGAACAGAAGTGAATTAGAGCCTTCATGATGAGAGAATTTTTCAGTTCTGAATTGCACAGTGGAATCTAGGAGAGTTCGGCTTCTCGAAATGCACTATTATATACTGTTATCAAAACTTTAACTATTTAGGCGCATCTCAGTGGATGCCAACATCACGCTTATCTATTTTCATTATTGATTAAGCGGGTAGAATGGTCCAGAAAGAGGAAGAGATAAAGAATCTGACAGTATGCAGAAATCAGCATTATGTAATCTGTAGATCACTGTAGTCATGGCTTACCTTACGGAAATTCTCCGACACAGCTCCGTCATTTTCAGACATGGACAGTTCTTGTACAACTTTTTCCAGTCCTTTGCTAATAGCTTGCATTTCCTCTGCAAGAAATTTCAGTTGTATCTGTACAAAATTTCCACTCAGTCATATTTCTACAGTAAATTCGTCATTGGTCAGTCCAAATAATGATACCTTTGCGCAAGGTTCCAAGCTAGAAAGATCTTCAGAAAAATCGAGCAGTTCAGGTAATTTTTCAGCAAGTACCTGGCAGAGAGAGTTTCTTTAAGCATCTTGTAAAATATGCTGGTTGCTAACATAAGGTAAACTCAAATTCAGATCATTTTCCCAAGTGAAAATCTTGATTTACAAATAGTATGATACCAGTACAATGACAAGAAAATAGTGAATATAAAGACACACAGTTGTCACAGTAGCAATTTATAAGGAAAAGGTTCATACCGGTCAGCGTCTAAGTGCTAGAGGATAATTTAACATCAATAGGACCATGAAACCTCTTGGAATAGAGATAATTATATACATTGATTTGATAAATGTGAGGAATCTGATAACAATGTACATGAAAAACCAAGTTTTGTGATTTGATCACATGTCGTGAGAAAAGATTTATTTCTGTGCATTTACTCATTGTTTTTTGTTTTTAAAGCAAGCCTTCTATTCTTCCTTTCAGCTAAGCTTATTATAATAAACTTACTTACAGATTTAAAAATCCAATTGCAGAGATAATCCCTTATTTATCCAACGAACTTCGGACACTAATTCCTTTTTCTCAACCTGACCAGTTAAGGTTGAATTTATAATTTGTCTTGCAACCTTCAGATATGGACACTTTTAGCTAGATAAAACCTGATACAAAATTTTTACAGATGATCCCAGGACCCAATTGAAAAGGACCTGATGAGAGCAGGTGCAATCAACTAATCATCAAACAAAGACAGAAGGTGCAATCAGCTGATCTGATTAGGTCAATTCCATTTTCCTTCAACCCCTTCCCCAGGAGCTCCCACTATTTTGCTCCCTTGGTGACTCGAACTCACAACCTTAAGGTTGGAATTGACGGGTGCTTACCATCCAACTCCCTCTTGTCAATTAGGTAAATTCAGGTCAAAGATAAGAGAAAAATTAACTCATGCTCAAAATAGATGATGATTTTCTAACGAGCAAGAGTCCTTGAAAGCTGGCTTTAGCTGATGTGTGTTCTACTAATCACTAAACAAGCATCACAGATTTTTTGTCAGCACTTCATCTAAGAAATGTTATTGACTCATTTAATTCAGAAAACGATCAGATTGCCAAGAAATTGAGGACTAAGTGAACAAATTTTATTCTGCATTCTGTTCAAGATAGGAGGAAATATGTGCGTAATAAAAACACCACCCTCAAAATATTAGTCAACCACATCATTATGCTTTCATCAAGAAGAGTGCCGATCGAAGACTGTACCTTGCAAAGATAATGCATGAGAGTCATCTTATTGTTCCGCGCACGTGTCTCAGTTAGTTTAAGGAGGCTATCTAACCTGAATCCAACAGCAGAACCTACACAGATCATCAAGAGATTATTAGATGAGACAAAGATAATTGCTCAAAGAAATTCTTTTTTTAAGAACTGCATTTATCATCTAAATGAAGCATGGATTTTTCAATAATTTCAAGACCAGAAAAGCAAAGGAGATGGCAATTGTAGAGATATATCATTTCACCAGAAAATCTTTGAGCCATACCCAGTTGATTACATGTTTTCCTTATCTAGAGTTAAGATTTCTAATGCTGAAGAAGTTCCCAACTTGGAAATCTTTTGGTGGGACCGATTTTTTTCATGAAACATAATTGGATAAATTCTCGTAAGAGTTAGACCTATTCAAATAACAGACATGCAGGCTGTGGTTTCTACCCTACAGAGGTTTGGAAGAAGCAAGTTTAGATGACCCTTAGCAGGACAAAATCAGCTAATCTTCTATAGAAAGCTGGACCTGATTATTTGATGTGGTAAGTGCATCAGCAATAGGTGAACGGTCTAAGCTAAAAGATTAAGTGTTGACAATGTGCATTTATTTTCTCAATTCTGCAACCCCCATAGATTCTGTAATTTCTAGTCATTTGTCAAACAGGCCACTCCTCGTTTGGGAAAGGGAACTCTTCAACTCACTCCCACAGAGAAAAATAAGACCTCACAGTGAAGAAATCAATAGCAAGATTCGATTGAAAATCAAAGAGATGTTTACCAACCTCTAGCAGTTCCCTGGTTCAAAGCATTTCCGAGAGAGAGAATTGTTTGCATAATCCTTTTCAATTTTGATGAACCTTTGATCTGATTACAACATCAAAGAAAAGATCATATCAAGGACAGCGTCAAGAAAGAAACCCCTTGTCTCTGCTAAAGTGGTAAAAGATTAAGGTAGAAAGAATAAAAAAAGAAATGTGCCTGATCAGCTGCCGAATTCACAATATTCAGACTCTTCCTTAGCTCAGACACCTGTAAATAAAAGAGCACAAATATGCCATCAGCAAGCGAAACATTCCCAGTGCAGCAAAGAGGCAGCAAAAGCAAGAAGTGGAATCTATTAGAATACAAAATAGTACAGCTCAATCAGTATAAGAATAAAGCCAGGAGGTTGGCATCTTCCATCTTCTTACCTGAGATTCAAACTGAATCTTAAACGAAAAAACTCGCAGCTTGGACTCTGTCCGTGGTACTTGCATCAACTCCAACATAAACTACGACAATGAAGAGGTATTAGAATTAGAATGCCACTATACAAATAGTCCAATCAACTACATGCAGGAGAAAGTGGGATAGTAAAAAAAATAAAGAAAAAAGGTTATTTCATGATGGACAGACCTGTTCACATCGACCCAACTTCTCCTTCTCTCCTTTATAACCCTGAAACAGAAATGTTCGACTAAACAATTATTCACTGCGTTCCTATGTACACTGACTAATTAGTTCCCTTCATTATTTTCAAATCAGATCTTTCACCTTGAGAGTCTCCATCTCCTCCTTAGTTGGGCAAAACTTAATCAGATTCTCCACCTGATCCACATCTAATGCTGAATCTTCCAGTGCAAGCACTGAGCTCTGTTGAAATTATTAGAAAGTGGTTAACTTTAACAGTTTTGCATTATTGAACTTTTAACAGAACATTATCCACACAATTGACGTTATATTCATGAACCTTGGGCCTACCTCAACCCCAAAAGCTTAGCTCATGAGGTGAACATTGTCCAAAACTATACAAGCAAAACAATTACTACATCCACCTATGATATAATTAATCTAAAGATGTATTTGTGTGTAGGGGAGTGTGGTGTATCTAAAGGTGTGTTTATGAGTATGTGTGCGTGTACATCATTCTTGGAAATAATCACATTTCAATATAACTCGACTATATGCAGGATTATGGTCCACGGACCATCACAAAGAGAGATGACAATAAGAGAGTGAGGAGGTTAAAAATGAGGAGAACATCTAGCATGCAAAAAAGTGCACAAACAGGACCAAAGTTTGTGATTACAAGATTAAACATCTACAAACACATTTTCTCAGGATAGGTGACACACAAATGGCTTTGCTTTCTTTAAATATCAGATTATACTTAAATCAGAAGGGATATGTACATTGGTTATACAATAAAGTCGAATCTTAGGATATCAAAAAATGTAAGTTTTTGCCAAAGATGCTTATGCTCTCGTTATGTACATTGGTTATACAATAAATTCAAGTCTTAGGATATCAAAAAACGTTAAGTTTTTACCAAAGATGCTTACACTCTCGTTGGACATGACAGCCAGTTACAGTGGGTAACTAACGAAGGGAAGAATTTGTTTAATCACAGAACTGAATCGGGTCTCATCCCTTCGATTCCCCACTGCATACTTCAATGAGAAAGGAATATAATTAAGCAGTAGTCAAAATCAATTGTGAGTCCCCATTTAATCATGGATATTGTTACAACAGATGTTTATTTGGAAACCGAACACCTCACAAAAAATCTCCAACAAGGTCTACAATGTGATTGGTATTCCTATTTCTGAGAGGAAGTTCAATACCAAATTGAGGAAATATAAATGGAGTGCATTATATAGATGAACATATCTAAGAACAATGGCACATAGTTTACCATAATTGCTTATTAGGTGAACACAAACAATCAAACACTGGCAGCTATAAAATCACGGGACAGGCAAAATGCTTTAAGTATTAGAACTTGACATGTTAAATATATCATTGTGATAACAGCACTACCCTACTGCAGATATACAGAACAGGATAAATGATTTCCCAAGATAATATGGCAGAGATGAATACAGTCAATTGTACAACCAGTTGCATGTCAGATACATATTCTAGTATAACCAGATTATCCCAAAACAAAGCCAATTGTATATGTACATAGCTTACCAGCATGTCATGCAGTGGTATTTTCACCTTAGAAAGCATGATTTCACAATTATAAGCTCGCCTATGATCAACCTGCCAACATAGAGTTCAGGTAAAAGCTCTCTTAAGACTTAAAAGAGATAAATAACGCACAATTCCATCTTTTCTCCATAGCTATATGCGAGGAGAGAACAGGCAGTGGCTTCCTTTTCTCCGTAGCTGTATGCGAGGAGGGAACAGGCATTGGCTTCCTTTTCTCCATAGCTATATGCGAGGAGAGAACAGGCAGTAGCTTCCACAGAGCTATATGAGTATCAGGTGGAGATGGATTACATCGGATGTTATCCTTAACAAGGAAGGTCAGATAATTGTTTTTTTTTTAAAAGTTTTTTAAAGAAGCTAAGATAATTGTGGAAACAAACTTGGGATTAATAAGCATGCGTTAGAATTAGACTGTTCATATATTTAAGATTCTGATATTTTGTCGAACAAGTGGAACACCAGGAACTGTACTTGTGGTGAAAATCTATAAGGAACCTCAGATGTCATATAGACATAAGCAATTACCAGTTGCACTTTCTCCGGCTTCTGCCCCATTGAGGTCCCCGAATTCCTTTTCCCTCCTGAACTGCCTTGTCCTGAAGTTGGAACTGCAGCTGAAAAGAGGGATTCAAGCTCTGACATATCAATCTCTGGTGTCCTATCAAACAGAAATTGAAGGATATGACATGTTAAATCTGGAAAATATATTTAAAAGATGGACTAATGGCTACTTTCGCACTCATAGTTAGCACCTACTTGGGAGCATCACTACATTTTTGAGCCTCAGCCCACAAGCTTCCTGAGACTGCTCTAGATATTTTTAACCAATGCAAAGGCTTCAGTTTCTTTGATGACTGACTTCTTGAATTCATGGTACGAGACAATGGTCCTCGGCCCTTTATGCCAGGTGGAGGAGCAGAAGGTGGGGGTGGAGATGGAGAAGTAGGGAGATTACTACCTTTGGATGCTGACTGATTCAGACCAGAACCTGCTTTTAAGCCAGACTTAAGCGAAGGGACTGGAGGAGGGGGAGCGGAAGGAACACTCTGTGGAGAACCCAGAGCAGGAGGAGGAGGTGGCGGCGGCATTGCAGATACATTTGCAGGCATAGAAGTTTGTACAGCAGGCAAAGGAGGGGGTGGAGGTGGAGAGGGTCCACTATTGAACGAGGAGTTGTCCTTCATAGATTGCATAGGAAGAGGTGGCGGCGGGGGTGGTGGCACCCTGGTTGGGGAAACAGCTTTTTCTTTCATCGGTGGAGTATGTGGAGGTGGAGGTGGAGGTGGAGATGGAGATGGAGGCAGTTCACTAATAGAGGCAGAATTTGTATTCAATTTTTGGGTTGTAGTTAACTGGCATGGAGGTGGAGGAGGAGGTGGTGGTAGCGGCGGTGACTTATCTTCAAAAGCTGAACTTCCCTTCAAAGCTGGGACTGGTTCAAGTGGTCCACTAGTACAGGCAGAATTCTTGTTCAATACTGGGGATGTAAACAACGGGCATGAGTCTCTAGGAGGAGGTGGTGGAGGTGATTGCACCCCTCTGAATACTGAATGTTCCTTCAAAGGTGGGGTAGTAGGAGGCGGCTGAGGTGATCCACCAACGGAAGCAACATTCTCATTCCATGGAGGAGTTGGATGTTGTGGCGGCGGCGGCGGCGGTGGCGGCGGTGAAAAATTACTCCTCTGGACTAATTGTTGTTCTAAAGGTTTGATAAAGGGAATATCGGCTGATGGAGAAGATGAACTAGGAGGAGCTAGGGATGGAGGACAACTTTTAGAAGGATGAAGAGGTTGAGTAGGTTCCTTTTTAGCAGCTTCATCAATTGGCTGCTCCACTGTCAGAGAAGATGAAGTAGATTCCCATTCACCAGCTGGCTGCTGCACTGTTCGAGGAAGCAGAGGGGCATCAGATTGAGACGTAGTAGGCCTATCATCCTTCAAGGATACAATTGGAGAATATTGGGTTCTCGGTGGAGAAGCCTGAGATGCAGAAGGTACAGTTCCAGTGACTAGTTTATCCTTCTCGGGAGGAGTGTGCGGTGATGGTGTCACGGTGGAAGGAGATAGAGATAATCCAGTAACATGAGGAGATGAAGCAGGTTCCCCTTCATGAGCTGGCTCCTGTGCTGCTAGAGGAAGCACATTTGAATCAGGTTGAGAAGTAGTAGGTCTGTCATCCTTCAAGGATACAATTGGAGGACCTTGGATTGTGGGTGGAGTAGCCGGAGATGCATAAGGTACAGTTCCAGTGATTAATTTATCCTTCACAGGAGGAGTCAATGGTGCTGGTGCCACTGGGGAAGGAGATAGAACTAGTCCAATACCAATACCCTGATCCTTTCCAGGTATGGGTGATGTAGGTGGAGTCGGAATACTGGTCTTAATGTTGGGCATCCTGGTTTCAGGTGGGGAAGAAAAGTCATTCAGCTTACCGGATTCGCGTACATGAGGATCCAACTCTTTTATAAGTGGAGGATGTTCCGATTTTGGGAGATGATGCAGAGATGGTTCTGATGACACAGAAGACGCACTAGGTTCTATTCTAAGGTCAGTAGGAGTAGGTATCGAAAGAGGAATTGATGGCTGCAATTTTGACACCTTCATCTCACTTTTGGTCCCAACAAATTGAGCTTCAGCTTTCTGTTGGTCACTTTGATGTATTTTGGAGGATGATTTGACGGATAACATAGACTGCTGGTCCAACATAAATGGAGGCGAGCCATTGGCATTATTGTCCACTGGTGCGGGTCCCTTCCTCTCTCCAGATGTCTCCAAATCTGCTTGATCGGGAAGCATGCTAGTGTCTGTAGACAGGGGAGGAGTGGATTCCAAATTTTCCTGAATTAAACCTGACGTGGTTATTTGTTGGAGCACATGATGAGCAGCACCAGCCTTTGGGCTTGTCCAATCCACACTGTTAAAGATCTCCTTAACCTTGGCAAATGCCTCCACAGGTAGGCCATCCTTCTCCTCAAAACAGGACAAATCTACAGGAAGAACAGAAGCAGCAGTGTCCATCTCTGAGAAAAGAACCTTCATCCAGAGCACAACTTTATAAAATTACAATATGCTTCTAGATGGAGAGTATGAACTGAAAAAGACAAGCATTTTATACAAACAAAGATACCTCTGCTCTGAAATCTTTTGGAAATTGATCTTTAGCATCCCATAAAGTGTCAAGTTCATCACGATTGAGTATCAAAATGTTTGATCTAATAAAAGCTGTGTTAAACATGGCCCTAAACATCATCTGTTCCCGCTTAAAATCATCGTGCAAGCAAATACATTCCAACACAACATCGCCTTGAATATGGCAATTGATATCAATCTTAACCAATTCACATTCGGCCTGAAATGATATTATAAAGAATGTCAGATCAATAATAGTCAGTTGTGTCCTAAGAAGTCATGCATAACAAGAATGGGAAAGAGCAGGCGAGGGGGAAGACCAAGATATAACAGGTACATGCATTTTCAAGCATGTGCAAATAACAACCTAACTCAACTGAACTCTTGAGAAACCATATGAATAATACCATTAGAATAAAACGTCATAAGCTTCAGCATAACAACTTGTTAAATAATCCAATTCTCTCTAAATCAAACATTTCAATTTCAACAGAAGACCACTACTTGACAAATTAACAAAGTCATAGAGCAGAGAAGAAACCATAAAATTGCTTCTTTGGGAAGACAAAAAAAAGCAAGAAAACTGTAAAAAATCAAATATTAGACAGTTGATCCACTCTTAAGTCAAACATATTGATCTCATTGAAATACCATAAGTTGTACTATGATAGATAAAGTTCCCTGATGTTCCTTTCTCTATTTGCAGACTATTCACATGTGTTTTCTCAACTAAAGATGATCTGACAAGGCTACATGTCAGTGCTTGTTTGAAACAAGCATGTCTAATCAACAGAATAGAATAAAGATACCCTTCCTCAAAGATAGCATAAACCCTTTGGAAGTAACATATGATTTTAGTGGAGAAAAAAAACATATTACCTGCTTGTAATGCCGGACAACTTTATTCTTTCTTGGAGTTGAGAACAAAATTTTTGGCGATCGATCAGAAACTAGAGATGGGTCCTGTCCGTAGATACGAAATATTGGCCGGCAACCACCCTCGCCATCAAAATCCGGTATTGCCCTAATAATGATGCAATCCAAAGTGAGTGCTCTATCTAATGGAGGCCACTGCATGTTCACATTCCTCCTGGCTACATACTGTAGGTATCTTAACTGAGAAGGAATTGGATTCAGTGGCTGCAGCAAGTACAAAAGCTCACGAGGAGCCTGCTTATAAATCATGTCTAAGGTCTTCTGTTCTCCAGTGTAATGTTTCCTGTATATCAATAATGCAGCCAACATAAATGCCAAAACAGGCCAACCACCCCGTTCACAGTGCATTAAAAGCACATTTTGTTGCCCAAGTGAAAGCCAACTTTCACTGGATCTTAGAAAGTGGTGCATCACCTCCATTGAAAGCAAGGGGCAACCCTCATAGTGCCGAGGATAGTCCATTATTGTCAGATCATACTCGGACAGAATATTTGCCATCAGGCTCTGTGACACACCCTCACGAAAATTAAAAACCAATATTGACACGTCAGGGTAATGATCCCGAAGTTGACTAATTACCCCTCCTGCATAGCCTTTGTACTTTTCTTCCTCCCAAACATCAGTGGTGAAACAGCAATCGAACACTGGATACAAAATCGCTGCAATTATTAGCAAAACTGATACACAACAGACATTAACATTTTAAAGTAGCGAAAATTATACTTTTGTGCTGATAACCAGAGATGACACAACTCAGCTCTAATTGTATCGGCCTCCTGCATTATGTCGAGCTCTAAGCATAAATATTTTCAGGAAATTTTTAACAGAGGAACACATTTTCTCTTGCCACGTTACTGTTCTGTTTTTCTCCTTTTTCAAGGAAAAGGAATTTGGGTACTGTTGTCACAGTACTGTTTGAAACACTTCAAGGAAGCATGCCAAGGTGTTTCCTGACAGCTACCCTTTTAGTTCTTAAAGGCAATAATCGAACAACATCATATTCTTGAGTTGTTGACTTTATTATATTCAGTATCTTCTCCATTCCTTCCGCCTTTTTCTGGGTCATGCAAGAGTAAGATACCTAATTCACATGCACTGAAAACTTAATAAAATTGAAAAACAACTGCTGATTCAAGATTATATAAAGTATCACTTTCCTCAACAATTTTTACTTTTTCGTTGTACACATCAAAGTATGACTGGTCAAAACTCCTCAACTCACAATTTTACAATGCTGGAAAGCTAATATGCTGCCGCTTGACATGGTTTTTCTTTCATCTAACCCTGATAGAGAACATGTCTTACCTAAAGTATCAGTTCAATCCTGTCTCTTAAGTGGCTGAGTCTTCCACTTCAGTTTTTTCCTCTTCCTTGAATGATGGTGGTGTCAGCGCCAACTTCCATGCATCTAGACTATTCCACCACCACCCTTTTATTTTTTGGCCCGGGGCCCGGGGGGGGGGGGGACCCAACTAGATTTAGCCTTCATTCATGCTACCAGACACCAGACGGATTAAATGAAACTGCAATATGCATTAGATGTCCAGCACAACCACCCTTCAAACTAAATGACCCATACTTTGGAAAGCACTAGTTTAGATTTTCACTGACTTGATTAGGGAGAGAGAAAGATCAAGCCCTGGACCGGACATGTCACTTGAAAAGAATGACATGAAGCTCAGCAGAAACTTAGAAATTTCATTAATTATACTAAACAAAGCACAAGCAGGCTTTTACTTATACTATTCCTGATGTTCCCAAGTATTACACGAGTTTTTTGGACAAAAGAGAAGAGCTGAATCATCTCCCAGTTAAGCAGCTAAAAGCTGCTTCTGCTTTGACACAGCTCAGTTAGCATGCCAAATGTTGCCAACTTGGCAGCAGTCAATATAGTCATCAGAACATAACTTTCCTGAAAATCAACTACATTTTGCTAACTTGAGTTAAAGTATTTGACAGATTCTTCATTGCAAGATAACCTCCATTTTGCTATAACTGGCTCAATCCACTCACACTTCCAACTTAGCATCCCATATTTCAATATTTTCTTATAACCAAGAAATCACCAAGGGCCAGACGACGTGAAGTTCAAAACAGGTATTTCCAGTACTTCAAATTAAATTATTAGCATACAGTAGAAATATTTTTAGTCAATCCAAAAGTAGCTAAACTCTAGTCTTGATTTGTATCAAAGGCCTAAATACCTTCCTCTTCAATTCAATAATAATAAACCTCCTTTCCTAATCCAAATAAGGAAATGTATCTTTATGGCCTCAAAGTGGCAACAAAAATGATTCCCTTCCTCGATTTCCTATGCTTTAACAGAGAATATTAATAATCACTTCTTTTTTTATAACCATCGTGCCTGGGCCAACTTGTGGCACTTTGAATAATTTCCCATGATACATGTCACCTCCTCCATGATAACTGTGGTGTCCACGTCAACTTGCGTGCACCCTTAATAATTCCACAAGATAAATGTCACCGCCCACCATGATAACCATGGTGCCCGGACCAACTTGCATGCATCTTAATAATTCCGCAGTATACCTGTTACCTCCCACCATAATAACTAGTTCTACATGATATCTACCACCTCCTACCATGATAACCGCGATGCCTGAGCCAACTTGCACACACCTCAACTCATTCTATGGCATACCTTCCACTTCCCACCGGCAATATGTACCGGACGGACAAAATTTGCATGCACTTCGAGCAATCCACGAGGTACTTATCATCTCGCACCAAGCCCTCACCAACTTGCACCCACACCTCAACTAACTCTACGACATACATGTTACCTCCCATCAGCAACATGTACCAGGTGGACAAAACTTACACACACCTCAACTAATTACACATAATATCATCCACCTTCCACCATGATAACCATTGTGCCCAAACCAAACTCGCACGCACCTCAACTAATTCTACACAATACCTACCACCTGTAATTTGAACTTCAAACCTCATATCGCTCAACCTACTTCATTGACCACTAACCCACACCCGTAAATACATAACATAATCAACTTTTCACGTTCCCATTCCCCATTACAATCACAAATTTCCCACATTAAAATACAAAAGTATTAACCAAAAAAAACTCAAAAAAAACTTAAATTCTCAATTTATTCCAGCTCGATCTCAAAAAAACAACAAAAATATCCACAATTTCAAAACCTCCATTAATCAAAAAAAAAAAAAAACATACCGTAAACTCGCTCGCAGATCTCTAACAGTCCATCAGGTGGCTTCCTATAAAACAATTTCCTTAACAGTGCCATTTCCGCTTATAAATTCAAAAAAAAAAAAAAAACTCCTTCCTTCCTTTCAATTCCACAAAAAAATATCTACACATACAAATATGTGTATATATATGTATATATTGTATATATGTGTATGTCTACTTTGTGTGAATTTTTCAAAATGGAGAATTTGTTGTTGAAGAAGAAAGAGGAAGAAGGAAGTTTGGAGTCGGTAAAAAACGACGACGTGGAAAGCATTTACGACAAATTATAGCAAGGAGCTAACGACGACTTTGGAAAAGGAAATTACGTTTATTGTATTTATTATCCAAAAACTTCAAGATTTATCCATTTTTGGAAGTTTTGTCATTTTATTAAAAATAAAAAAAATACTCACTCTATTTTAAGCATGAGTATATCCATATTACGAAGTATTTTCCAAAAAATCATGAAAAGTATATATATTGGTTATATAATATAACTTGTCAAAATTTTTTGTATATTAATTACATAATATAACTTGTCAAATGTTGTAGAAAGTATATATTGATTATATAATGCAGTAGCTTATTTGCACATGAGTGATACACTTATTATATGTTATGATGCATTCAGAAATTGAATATAACTTAGTTATACATGAACTATGTATTGAATATACATGATGTAAACATTGACTATTCATAGTTGTACATGGACTATGTATTGAATATACATAATGTATACATTGACTATTCAATCTTGATCAAATCAAAATCGTCTCTAGATAGTTCTAAAATTTTTATATGAAATCCTCTGGATGTTTTGAACTTTTGATACATAATTAGCTCAAAATAATTTATCTCTACAGTATGGTAAATTTTTAAATCAAGTAACCTTTGAAGTTTTAATGATTGATTGATCATGGAAGATGAAGGAAAGAAGGAAGGTTGACTGAAATCAACAAATAGAGAAGGAAAAGGAATGAAGAAGAAGAAAGAAAAAGACAATAATAGCGATATAGAAGAAAGGAGAATTGTTGTTGATACCTTTTTCTCGGTTCTTCTTCTATAATCAGAGTTCGGAGAGGGAAGAGATAAGAGGGTCATATGGAGAATGTGGTCAGAAATTCATAATAGAGTCCGACCACAATAACCGAATTGATTATCTTCATGCATAAGGATCCTAGATTACCTAGCAGAAAAGATTGAAAAAAAATCACAAACGTCGATTAGCACCAAGATATTTGACCAACTCAAGTAATTTTATAAATTGGTATTATCTTGTAACGCAAATAACGAATGGTCACTTTGCCTAATTCTTTCCATTCCAACCCCACTCTATCCTTCCCCTCCATAAAAAATATTGTATAATATTCAATGTGATTATTCGTTTAAAATCCTGTTAGATGAAACTCATATTGTATGAAATTTATTAAGCAGAAATATGTCAAGCTCATTAAAGATCAAACTATTTCCGTTATAAAATTTACACGTGAGTTCTTTAATTAAAATAGAACAATCTTATCAATTTTATCACAACTATTTAATGATATATTCATATTGATAGTTGTTATAAGATGGATATATACCAATGCCAATGAAAAAATTAATGGCCAAAAGTTATTTTACATGTATATATCGAAGGAACATTATAATTATTAGAGTATTATCAATATATTTTATTTAAGTATTTCAATAATTACAATATATTTTTATTAAATACTTGGACGAAAATCTATTTTTAATAATTTAGAACTTTGGTATAAAAAAGAAAGATGTCACCCAGATGCCAGGTATATAAGTGGCAACATCACTCATTTATGCTACAAATTAAAATAAAATAAAGCATAACATTTTAATTTAATTTTTTTTCCTATAAGCCAATGATATGTATTTAAATAATGATTTGATCATGAATTCATGATCAATCAATATAATCACTACTTCATTAAACTACTTAATCATGATAAATTAAATTAATTTATTGTAATTAAATATTTTTTTCATTGTATGTTACTGCTACTTGCTTAATTTATCTAATATCATTTATCTTTATATAAGTTTACAGTAGTTGCTAAAAATGCTGTCAACAATTTTTAATTTCTTATATAGGTAATATATTGGTGAAATTATTCATTCAGATATTTTTTACCTTTTAACAATAAGATAACGAATAATCTACTCATCAAAATTTAGATAAATAAAAATAATCACTTAAAATATTATTTTATTTTGATTGAAATTCAAATATTAATCTCATATTATTTTTATCAAATCACATTAATCTTTCAACCATGCTCTTGAATGTAAAATTTAATTAAAAGTTGTTATATTGGGAAATTGTACACAAAATTGTCATTGCTTCCAAGCTTCCCTTTCTTTGTGTACATTCAAATAACAAGAATAAACTTTTTTATTAGTCCACGCAATTTTCAAATAAATATTAATATGGATTCAAACGGGTGACAAAATTAATATTTTCACTGAAAAATCCTAAGAAAGTTTTATATTCGTTATATATAATACTTCTTTTGACTCAAAAGATATAATTTCTTTTACTTCTTTATCTGTCTCAAAAAGAACGATTTCTTTTTTTTTCAATATTTTAATTTTACTTTTTCACATAACATGTTTAAGGTCATAAAAGTAAATAAATATTATTTTGAAATTTTGATTTTGGTGACCTCTAATCAACAAATAGCCAAGACTAAATAAATACCAGTTGGCATCTAATTTGCCAAAAAAGTAAATTGAAAAATCTTGAAAGGATTTCATCTCTTTCCAATCAACATTTCCTTACTCCCAACAAATAAGTGATAATATATTTCTCTCTCTATATATATATAATTAATATATAAGCGTCAATAACTAAGCAACTCACGATCGATATCTATATTTCAATTGTCAACTTAAGCAAATAACAGTCGATTGTCGTGCATACTTGAAATGTTTGATTTTATTATATTATTTTTATTAATTATTTTTTTAATTATACTTTTATAATATTATCTC
>JAABOM020000101.1:546749-574622 GCA_011800125.2 Solanum clarkiae
AGAACATAAATCCAGTAGCCCAAACAAGATGTCCAAATAAGAACATCCATGCCCAAACCGATAAACTATTCATACCATTAAGGGTAAAAGAATAATTTTAAAGTTAAACTGTTTCTAATTCTTATAAGATGATATTCTTTTTAGGACGGACAAAAAAGAAAGAGTGTCACGTAAAATGAGACGTAAAGAGTAATTATTTTAAAATATTTTTTGAGTCCAAGAGACACTTAAAATGAGATGGAATTAAGGAAGTTTATGTTTCTTTTCGCAATTAATAATAAAAATAATTAAAATAAGAATGATTTTGAGAATTATTATACCTTTTGATTTCACAATAATTATTCAACATAATTATTATAGTTTCTAAATAAAATGGAATTTGGTTGATGCAACCGCTATATGTCATAATTTAATAATATATGATAGCTACTAATGAGAGTTGTTATGGATTATAATTAAAATAATTGGAAGCAAAAAGCTTAAAGTAGAATTTACAATTCTATTATAATTATGGTTTGCTTAAACTTTAATCCAAAAAAGATGTTTCAATAATCTTTTTTTCTTGATTTGACAGCTTCATAATATTTGATTGCAATTTAGTTACACTTTTAGAAATAGTGTTGTTTGGTAAACCAAATTACATTCTCAATAAGACAATAGTTTTGTTAGATCTATGAAACTTGATTATTTCATTATCATGACCTTAACTACTAAAGTTCTTATCATGATGGCCAAAACTTTTTTTTTTTACGATAAGAAATTTAACTAATCTATATTCGATTTATGTGATTTCAGCATAGATTATACATGTCTCGCTTATTTTATCATATATTGGATAATTTTATTACTTTAGTTTAACTGTTTTATTAACAGAATTATGTATTTTGTAACTCTATTCATCAAAATTTGGACAATTAAGAAAAAACTACTATAAAGTTCTTTGTCTATTCTGAAATTCATTGTTTTTTTTTTAATTGGTAAATTAAATAATTCTCTTAATTTTCATTATTTTACTAAAAATTTTATTTGGTGGGGTTTTGATGACTCTCTAAAGGTTGATTTTTAATTCATAGTGCTTGTCATTTTTCACATTGTTTTTCAAGTCCATTAGTATTTCTAGTCAAGGTAAAATAAATAAATAAATAAATAAATAAATGTTGACCTCAAGATGGGAAAGTTTTTTTATTTTTATTTTTTATTAAATACTTGATATTAAAATCTGATTAATTTAATTTCACATCGCATAAGGCTTCATATTAAATTCTTTTCTTCTTATTATACATATAACGATTATGAAATCTTTGAAATTATAAATCATATTTGATAATTGAAGCATAAAGAAAAGAACCGAAAAAGATAAAATCTTTTTTTTTATTATTTATAATAAAAAACTATCCATCATTAATTCTGATTTTTCTCTTTTTGTACTATATATAACGTATTGTATTCATTGGATAAACACAAATCTTTCATCCAAATCTTAAGACAAGAATCATATAATTAAAGAGTCAAAATTTTCATCCTTAAATCACTAATTAAGATATGATTAATTATTAATAAAATATATGAGTTGTTTTGGCCAACCTTTTTCAAGTTGGAGTAGGGTCAAGTTACATGAAATATTCATTTGGAACTAAACTAATTTAAATTCAAGTTGGATAACAATGATATTTGTGCTAAAATTCAAAATAAAATAAAATAATGAAGATTTTTGTTTTTCAAAAAAAAAATGGAAAGCCCATAAAAAGATGTGACACGGGGCTTCTTCTTCGTTGATCAGAGATTTTGAATATAAAAAAATCTTTGATAGAGAATATTTTTATCTGAATAAAATTATATATGATGCGAATTTAAATTAATTGGACTCTAATATAAATATTAAATGACAAAATTTATTTTTTAAAGAAGATAGAAAGATAAGAAGGACTTCCAATTTTGACTTGTTCAATGACAATTTACAATTTGGCAAATAGGAGTTACAAATTAAAGGTCAAAACAACTGAAAATAATATATAAAAAAATTATTTTAAATTTACTATCAGTGAAAACAAATTTTTATATAATTAGTGAAGTTTTAACATGTCATCAAAGATTACATATCTTATTATTCATTCTAAATCATATAAAAGAATAGTATTTCTTGTATAGTTATTACTCTAAGATAGTAACTATGAGAGTAATATCAATAAAATATCAAGTGTGATCTCACAAATAGAATTTGCAGAGTGTAGCGTGCACATAGATTTTATCTTTCGTCATACGTGAGATAGAAAAATTATTTTCGAAAGTCTCTTTGCTCATTGTCATGACAAGAACTATTTTCGTTTAAAAATTATTAAAAAATTTATCATCAAAAACTCCAAGAAAAATAATTTCATATATATTTTCTCGATTCCTTTTTAGTTGTCATTTTGGCGCTTTTTAAAAGTTAACTAATTTTCAAAACTAAATTAGATTACATTAATTGAAATAAAAATTTAGAAATTTTAAAACTATACGAAAAGAACTATAAACTACAATATTTTTCATATCAATATGATATAGAAAATACTTTTTAAAAATAATAATCAAAATTTATATCGTCTAATTTAAAAAAAAAATATGACAATTAAAAATCAACCAACGAAAGTATATAGTTGAATTTTTAAGTTGACTAGCTAGCATTAAAGTGATGAAAAGACAGAGAAATATTGTGGTGGACCTAACTGTCATTTTACGTGGAATTTGGTCCTTGGACTTTTTAATTTGAATGTTCTAAAAAATAAATTAAAAAAATCCCTTCATTTAGAATGCAAGGAAAATGATCCAACTTTCTATATAAAAATTCGATTAAATTTGAATTCACATGTTGAAGGATTTGTTTTCGGAGAATGAACCCAAAAACGTTGTTGATATTAGCTAGTCATGACTTTATTGAGCATTTTTTATTTATTTATCAACTTTTTCATCGCTATATGTAAAATTTGATGTTAAATTTATTAAGTTTTTTCTTTTCTTCTTCCTGAATTATCTTTAATTTTGTTTATATGAACTTCTATATGATAGCTAAACAATCGTTATCTAAATTATGTCAGCTTAAGTAAATAATAGTTATGTTAAAATATATTATATAGATTGATTAAAGTGGAAATGACCTTCCAAAACAAAAATATAAACATCAATCAAAAAAAAAAAAAGAAATCTGTGACTATATATTTAACTATTATCATATATTAACTTAAAATACATTTCGGATACACATATATACACCCCAAAGAGTTGGTTGAGCAGTTAAATATCTTCTAACAAACGCATCGATTATAATAATATAATTCGATCCCTTTTCAATTTTTTTAATATAAGTAAATATTTTAATTCAATCGATTCAATTCTTATTTTTGTTCTCAACGAACTTTCTTTAAGGACAAAGAAATATTTAAATTCCATGCTTTTGTACTTCATGGGATTTATTTGGATTTAAAAAAAAAAAGGAAATAAAAAAAGTTTTCGAGTGTAAAGACTAACTTTACAATACAATATTCAGATTCATAAAAATTCAGTATTTTTTATGTATATTTTATTTACATGTTAAAAAATTACTAAATATTTATAAATATTTGATTGTAAATTTAATTATTATTATATATTAATTTAAAATAATTATAGAACTAATGAAAATTCTTATAAAATTCTTATGAGCAAAAGTCATGCATGCATGTTTAACGTATAATAATTTCCTCCATAGAAACCAGTCTGCACGTTAGGGTTTAATATATACTAATTAAATTAAAGTCTGAGAATCTAGGAACCCTGCAATTTATTTTTTTAATGCACAATATTTAAAAAAAAAGTTATTCATTAAAAAAAAAAACTGTTTGGATTTTTGGAATTTCAACGCTATAGGTTGAATATTAAATTTATTAATACGATCGTTGATCAAATTTTTATAATTAGTTGATATATTATTAGTTTCTCCCACCTAGAAGTATATTAATCAATGTTTTGTTGCATCGATCACAACTAATTTTTAATAATTTGATTAATTATTTGGTTGTTTCGTATTAATTTATGTGATATTTTTTGCTTGTTGAGATTTAAATTAGTAATTTATGCATATTAATTGTGATAATTATGCAAGAATTGCGATTAATACATGTTTTTCCATATATTTACAAATTTTTAAATAATGAATTGATACGATTCAATTTGAATTCAGAAATTAGTCAAAGATTATCGATAAGCAAAAACTGCCACATAAATAAAGAAATGGTGAATAATGGGTCAGTCTCTCTCATGAGCGGATTTAGTGAAGAAATTACAAGTTCGTCTGAATTCATTAATTTTGATTAATTTAGACCCTTTCATATCTTGTATATGTATTGTCAAATAAATATAGTAAATTAGTATAAATAATAAAATTTTGAACACACTAAATTTGAATATTTGATAAGATATAATTGAATTTTGACTTTGTATGTATTTAAATTCTAGATTCATCTTTACTGATTTTAATTTCAATAATTTCTTTTACATGTTTTAAAAATATTTTAAGTTATAAATTATTATAATTAATAATATTTTTATGTAATTTTCAGTAATAATATATGTTATTTTCTTTGTCACATTTTTATGTGACATAAACTTTGAGTTTTGATTAAATTCTTCATATTCATGTATATTTTAAGATGATAATTTTTTTACATAATTTTTAAATATAGTGTTTTTTTTTTAAATAAAAGAAACAATAGGTAACATTACCAAAAGGTAAACATAATTGAGCAAACATTCTCTTATAAACCACAAATATTAGCTATAATTTTTTAATATTACATAAAAGGACGAACGTTTAATAAAGTTGGCTATAAGATCTTATGGGTCTGAGAGACCTTTTTGTATAAGATCCTACGTCTCCCTCTCTTACATTCTCTCTCCTTCTATACAAAAGTTTTGGTCCTTCTTTCCAAATCAAATCCTTAATTCTCTCCTGCATTTATTCCTTTTATTACCAAGTACGATTTAATTTTAGTAGATGCACAAACAAAATGGTTGAAGAATCATCATCTAAGAGGGTAACCAGAGATATAAACTTGCATGTTAACGTTATGGATGATTTGTATCTTTTTTGTTGGGTATATCTCTGTCATTACAGGGTCCCTTGCAAAAGTTAGGGCTAGTGAAGAAGTGACATTAAATGATCGGAATAACTCAATTTCACAACGTACGAGCTCCAGAAAAAAGAGAAAAGCAGAAGAAATTACATCTAGCAGCGACGAATCAAAAAAGAAAGATGGGTATGATTCTGACAAACCAATTGAAAACACAATTGAAGGAGACGAGGTATATGTTTTATTTTTTTCAAGAATATATCTCATACCAATTCTGTATTATAATCTAATGTTTATGTATAATTTTTAGTTATTATAAATTTCTGAATGTTTTGATCTGTCACAATTTATACACATACAACTATAGTTGAATATGATGGGTATATACCATAATTATATAAACAACACATTTACTCATATGTGTAAGTTTAAGTGTTTTCTCTTGTCAAAGTTTGTATAAGTTTTGAGTGTTTATTTATAAGTTTTGAGTTTTGTATAAGTATAAGTGTTTTGGCTTGTCACAACATGTACAAATTTGAGTGTTTATATAAATACATATAACAGAATATTTTTAAAATATATTTATACTTATACATATATTTTATACTTATACTTACACGCACATGCATTCGTGATGGGGCAAATGATGCCATGACTATGTTTTCCTTGTGAAATAATTTTTTTTGAGCAGTTAGGGGGATGCTGCTCATATTTGTCATGTGTGCCTACATTATACATATCTTCATTAGTTTTTTTTTCATGCAGATATCTTAAAAATTATTGTGTAGCTTTACACAATATGATTTATTCAACCAATTTCTGATTAATCTTACATACAGGGAGTTAAATACATCCACCCATTGTCACCCAACACATAAAGTGTTATACGAATATTAATGCAATGAATGACTTGTAAAAGACACTATTCGAAAGTCAGTTGAGGAGATTTCGCGAGACTACGTGTTTTTCACACCTGTTAGACATGAATAGATGCAACGTTCAAACCCAGCTTTTCACGTGTTTCATGATGTTTAAAGTGCAAGGTAGTTCTACCGATGCAAGCCATATATGTTGAATGTTCCTTAATGACAATACCTTCCAAAGTATAGTCAACGTAACAATTATCATTATCCCACCGTTCAGAATGCATAACCATAACAACCATTGAAGCCATTGTTTGTATATATAACAAGATTGTATAAATTATAAACATCGTATTGGGGCGGCATGGACTAAATGGAGGCTTGCCTCGAGTGTACTGTGTGACAAAAAGATACCGCTTAAACTAAAAGGTCAGTTCTACAGAATGATGGTTAGACCAGCTTTGTTGTATGGGGTGGAGTGTTGGCCTATTAAAATTATGCATGTTCAGAAAATGTTTGTCGCAGATATGAGGATGCTAAGATGGATGTGCGGCCACACTAAGAGCGACAAGGTTAGGAACGAGACTATTCGGGAGAAACTAGAGGTGGCCCCGGTGGGTGATAAGATGAGGGAGGCGAGACTGCGTTGGTTCGGACATGCACAGAGAAGGAGTATTGATGCTCCTGTTCGGAGGTGCGAGAGGTTGGTTGTGGGAGCTACTCGGAGGGGTAGAGGTAGACCGAAGAAGTACTGGGGGAGGTGATCAGACAGGACATGGCGGAACTCGACCTCACTGAGGACATGACCTTAGATAGAAAGAAATGGAGATCGCGAATTAGAGTAGCAGGCTGAGTTCTTCTACTTCTTCTTCTTCTTTTTATTATTAGTACTAATGTTAATAATTTCACTTTTATTTTTCCTGTATCTTTCATCATTTGGTGCATATTTTTAGAGTAGTATGCTAAATTCTGTTTCCCCTTCTTCTTTTCTTTCTTCTCCCTCCTTTCTTTTTCCCCTCCTCTTTCCTCCCCATCTTCTCAGTAATAGTAGTATTTATATTATCCTAGCACTAGTATTTTCTTTTATATTCATTGTTTGGCTGATATGTGGTAGTCTGTCTTGTTTACATATTGTTTTATGCTATCATTTGCTAGTTGCACCTGTTGTCCCCTCCCGTCCCCCCTTCCGTCAAGTCACTTTTCTAGGTATGCTATTCATACTAACTTTCTATTCATACGCTATGCACTTTTTTTTTAAATTATTATTATTATTATTATTATTTATATATATGCTATTCACCTTTTACTCTCATGCTATTCACTTACCCTCTTTCGATCATATCCAGGTATCTCGGCTTATGGGTTTTGAGTTGAGGGTTTCAAGAAACAGTCTCTCTACCTCTATGAGGTAGTGGTAAGGTCTGCGTACAATACACCCTCCCCAGACCCCACTTATGGAATTTACTGGGTATGTTGTTGTTGTTATATAATCACAAAGAACATATACAAGTACTTCCCACCCTTCTTTTTGCAGCAAACAAACTTGTATATTTTGAAATCTCAGAAACGATACCTTTATACATATACAACAAAAAAATATTGTATATAAAATTAAAAAAATTATATGAAACAAAATACAACAGTCCACAATTTTATACGTTTTCTTTATGATTACAACTATACTTGAAACTTTTTTTTTTTTGCAAAAACTAATAAAATTAAATAAAACAATATCACAAGTCTGGAGGTATACACGGACAACTATAATCTATATACATCTATGTTTATATGTGAACAAGTCAACCACACAAAAAAATAAATATCGTTACTGTTTATACAAACAAAATTATATTTTTTATATACACAAACGGTCAATAAAAACACCAACTGTTCATATTCCTAGTATCCAGTTAAAAAGAGATACTCAAGAAAAGAATTTTTTTTTGAAAAATAGATAACCAGGAAGATGAACTACAAAGAATCGAAAAAAATATATAGATAAAAATATACATAATTGAATAGAAGTAACAATTAGTATAATATGGTCAAGTCATATGAACAAACATATCAAAATGAAAATCAATTTTTTTCCTTGCCAAAATTTCATATAACATCACTGAGAATATTTGCACGGTCTTGTCGATTTAGCGGATACTAGGCAACTTTGATTTTTTATTTTTTTTTGGTATAGAGATAGAAAAAATTGATTACATTGAGCTTCCTTTATTAAAGGAACCATTTCCTTATATAGCAATTAATCTATAGTTAATCTCCATTTAATGACAACTCAGTATTTTTGTATAAGGACTAGTTACATACACGTTTTATATAAAATTAAGTTTAATGATTCTATCTATAAAATATAATTTTAAAAACTATAGCTATTTTAGCCTATTATATTTCACTTGGTGGTTGTTTATGAAAATTACTCAAAACATGTTTGAGACATGCAACTTTGCATTTTTCTCTGCATTTGCTTTTTTGGTCCATTTTTTGTTTTAGGACCTTAGGCCCAATTTTAAAGCAAAGATCCATTGGGCCTCAAGAGCTAATTAGGCCCAGCTAGACCAAGTTCTAAAGCTAAAATTGGAAGGCTACAAATATTATTTCCTTCGTCTCATTTTATATGATATCATTTGATTTGACATGATATTAAAAAAAAATTTAAAACTTGTTGTCCAAAATAATACTTAGATATTTATGTGATTGTAAATCTTTTCGTTAAATGGAAAAAAATAATTTAAAGTTAAATTATTTATAGTCATAGTAAGACGACAATCTTTTTGAAACGAACTAAAAATGAAAGGGTGCTACATAAACTGGACAAAAAGTACAACATTGTGTGGATGGGAGAAATTAAACATGAGCCTCCCGCATCGAGGAGATCTACGCACATCCTTGACCATTGAGCTACTACTCTCCATAGTGTCTTATGGTTTTCAAAACACTACACATATATTTATAGAGTAATTTTCGATTTCTTCATACAATGGAGCAATTTTTCAGCAAATAGCGTTCCAACGACTACCCTAACACCATCATAGCTCCGCTCCTGAATAACTACAATTGTTTTCTATCTTTTTATATGCATTAAAAAAAAACTAAGAAAATTAATTTTCTTTAAAATTTATTATAAAATAGTACACAACGTACAAAACTCATTTAATGCACAACTACAAAAAAACCTCCAAACAATATATTTCTGTTATAAACAACAATCTTTACATTTCTCCCCTTACCTTATAACCATATCAAATTTCAAAATTTAATTTATATAGCCAAGATAAATTAGTAGTAATTTTTAACATTTAAAAATTTCCATTTTTCCTAAGGTTCAATTTCTACCACTACTTAAATCACACTTGACTTCTTCAACATCACAAAACCACAAAAATAAAAATATTTTTTTTCAAAATGGCAAAAATACCCCTATTATGTACACGTGTCAAATTCCTATAACCCAAATGTTAAAAAACCCTATCTGGTGTATCGCGGAACAGCGTAAAGGAGACTCCTTTACTATATTTGTTTTAGCTAGTAGGGTTTTAAGTTTCTTCTCTTTTAGCTCGTCTCTTTCTCTAAGAGCCGAAAAACTCAAACCCCTCTTCTCTTTTTCACATTTGTTCAGTGAATTTCTGGTGAAAAACTCAAGTTGGTTCATATATTTTTGCTGTAAAACGAGGGAAAAATAAGGAAAAACAGCCAAAAATAGCTGATTTTCTTGAAAAAGGTTTGATTTTGATTCTTTTGTGTGGAGAGGAGAAGAGGGGTTTTGGTGGGTGAAGCTACAATTGATAAAATGGAGGAAAATTTAGGTCAGCAGTTAATTGGGTCGGATCTTGCTTTGGATTCATCGGCGTCGTCGTCGTTGTTTCATCGGAAGATTGAGTTTCATTTGGCGAGAAAACCGTTTAATGGGTTTATTAGTGGGAAAAATAATGGTGGGTTTCAGCTGGAAACACTGAACCCGAATTTGGAGACCCGGAAAGAAAATGGGTCAGTTGTCTGTGCCGGAAAAAAGGGCGGCGGGATTGGGAACGGCGGTGATGTGGTGATGGAAAGTAATGGGATGGATCGAGAAGTGAGCTTTGGAATTGCTTTCAGAAAGATTATGAGAATTGTGAGTTTCAGTAAAAATTTATTTTTCAGTTAATTTAAGCTTTTGTTTTTCACTTTGTATTTGATTGTGCATTTTCGCTTAATAGTTATATAGATATTTTAGAATTTCATTACAAACAATAACAACAACATACCCAGTGGAATCACGCCGACCTTACCACTACAATGAGATAGAGAGTCTTTTTTCGGAAGACCCTCGTCTCAAACATATTTTAGAATTTCATTGCTTTTGATATATGTGTTCTGTTAATATTTGATACTGCTTTTTGGCTTTTCTAGCTCTTAAGTATGTTTAGTATCATTAGTGGTCCTATGAATTTGCATAATTTTGTTCTCTATTACACTTTTGGTGTCCATCTATATCCTTGCAATTAGCAAAAACAGACTCATTTATGAGGATGGACTCTCTGTGTCCAAATTCTATGAGAAAAGAAAGTCTAGATTTAACTTGGATGTCTTGACTGTGGTTTAAAAATACCCTTATTGGAGCTCCGTCCGGGGTGAAGGGCAAAAAATGAGGCTTTTTACTGATGACAAGGATGATATTAGCTCAAAAGTCTAACGGAGGGTGAAGTTTCTCAATTTCGGATAGTACTGGGGTGATTTGATTTGACCTGCTCTACTTTTTTGGTAACTTAAAGTTGAGTTGAGTTGAATTCCAAAAAGAGTTTTTTTTTTGTTATATATATTTTCATTTCTACTGGGTATGTTATTGTTGTATATATATTTTCATTTCAGTGCTAGTATTTCAGGTACTTTGATATGACTATTTTCACCTTATTTTGCATGTTATCGTGTGGTTGCATGTACAGTTTATTATCTTCTTTTTACCAGGAAGACTTGTCTTTTATATAGAAATGTTGCGATGGAATTCAGAAAGGTGATATTATCAAACAACCACAATTATTCCTCAGTCACAAACATATTTGTATCATCTATGTAGATTCTCAGTTCTCCATTTAAGCTCAACTCATGTTGTCACCATACCAGGTTTCAAGCAGGGGTGTAGCTACCCCTTGGTTAGGGGTTCATCTGAAACCCCTTCGGCGAAAATTTATACTATTTATATGGTTAAATTTTTTTTTTGTTTATATATATCAGATGTCGAACCCCATTCGACTAGTTTGTATGTCTAATTCTTCAGATTTTGAACTCCATTAGTAAAATTCTGGCTCCGCCACTGATTTCAAGTTAAACTTAACTCATTCTCCCAACTAGTAGATAATCAGCCATATGGGTCTTTTTCTTCTATTGTGCCATATCTTTAGCAAAGTCTGAATTGATCACCTACAAGGAAAGGTGATCCTATGATGACATTTTTGTGTGCTTGGCTGGATAAGGTGTTGATGTTTTCTCTATTCTTCAATGCCTTCCATCCATCATGGCTCAAAACCTTTACAAAGTCTCTTCCCTATGCATAACTTTCAGAAGAATATTTGGGTCTGTCATATGATTGTCCAATAAACATCATTTTCAAAGCTTTAGAAGTCCGAAAAGACAACTTTTTATCCAACACTTCGATGTTCGCAACCAACCCACCCACCCTCTTTTTTTTTGGGTGAGTGTGTGTGTGTGACTGCATTGCTTGAATCATGTTTTTGAATGCTTTTAGGTCATATTTTTCTATTTTTCCCATGAAAACATAAGGTAATTATGTGGTGCGAAGGGGGTGCTATGTTCAAACTTATATACAAGCAAGCTAGAGCTTCCTTGTTTAACTATGCAAGGAGCTGATAGACTCCCATGCGATAGGACAGTATCATCTCCGCAGTAGTAGGAACCTTTGCTCGTTTATCTTCCGTGGCCAATCTGTGTCCTCCCTCGGAAATAATCTTATCCTTACGTGTAACGGTACAATACAACTATTATCTATTTGTCAGAGATGTATGTATGTCCCCACTTACGTTAATCCATTCCTTCTATTAGAGGTTTGTATTTTTTGTTTATAGTTGTTCCACTTGGATTCTGTAAGGATGTAAAAGGGTTGATAAAGCTTGTAGTTGCCTACTTGCCTTAAAATTTTTAGGTAGGATACACAGATTTCATATTTTATGATAATCAACTTGGTGAACTCGTTTCAACAATTGTTGGTTTACGCTGAAGTCTACATATTTTAACCCAAAAGAGATTCTGGTGTGAGGAAGGGCCTTTTTTATGAAGTAAGACGAGAGAGATGTGATAAGATACAAAAGGCTCTAGGAGTAGAAAGCTCTGGTTTGATAAGATAAAACTGGTTTATTTTGTTATTATGTTGTCCCACGAGAATTTGGTGAGGGACAAAAGAGTTTATGTACATCTTGTGCTGCTCTATCGCTCTTTTTAAGGTGTTGATTGGAGGCCAGTTATCCTTTCACATGTTATTGGAGCCACCTTTTTGTTGTACGATCCTCACAATCATAAATCTGCATTAGACTGCATATGTGAACCCAAAAGCAGAGTGAATCTTCTTTTTGTTGTGTGTCTTTTCCTTAAATTGAGGCGCTCTTTCCTTGTTGGTTGCTTTTTACTCTGAAAATTAGTGGATATGCATGTCTTGCTATTATGAACTAATTGACATGATGTTTAGTTATGTAATTTTCTACTTCAAGTAGGTCTGAGATTGTACCTGATGGAATGTGCAGAACTTTTAGTTTCTCCCCTCTTGGCTCTCTGATGGCTCTTTAGTGGGTTTTGGAATTTGATCTTGATCTGTTGCAGCAGAATGAACTACTTTAGCTCTACCTTGTTCTCATTTAATGTTTGAGTTCAAGAATGTTGTCGGACAAGAATCACTTGATGAATCAACAAGCCCTACCATGACCAATTTATTTACACTTGGAGACCAATTTCTTTTATGGAAGTCTCCACATTGCTTAATTATAGGACTGGTTGTCTTTGTTACAGGGAGCCGGCTTGCAAAATCTTGGGAATACCTGCTTCCTCAATTCAGTATTACAGTGTCTGACATACACTGAGCCATTAGCAGCATACTTGGAAAGTGGGAAACATCAAAATTCCTGTAATTCTCTCTCTTGCTTGTGCATGTTTGTTTTCAGCAGTCTGAAAGTCTACTTGACCTCCTTAGAGGAGGCGGTTATATGAATTTGTTTTCCAGCATCTTACCCATCTTAACAGGAAGAAGTTTGCGGATAATTGCATATGTGCTGTCTGGACCCCTTCTTAGATCTTTGGGCCCGTTGCTGAAATCAATTGGATTTGACTGGATAAATGTCTAATATTATTTACTGCTTCAGAGATTCTCTTTCACCAGAATAAATGGTACCAATTACTGTGTTTGCTCGGACTCTTTGAAGATGTCGACGGGTGCGTGTCTGATCCTCCAAAAATAGTGTATTTTCAAAGGATCCAACATGGGTGCGGCAACATTTTTGGAGAGTCCGAGCAACTACGGTACCAAATGCACTCAAAACAAGTCGAACTGGATTTTACCCTACCTTTTGAACCCCAGAACTGTAAAATTTGAGAGGAACTGGATAACACAAAGTTTAATGGTGTACAGCATACTAAGAAGTTTAAGCTATAGTGGGAGTGGAGTTGTTGAGTAATATATGCAGATGTACTTTTGGAGGTGCAGAGACTCACTTAGCTTACTTGAAACAAAATTCACGTGTTTGTCTTTTAATGATATTGCATGCTAGTAAACATGTTCATGCTAAGGCTGTCCTTCTAAATTCATATTAAGGATATGAACTTTTTTGGTCTTTTTGAAAGGAATATTTGAGTAGAGTATATGAGCTGTTCACATAAACTAAACTTGGGTTTTGGGTTCTGCATATTTATATCATGTGGGCTTTTACTTGGGTCCTTAGTTTCATTAGAGCATATATGTTTGTTAACTTGTGTTTTATTGTTCTATTGAAGGTCGTATGGCTGGTTTTTGTGCTTTATGTGCCATCCAAAAACACGTGAGTCGTGCTTTGCAGGCAACTGGGAAAATACTGGCGCCCAAGGATCTTGTGTCAAATTTGCGATGTATCTTCCTACTCCCTGTAGTGTATTAATTTATTTGACTCTGTGACTTCTGCTTTGAGTCTACAATTTTAAGTTGTTTGTCTGGTTATTATTCTCTTTTCTTCCAATGATTGATTTACCCCTTTCTCACCTGTTCTCTTAGTGTCCTTTTTCCTCAACAAGAGTAGTGCAATTTCAGTCATGTTCAAAGCCTTTTTTTTTTGGGTTGGGATGTGCTGAGTTGTCATGCTAAGTCTCCAATTTTTTCAGAGGCTGGTGGCTATTTTTTTGTTTTATTTCCATCCGCAGTTTTGTTTAGTCTGAAAGTTAATAAAGAGTACGACCAACAACAAGCCTCTGTCTCTAACAAGATGTGGTTAAAATAAGGGTATGATAGATATTTTTTTTAGAAGGCTGACAACAAGATACTTACTTCTCTATCCTAGAGATTTACACCTAAGTATACTGCTCCAGAATATGCTTCCTATTTTTCTTATTTTTGAAACTGATTTTTTTTTAAACTGCCTCCTATTTTTCTTATATCATTCCACATTGGAAGACTTTTAGACATTTGACTATCTGAGTTGATCCTTAATTATGTTTTAGGCATATCCCGGAATTTTCGAAATGCCAGACAGGAGGATGCACATGAATACATGGTGAATCTGCTCGAGTCAATGCATAAATGTTGCTTACCTTCAGGAGTGCCTAGTGAATCCCCCAGTGCTTATGAGAAAAGTTTGGTTCATAAGATATTTGGTGGGCGTCTTCGTAGTCAGGTACAGTTCAGTTGCTCTTCCCTTTGTGTGCTAAGCCTAATAACTTTTAGGAGGAGTTCAGAATTTTGGGGGGGTTGGGGGGTTATTTCCTTGATTCCTTTTTTAACATTTCTTTGATTCCTTGCCCGTTTACGTTTTTCCAAATGATCTGCAGGTGCAGTGCATGCAGTGTAAATTTTGCTCTGACAAGTTTGATCCATTTCTGGATTTAAGTCTAGAAATTTTAAGGGCAGATTCATTACACAAAGCACTTGACCATTTCACCGCCAGAGAGCTATTAGATGGTGGTCAGAGGCAGTACCAATGTCAGCAGTGCAAACAGAAAGTGAAGGCTACTAAACGGCTAACAATTGACCAGGCACCTCATGTCCTAACCATCCACTTGAAGCGATTTGGTTCTCATGTCCCTGGGCAAAAGATCGATAAGAAGATTCACTATGGACCTACATTAGACTTGAAACATTTTGTATCCGATACCTATGTAAGAACAGTTTTTCCTCTTTGCAGTCAAGAACTCCTTTAGCTTCTTTGTTTCAGATCTAATATTTGTCTTTTGAACCTGCTTTTATTTTGTGATTTGACTAATCTCCAAATGTGAAAATTAGCAGCCAATAAAATGGATGATGAATTGGCTTAGGATTAATTTGAACCTTCCATGAAATTATTTCATAGCCGAGGGATCATTGCTTTGCATGTCTAATCGTTGAGAAGATATTTTTTCAATCAATTCTACTGATATTCTTGTGTGTGGTAGTTTAAGACTTTATCAATGAGGTATCAACCTTATACAACAAATAGTGGAAGCAATTCATGTAGGCTCCCATGCATACAATTTCTGGGACTTGCTTTACTTGCTATTCTCCTGCTTTGCTCTTTCTGTGGTACTTTTTGGTATTTCCTTTATTTCTTGAATCTTGTATTTTGGGAGCTCATGGGATTCCCTCCTATTTTGCAGGGTGGTGAATCTAAGTACACACTCTATGGTGTGCTGGTTCATGCAGGTTGGAGCACCCATTCTGGTCATTATTATTGCTTTGTTCGCACCTCAAGTGGAAATTGGTACTCCCTTGATGACAACCAGGTCTACACATTTTGCTTTCTATCTTTTGTCTTTTAAATGTTTCAGCTCTCCGGGATTTCCGTTTGTGATCTTTTTAAAACTTGAACAAATGGTCTATGGTATTGTAGTTCGACTGTCGTAAAGAATAGCTTCTGAATATTTCTATTCTCCTATGTACTTGTAGGTGGTTCAAGTGAGTGAGAGAAAGGTGTTGGAGCAGAAGGCGTACATGTTGTTCTATGTTCAGGATAAGAAATCTCCTGTGCCTAAGAAGTCGGTAGATGTTGCCCGCAAGGAAAATGTGACTACTAATGGCATAGGAAATAAAATATATTCTAGTCACAGCCAGAAGTTTAAGGATACTGCTCAAAATGGATTTTATGCGAAGAATGTGGATTCCTTAACTGCTACAAAAGATCAAAGGGAGACATCAACTGCCGAAGTTTCAAAGGGAACTTCAACAAAGGACGTGGTACCCCCAAAGGTTAATAGTGCAGCCATTAGTGAATTCTCTTCTCATGGAGGGGCTATACGGCCAGAAAATTTGTTGGAAGTACCAGAAACAGGTGACAGAGTAAAAGACTCGTCGGTTCTAGACACAAGGGATGTACCATCCTTACTTAGAGCTAATCCTGCTGTTCCAGTCTCCAATGGAATTCGTAGACTT
The DNA here is from genome assembly GCA_011800125.2 of Solanum clarkiae. Lineage (NCBI taxonomy): Eukaryota > Viridiplantae > Streptophyta > Magnoliopsida > Solanales > Solanaceae > Solanum > Solanum clarkiae. The sequence goes on from JAABOM020000101.1 coordinate 563,273, forward strand.
GATATTAATGGGGAATCAAGATGTGGAGACTCTACCCCACTACCTAATGGCAATGTAACTATCAAAGAATTGACTAGCTCTGCCTCAATACCAATTCTCTGTCGCAGCGTAAAGATTGAGAAAGATCCCAGTACTCCTGACAAACTGTCGAACAAAGATCTCCACATACAAGTGGAATGCAGCAAGGCACACACTAACTCTCGAGTGGTAATCAATGCCCCCCACAAACACACACACACACACACACAGAAATAAATTAATAAAAGTTAATTACAAATAAATAAATGAAATACAACCAACCAAACTAAAAAAAAAAAAAAGAACCAGTGCTTTTCTCTCTTATGTTGACTGATAAATTTCTTTCAGGGAAAAGACATATCCAATGGCAGTTTGGGTGATTCAGCTGTTGAAGTTAATAGCGATGCTGGACAGAGAAAAGCAGGTGCAGAACCAGCCCCGGCTATGACTAGCTCGATAGAAAAGGTAGTTATTGACAAGGCATGCTTGAAAGCCAAAAAGAAGTCTTTCAAGAGTCGTGTCACCAAGATGCATCTCAGTTTTATGATCTTAGATCCAGCTTTGGGACTGAAAAGAACGAAAAAAGTCAAACGATTGAAACATAAAATTGGAAAGAGAAAGTGTTGCAATCCTAATTCTGTGGATGAGAGTAATTCTGATCTTGGGCCATCTACATCAAAATTATCCCATACTTTGATATCTTCTTCAACGCATTCTCAAAGAAAGAAGTCCAAATGTGGTTCCAATGAGAAAATTTCCAGTTTAGATACGAAAGCTGCTGAACTCAATGGGGACCTGCTGAGGAACACAGTTGATGCAAGAGTTGTAAACAATGGCACTGTATTAGCAAATGACAAACAACCACAACAAAGTTCTAGCTTGGCATCAGTAGGAAATCAAGTTGTTGACAATAGACGGTCCACGGATCCTAAAGAGACTAAAGTAGTTGCAACACAGAAAGGTCTGTTGAATATGCTTACCAGAGGTTTGGAGTCAAGCGGTAAGTACTACTTCGCCACTACATGTGCCTTTGTGATTTTATTACTGCCTTTGTCAGCTGAAACATATTTGCTTCCTATTTGATTGTCATAGTTGCTCGTTGGGATGATGTGGAAGTTCATTCCTTGAATGATGTAGAAGCACAGAACGGAAATTGTGTCACCATTGGGTACATTGGAGATGAGTGGTGAGTCCTTCTCATGGACATACCTAACGTATTCTCTACAAGTGCTGTTTGATCTTTTTCCTTGATGTAGTTTTTCTTTTTCCTGCACTGTTGTCTATGTTTCAAGCACGACCTTTGACACCATTCATATCTATTTTTAGGGACGAGGAATATGATGCAGGTAAGAGGAGGAAGATTAGGAGCTCCAAAATTGAATTTGGCGGACCGAACCTTTTCCAGGAAATTGCAAGCAAAAAGACCAAGGTAAAGAAAGCGAGGCTAGAGCGCTCTAGCTCGGCAAACCAGCCTTTCAGGATATTATAATGAACCTGCAAGAACATATTTTGACTTAACCTGTCGAGAAACACAACCCGACAAATTCCACACGAGTGTCACCGAGATGGTAATGGTCTGCATCCCCAGCTTGCTCCAGATTTAGCTTTGGCTGCTAAGCTTATTTTTTTGCCAGCCATTGAAGGCTTGAATATGTGTATCTTTTTCTTTTTTTTTTTTTTTTTGTAGTCAGTGGTTTGCCTCAGTTTTGGCTTTGTGAGGTCTTGAGAAAGATGTAATGTTTGTGGACATTGGATCATATGACTCATCAAATGAATTAACATTTGTGTTTGATAATCTTTGTTTTACTTTCTGTTTTTCCATGAATGGTAGTTCTGTATTTCTAAGTAAGAGGAGGGGTAAAGGTAGGCCGAAAAATTATTGGGATAGGTGATTAAACATGATATGATGCAACTTCAGATTATCAAGGATATGAATGTATGACTTTAGATAGAAAGGAGTGGAGACTGTGTAATAAAATAGAAGTTTAATAGGGGTTGAGTGTTGTCTTACCTTAGTGAAGATTACTCGTAGGTATTATCATATAGTGTAAATTCTACATTGCTTTTCTATTTAACTGCCATGTTTTCATCTTTTTGTTGAGTTTGGTGCACCTAAGTCGAAAGTCTATCGGAAGCAATCTCTCTACCTTCTTGAGGTAGTGATAAGATATGCGTATACTCTACCCTTTCTGGACTCAACCTAGTGAAATTTCATTCTGTATGTTGTTGATCAAGGAAGGAGAGGGTAATATCCACTTCATCCTTATCCCTTTGGTGTAGCTTTGAGGATGTCATCATATACTTTCTTGAATTGGCTCCAGACTTGGTTGACGCAGTCAAGCAATAGAGATCTCTTTCTCTTTGGGAGCTTTCGTAATGGCCATAAAGAATGCTACACACCTCGTAAAAGTCTATTGGTTTCGATCTCCTTTATAGCGAATAAGTCTTCGAAGCCACCAACCACATTATATAGTGACCAAATGTGTATTTAGTAAGAAAGGCTACTTCAATTTGTTTAGTCAGAAGAACTGAATAGTATCCTCTTAGAATTAAATCTTGATGGAGATATCACAATGTGTATTTCGGTGCGCGATTTAAAAGATACTGTCAAGTCAAAATTTCCTTCTACAAATCTGTCATTTTAATGTTTTTTTCCATAATTTAATTGAGGGATAAGACTATAAGAACTACCACAATGGCATTATTTGGCCAATTTAATTTTCTTAGCTGCTAAAAGTAACTTCAAGATTTTATTATATAATAGAAAAAAATGACAATAGTTAATAGGAGTAAAACACAATATAGCTGAAGTCAAAAACCCATTTAATGTCAAAAAGTAATGTATGCAAATAAAATGTTAGTAATACATTATTATTACCCCACAAACTAAATTAATTGCTTAGTGTCCATGTCTCGTGTTCGAGTTCAAACTAAATCATCTTTATCGTGAGTGTTTTAATTTTTTATTTGAGATATTTTGATGTGAATTCGAGTTCGTTCGAATCTCAATATCAATATCGAATATTTAATAAATTTTTTTTAAAATATCATTAAGTTGTGATGGAGTGTATTTTTTTTTATTCTTAACCAGCAATCTCATGTTTGAATTTTGAGTATGAAATCATCTTTTACGCTTAATGTGAGATTCTCTCTGTGGATCCAAATAACTATCGCATTTATGTCCAATCGTCTGAAAAAATACACTATTTTTTAAAAATTCAATATGCAACCGTTGATATTTTTGAAAGGACCGAACACTGAGCAACATAAGTTGGAAGTCCTCTTTATCTGGTTCTGCACTCTCTTCTGATTGTAGAAATCATGTCTCTATATTTTACTATTTATCAAGACTCAATATTTTACTATTTATCAAGACTCAAAGTATGCAAATTGGTATTTACTATTAACAATGGGTTTAATTAGTCATTGATTTAATATTAAATGTAGTTTGCTCACTAGAAATGAGAGTGAAAGATTTGTTTCTTTATTTTGATGATTGATAATTGTCTTGTGTGTTATTTCAAGTCAAATAATGACATGTAACATAAACTATTCATCTAACATATATATATATATATATATATATTTGCAAGTGTTGTTTTGAATATTCTATTTTTGAACATAGCTTTAAGAGGATTTAAAAAATCAAATATCTGGATAAGGTGTGTGATTACCTCCTAGTACCTCTTAGTATAACATTAGGATGGACCTAGAAAGATTTACATTCACAAGCTGGTCATCACATTAAAATACTAAAATGTTTATTTAGTATTTTCATCAGTTGTGCTTTGAGGTGAAGATTCGTAAGCACATTTCTCAGACTTAGATGAATGTACTTACTTTTATCATATTGTACAGTTTCTGTTTCATTTTTTGCTGGCTTTATAAAGTAATGTTTATTTTTTCAAAAAATAATGTGTATATATATTTGAGTTGATATGACCTATTTAGGAGGAGTTCCGCCATTGATGATATAACAGTTCCCATAATACATGTCATTGATGACATAATACTGATTGATAAGATACGAGACATGGTAGGCGTAATACTGATTGATAAGAAATCAAAGGGTTTGAGTAGGACTTAAACAAAATAGTTGGAGGAATGCAAATTTAGTGCTGCAATCTATTGCCAAGTATAATATTTCTGGTAAAAATTCATATGACACAAATAAGTATTTATAATATATTGTATGTTACATAACATTACAAATGTTTATATCTTAATAAATTCTTATTGATTATAATTTTAAAAACTTTTTCAAATGATTAGATTGTTACACAAACTATCAAAGTTATTCTAGAAATATTTAAAAATAGATTAAGATTTTATCTAATTGAGCATGCCAATTAGATATCATTTTTACTTTTCATTACAAAATAAGCTAAAAACATCAGCTTTTTGGAGAAATTCAAGTTAACACTTTATGATTTTAAATATAATTAGTTTGAGCTTGAAATGTCTGAGAATATATTTTGAAGAACTGAAAACAATCTTAAAAGATAAATATCAAAACATGATTAATTTAAATTGAAGTAAATTGAATAAATCAAGAAAGAGAAAGTAATTGAAAATTTAATTATCTACAATTTATTTAATTACAATTAAGTGAATTGTATTTAAAAAAATAATAAAATTTTGAAATTGTGTGCATAATGATTGGTAAAATAGAATTATGCATATGTAAATACTTTCTTTTGAGCTTTTCCACCCCACAAAAAGGAAGATTAAACCAAATTTTAAAATAACATTAAAGTTATAATCACCTAATCATCTTATTCAAAAGTTTAGATTATTAAAAATTAAAATTAATTAACATATAACCATTGTTTGCAATAAATTTTAAAAGTGATAGAAAGATAAATTGCAATCACAAACAAAATATTGAAGAAACAGAAATTTTATTGATAACAATGTGAATACAAATCTGTTACTCCTTTGATTCTTCTCTGCGAAGATTTCTCCATGTCTCGAATGTAAGATGATTTATTTTGATCTCTCTATGATATATTTGAGATGCCTGTTCAAGGGAATATAGTACCTTTTATATATGCATGAATTAGAGTTTTATGATAGAGTAGCTAGAAACCTTAATTGAAATAGCCTCATCGTATTGAGTCTTAAAAATTTTGGTGTCTACGATCATATAATAAGTGACACGTGTCCTAATCCAAGACCTTGAGACATACCTCAATGGTATTAATTGCAAAATTAATTTTCTTAGCTGCTAAAATAACTTCAAAATTTATTTTATAAACTATAGTTTATACATATTTACTTAATTAATAGGAGTAATAGACAGTATAGTCTTAAGTCATAAATGTATTTAATGTCAGTGGGCAAACAGTAAATTGCAAATAATATGTTGGTACATTATTATTACCCCACAAAATTAAATTAGTTGCTTAATATATACCAACATGTTGTGATGGAGTGGATTTCTTCATGTCTCGGGTTCGAGTTCAGATAATTATTGAAATTATTTTTGTTATGAATATTTTATATTTTATGTGAGATTTTTTAACGTAAATTTAGATTCAATCAAATTTTAATATAAATATCAAATATTAAATAAAATACAAAAATTATTTCTTCTGTTACATTTCATGTGACACTTTTTTTTTGGTTCGTCCCAAAAAGAATGTCATCTTACTCTAATTGGAAACAATTTAACATTAAAATTCCCCCTATGCATCCTTAATGAAATGATTCTCAACCACACAAATATCTCAGAATGATTTTTAGACCACAAGTTTCAAAAGTCTTACTTTTTTTTCTTAAACACTGTGTCAAGTCAAAGGGTGTCACATAAAATGGGACGGAGGGAGTAATTAATTTCTTGATATCAATAAGTTGTGATAGAGTGTATTCTTTTCGTCTTAATTAGAGATCTCGTTTTCGACTTTTGAGTATGAAATCATCTCGATTGGGCATACTTTTCGCTAAACGTGAGATTTTTTTCAGCAACACCAACAACAATAACATACTGAGTGAAATCCTACAAATCAGATATGAGAAAGATAGAGTTACGAATATTTTATTATTACCTCATAAAGAATGTGAGATTTTCAGCGTAGATACAAATTTAATCGAATTAAAATATGAAATCCCGAATAGAAAGCCCAAAAGCAATATACTAATTCCTTAATAACAATAAGCGGTGGTATAAAATTATTTTTGCTGGTAGCATTTTATTTACAATGTGAAATTTTTCAATGTAGATTCAAATTTAATCAAATCATAATATTAATATAAATATTAAAAAAAATAATAATTAATAATTACTCAATATTGACAAATTGTAATGGAGTAATTGTACTCCTTTATTCTTAACAATATGTCTCGAATTTGAACTCAGACTCTCGAATTATAAATTTATTCTTTTAAAAAATATTTTACCTCCAATATAAAATTACCATAGCTGATCGAATACCGAATAGAAAATAAAAATTTTTAAATTTAATTTTTTTAATAAAATAAATTGCATGGAAAAAGTGAATAGACAAGCGGCTGTGTGAAGAATACGTTATGCTGGCATTATCATGTGCCATAATGTATGAAGAATTTTTATTAAAAAAATAAAATTGGATAATTAAAGATATAAATCGTAATTATTTATGTTTGTGGGGACTGAAAAAGCAAATAATAATTTTTTTAAAAAGGTGTTGATTGATTTTCTTTTACTCATCCCGTCCCCTTAATCAATGCAAATCATTAAACTCCCCACTTTATTTTTTTTCCCCTTGTCGGTGTTGGCGTGCTCCCATTTGATCAACACCCCCTCCCCCCGCAAAATATTTATTCGTATCTGATATTTATATATGTATCGTATGTTTGTGTATATGTGATAGTCGAGTCGAGTTAAACTGTTTTATTTAAGTTGGACTTTGATGGAGCTTGATTCAATCATATCATGTGCTTTAGGTTAATTATATTGAGTCATTTAGTCATTTTGAAATGGTAAAATCAGTTCGAGCGTAGAATCACTAATCGTTTGGTTTGTCCAAGTGGGTTGGGTTAGATTGGTCTGGCCCAATATAACTTCTTTCTTTGATGACTTTTATGGTTGCACTTATTTAAATTGAATGAAAAATAGTGAAACAAACTCAGTCTATTTATTATGTGTGTTATATCTGACTATTGAATCGAATCAATATCGAACCTAGTTAATTTATGCTCAATGAAGCTTGGTTTGGTCTCGTATCCCCCAACTTGATTGAGTCGTTTAGTCTTTTCGAACTGATGAAATCGACTCAAGCTTAAATTCACTTATCGAGTGATTTGTCCCTGTGGATTGATCTGATTCAAAATAATTATTTTCTTTTATAACTTATGTGGTTACATAGACTTTGATTACACAAAAAATGATAAAATCGTCTCATCTCAATCATTAAGATTTAATTTTTTTAAAACAATGGAATCAACTCAAGCTTAAATTCACTTATCGACTAATTTTGCGCTGTGGATTGGTTTAGTTCAACCTAATCATTTTCTTTCATAAATTTTGAGATTACACAAACTTAGATTATATAAAACATGATAAAATCGACTCATTTCAATCATTAGATTTTATTATTTGTGCTATATTAGATTTTCAAGTCAAATTGACATAGATCAGCTTGATTAAGTTTGAGGATAACGAAATCTTGATTAAGATATTGAAATGTTAATATATATATTCTTAATTGAATTTTATAATTCTACTAAATAGAATCATAGGTAGCTATTACTCTCCTCATACAACATCAAATTATTTTTTTATTTTGTAGAATATGACTAATTTACACTAATTAATTATAAAAAGAACATTTTTAATGGACTAAACAACCAATTATGAAACCAATAGTCAAGATTTAAAAGATTGATTTGTGGAATGATTAAGCTTGTGGGCCCCAAACAACTCAAATAAATCAAAGACTAAATATTTATTTGGAAAATAAAAATATAATAAAGTCCAAAATGAACTTAAACCTATGATATTTGTACAACAAACATTACTTACAAATCACAATCCCTAACTTAATGATGTGACAAAGATACCCAAAAATTTGCTCTTTTGTCTAATTTGGCCCACAAAGTTAATAATTTTTATGATAAGTGGTCCTCTTTTAGCCCACAATGTGGCTAGTCGTTATCATAAAGTTTTTTTTTAATTGAATTTGAAGTGAAAAAATGAGAGCAAAATTTTGAAAGTCGGGCGACTTTTTTCGATCTATCAGATTATTTTATTTATTAAAGCTTATATAAATATTAAAGGATCGCTCAATATCTTATCTTTAGTCTTTACTATGATTGAAAGCATGCTCGAATTTTAAGTTTATGAATTCTAAATTCTAGAAAATACAGTTTATCAAGTTCTTAATAAATTATATATACATATTAAGTGAACTTATCTAAAACTATTAATTCTATCGAATAGAAGTAAAGTTGTAGCTCCATCCTTGATCTCTGTTGTTTGCGTAAACTTCACGATTACTGAGTCACATCAAGGATCGAGTGGGGTGCACAATGATTTAATCTGAATCTTATTTTAAGAAATTACAGTTGTTATATTAAAATTATATATAGTAGGTATTTGGTTTTTGATTTTTTTTTTCATGTTTTTATATATTTTTATTTTTAATTTATTTATTAAAATTTCTCACTTCACCCCTAAGCTTGGGTGTAAATGGGGGACATTTTCTTGTGGAACTAAACTACTAAAGTCAAAAATAAAAGTACATTTTATCTCCTATTTTCTTTTTTTAAAGAAAAAAATAACAAGCCTTTTTCCACCATTCATTTTATTTTATATAAAAGTAGAAACAAAATAGAAGAAAAAATACTTAGTGTTCATACTATGAGGAGAATTTATTAATTTTTTTATAAAAATAAAAATAAAATAAATTATTTTGCTCTTTGTAAATCAACTTTAAAAATTCGCATGAGGATAATTATGTGACATTATTAAAATTATTGTTAACATGTATGAACATGCTACAAGTAGATCCTTCAATTATAATATAGAATTATATAAAAAAAATAAGTTAATTATTTGTTCTGATTATCGTTACTATTTTCCTCTATTATTTCCAATATAATATTTTTATCACTTTCTATTCTTTCATACTAATTTTATTGTACATCACTTAACTTAAACACGACTCTATATGTGGTTCGTACTGCAGAACAAATCGAAAGATCTATTAAAATTAACTTATCTAAATTGCGTACACGTTAGTATTTTATTTGTGAAATTACACCGAACATATTATTCTAAACCAAATATAATATGGCAGCTTGATATTTAACATTATATTGCTTTTTTTTAAAAAAAAAAAAAAAACATATTTAGACAGCATCTATTCCAGTAGTTATATTCCAAATATAATCTGTCTGATATTCCTCCAAAAAAAATAGTTGGCATAAAAAAGCAATTATATTACATTATAAATATACTAAATAATTTTACATTCAACCAATATTTTTATAGAATTTAATTGAGATGAAAATTCTCACAAAAGCAGGGAAAAATAATTTTTTATTTATGTGTCAGTCAAAATTCAGTGAATATTTTGTAGACCAAAACAGTATAATAGTCAGTGGGTTGGGTACAAAAACAGCCAAATTATGGGTTTAAATTATTAGTTTCCTTTTATTAATTTAATAATTAGTTTCTTAGTGGCCTAAATTGTAGAGATAATTTTGAGATCACAATTTGATATAATTTTTTTTTTATATAAAATTTATTCACTTTGAATTAATTTTAGATATGAGATGAATATGATTGAAGTTTAAGCATATACTATAAGTAAAATTAAGTTATTTTCGTCTGAACTCGATCGATCAAATATGACTTAAATATGATCATATTAACTTAGTATTAATTATGCTTTGTTTGAATTTCAATCATATGTAATAATATGTAAATTAGTTTTTGCTGAAGTTAATGCACATATAGCTAAAGTTCAATTAGTTTTGTTTGAACTCCACGTATAAATGTTTGAATTTTTTTTTTCATACTTTAACACCTCGAAGTTGCTTCAAAATGGATAAATATGTCAAAAAAAATAAAAACTGCATATAAATTAAATATTTAGTTTTTAAATAGTTACCTCGTGAATTTTTTTTATTTTCTTAATTAGTAGATGTTTGGATATAAATTTAATTAAGATTTGCAAATAATAATAATAATAATAATAATAATAATAATAATAATAATTTAAATTGAAGTTGTTTTTAATAATGCATTTCACAAGGATTTTCTTGGATTGGATTATAACATGAAAGAAAAAGAATATATTGATTGGTTTAATGAAAATGTGAAGTAAAAAAGAAAAAGGAAAATTAAGATAATGATTTCATTTACTAATTACATGGGACTAAACTTGTAGGAGAAGTAATTAATTATTAGGAAATATTTGATAAATAGATATCAATTACAATATAGAAATTATTTTTAACTCATTCCTATAAGACAAAAATAATAATTACGTCTCAGATATAATTTGTCGAGTTCAAATAATGAAAGAGTTATAATAAAAAGAGGTAAACCTACAATATTATTTGCTTATTTCATTTGAATGAAAAATTGGCTAAGTTTACAATCTTTATATAATTTTTAAAAAAATTTATAAAATGAAAAACTAATTGTATTATTTTTTAATTATATATTCCTTTGAGAGATATTTGAATAAAATGACAAATTAAAAAAAAATCCATGAAGATGCATTTAGTGATGTAGTTGGATGAACTAATTAGCATTGCGTTTGTTTGCATATCACACCTATCCCATGACTCATGATATTATTCCGTCCGTCTCAAATTATTTATCATAATTTTTTTTATATACTTTGTAAAATAAAATTAGAAAAGGTTATCTGAATTAGTCTAATCTCATTTGTATCTTAAAATATGACTTGTCTTCACTAAATATTTACTTTAGTGAGATATTTATTGTTTTGAGAATAATTATCACTAAAAATAAAATAAGATGAGGGAAGCGAGACTGCGATGGTTCGGACATGTGCAGAGAAGAAGTATCGATGCTCCGGTTAGGAGGTGTGAGAGGCTGGAGGTGGAAGCTATTCGGAGGGGTAGAGGTAGACCGAAGAAGTACTGGGGGAAAGTGATCAGACAGGACATGGCGAAACTCAACCTCACGAAGGACATGACCTTAGATAGAAAGGTGTGGAGGTCACGAATTAGGGTTACAGGCTAGTCTTTTTCTTTCTCCCTCTTCTCTTCGTATCCCTCGTCTTACCCCCCCCCCCCCAATTTTGTCTCTTCTTCTCCTTCGTAGTAGGAGTACTTGTAATATCTAACTGTTACTATTCCCTCCTCTTTTCATTGT
>JAABOM020000101.1:580909-594633 GCA_011800125.2 Solanum clarkiae
GGGCCTCGCAAAAGTAAGATTCTTGCTTGCTGACAAAGCACAGCATGCAAGGACACTTTATGTATCTAAAATATAAATTTTGACAAATTCAACACACATTTGATGATATAAGAAGTTGGAGTGAAACATATTGAAAGTTTTAAAAATATTGTGGCACATGTATAAGTCTCTTTAAAATCGTTGTACTCACAATGAATCCTTCATAAATGCATTAATTTGTAGGATTCGACACACCCGATAATATTTCTAAGAGTTAGAGCAACAAACGTGTCAAATCCTTTGAAAATGTTACTATACCTACTACATTTATAAATCTCTTTAACGACGTTGCTGCACTCATAATTAATCCTCCATGAATGCATTAATTCCAAGGATCCGACACATCCAATAATATTTTTAAGAGTTGGAGCAACAAACATGTCGAATTCTTTAAAAATACACCGTACCTATTGCAATCATATCGAATCCCTTAAAAATACACAAGTTTTCACGTATTCGATGATCGAGACACATCGATAATATTCTCAAGAGTTCAAGCAACAAACATATCAGACACTTCAAAAATGTTATTGCATTCATGTCAGATTTTATTATATATGTAGATTTTGAAGTTTCGACACATATATGATACTAATATTTTTAAAGAATCTGAACTAACTCGATAGTGTTTCAATTTTTTTTCATTATATATTCCAATGGACATGGTTGGTGTTAATTTATGGGGCTCCATTCAATTCTTGGAAATAGTAATTGCAGAAAAAACTATAAAGGACCACTGTCCTTTTCATAAAGTATGTATATAGGACAACAAGTTTAATTATTCTAATTCCTACAATATTAATTTGGTTAATCACTTTTGACTAATATTTTATGTTGCTTTGTTCAATCATATAGATGTAAATCATGTTTTTAACCTCTAGGTGACTAGGTCTTTCATATTTAGTCCTTTGGTATGATTCACCGGTTAATGAAGTCGGTGAAAATTAAAAATAATGATTAAATTTCAAAAATATTTGAAAAAAAGTACTTTTTTTATCTGTTTAGTTTTTAATAAGTAGAGTTATTTAGAATTGATATTGATGAGATACATGTATTCTGAAATAGTTGAGATGCAAAAGTAGCATATATTAGGTAGCGAAATAGTTAAGATAGGAACAAATTGATCTGCATAAGTAAGATATATCGAACGATGAATAGTATAAAGTATACAGACAAACTTATATATACAAGTTACATGTACTAGTGAAACAGATCAGGTACTTGTATGAACAAGCTGGTCTATACAAGTATCATGCAACCGATCATCGCGAAATCAAACTTTCAATTAGGACGATTTAAAATATGAAAAGCAAACACACAGATTAGTCGAAGAGAGTTCAACATCTACTATATAAATAAATAAATAATTTAATTATATATTTAATAATATAATTTTTGATCAAACGGACCTCCTAGCTAAAAAATGGCTCCGCCACTGTATATAAGAGTAAAATAGTTGAGATAGGGACAAGCTTATCCGAAGAAGCAATAGATATTTAATGATAGTATAGTTGAGATATGAATAAACTAGTCTACACAAGTAACAAACATGTCGCAATGAAATAATCAAAATACAAAAAGACCATTTCAAACATTACCAAATGTCATCTTTGAAATAATTTATGAACAAACTGATTCAAACATCATCGTTGTATGATTTCAACGAGAGAAAACAAATAAATATTAGTATTTTACTTGTGGGATTTCACCAAATATTTTGTCGTATAACCAGTAATGTCATGTTATTGGAATCTTGAAAAAGTTACCTGTCACAACATTAATGTATATTATTTGTTTGTTATTATAATAATTCAATATTTTTGAAGACAGCTTGTTCACTGTCACTCATTAATAAAAACTGTTGTATTTCATTGGTTTGGTTTTGGAGCATGTTTGAAGAAATTCTGACTCAAATGTACAAACAACTGACACCTATTAGGTCTTTTATTTATATACATTATTCGTATTATTTTATATGACACTATTTTATACTGAATTCCATCAGAACGTTAAAGTTAAGCGCACTTAAGCGATAATAGTGCATCCCTTCTTTTATGAGATGTCATTGTGCATGTTGTCGTTGTATATATATCTTTTAAGAAAATATTTGATTATATTATTTTATTTTATATTTAAAAAAATATTTTTTTCAATATGGGTTGCGGTATTTAATATTTGGCCCTTTTTTCATTGGTATAATTATGGTGAAGTGCATCGGCAACCACTTTTTGGACTGTTATTTAAAACATATCTATTTAAATAATATTAAAGATTAATAACACTTCATGTAGAATTGTTGGTTGGAACAGTCAATTCTTTTTCTTTGTGAAACATGAATATAAGCAATACCAAAGATTTTTTCATATTCAGGATTCAAATTTGAAATCAACCTCATCCGTTGCATCATATTCTTTGATTGTATAATACCGAGTATGTTACTGTTGTGGTAGAACTTCTTTGTACTTGTGAAATTTAATCTACTTTATCAAAAAAAAAAAAAAAAAACCTCGTAAGACAAACAATCTTCTCTTATCTAGGTCACTTGTATAATTTCTTGACATTCAATTTTAACAATAATTTATTAAACTCCATTCTACTTCTCATACCGTAAACAACCTCTCTACTTCCCAAACTACTAGAGGTAAGATTTACGTTTACTCTATCCTCGCCTCTACTTTTTCTATCAGAAACAACCTTTCTATCTCCCAAACCAAAATATGGATAAGATCTGCATTCAATCTACCCTCCCGTGATATCACTTTTTCTCATCAACATAATGATTTGAGTATCCAAATTCATACATCATGAGTAGAATGCAGCCACTTTAGTTTCCATTCCAACTGTAAAACTTAAGTTTTACACACTAACCAGTAAACTAGGAATCTCACTAACAGGAAGGGCTAAGGTTTAGATACACTGAAGGGGAGAAAAAGTGAAACAAAATAAAATGATAGCATTATACAACATTCTACTATTTCTGTGTTCATAGAAAGGACAGATGATTGGCATCTCCAGCGACAGGGACGGAAACAGTTCTCAGGTATTTACCTGTTATGATGCAACATTCTACTCTTTCGTATGATGTCCATGCTTTCCTTTGTGTATCTATTTTTCTTCAAATTCAACATCGATGATATCTGGTTGGGATTTTGAAGAAGTGGTACCTCGACTGCCTCTAGAAAAGAAGTCATCTCCTTTTGGTTGCCACACGATATTTCCACAGTTAGCACAGCGAACTGTTGAATTCTTGTTGCCGATAAATTGCCTCCTACATGCTGGGCACTGACCCTGCATGGATAAGCAAGACGCATGACAATGGGCTGAAAGATGCAAACTAGTCATTGTAACCACACAGCGTTTCCTCACAATGTAGCACATAAGCACGGCATTAAGATGCAAGAATGTGTCAATTATTTGTATGTAATAGTGTTATCAAAGAAGCACTTAAGCCCTGAAGCGAGACATAAAACATGTTAGCGCGCTTGAGCCCTGAAGCGAGGCACAAAACATGTCAAAGCGCTTCGCCTCGCTTCATGGAAGCTCCAGTGTCATCATCAAGGCTTTGTGACATACTTTTCCTTGCCAATAAGCGGAAACTTGAAGATACAATACTAAATGATTGATATATTTCACTTTATGGTATTTTCCCAATTTCTTTGTCCATATATTTGTTTGTTTTTTAATATAATTGTTAGTCTTAAGACTACATATACATATTTGTATATGTTCTCTCTTTTTTAATTAAATCCCACATTTCAATTTGCGCCTAGAGCCCCAATGAACGTTAAGAGTTTTTTGTACATTTTCCCCATTTGATAACGCTGGTACCACAACCTATCACTTCCTCCTCCTATAAGAAAATCCCTTGTGTTCTGCAGCCTGCTGCTATAAGTTGTTTCCCTTGTAGAACATTCAAAACGGAATAATATAGTGTGATGCTGATAGCAC
Source organism: Solanum clarkiae (assembly GCA_011800125.2). NCBI lineage: Eukaryota > Viridiplantae > Streptophyta > Magnoliopsida > Solanales > Solanaceae > Solanum > Solanum clarkiae. Next base: position 584,897 of record JAABOM020000101.1, read on the forward strand.
ATTACAACAACAAGACACCCAGTGAAAATCCCATAGATGTTGATAACACATTATTATAAGAAAATGGACATATAAATAAAGCAAGCACATTATCAGCTAATTGAAGAAAGGCTGAGAGTACTAGACATGGCAGCATACAAGTTTGAAGTAGCATGAAAGATTTGTATCTTTTTTTTAATAATGAAGACCTTGCAACTATTGTGATATTAAAAATTGATTGAGGTAGTAATATTAGTTCACTGTTGATTTTTTTTGTATCTGCTTGTATTTACTGAACAAATTTTAGTTATTAATCTATAAGGTTCTTGAAGACAATCTTGAAAAGTGTGAAATGGTCTCAATAGGAAGTTAAAGAAAGCATCCCACTGTCTTCTGCTTATCAATTGAGGGACCAATACCGCCAAAACACTTTCCCCAGGGACTAGATCGAATGGCAAAGGATGGAGGATTTGTGGCTGAGGTCACATGTTCAAGCCCTACACCATGCAAGCAAAGCCTGGTATTTACGTGGAGAAGGGTAAGGCCCATTATCCACCGAGTTTAGAAGGTTGTGGTTGGTCCAAAGGGCAACCACAAGCGGATTTCTTGGTTATCAAAAAATAACAATACATACAAATATACACCGCCAAAACACTTGACTTAAGGCAATGCAACAACCCACCCCCCACCCCCGAAGAAAAGGAACAAATATCAGGCTTATATAACACTTTGAATATGAGACACCAAGTAAGGCTTATCGAGTGATGCCATCAGCTTGACAATTAGCTTAAGCGGCAACTACAACAATAACTACATATCTGGTGTAATACAAGTGGGGTATGGTGAGGGTGGTGCATACACAGCCTTACCCCTATGGCCCTATGTTGAGAAGTTAGAGAGATTGTTTATGATAAACCCTCGGCTCAAGTCTTAACAGTCAACTACCAAAAGAAATAATGTCCGAGCCAAAGACTCGTTTAAAATTTTACTACTCTGCCTCTTTCTCCAACACCTGAATCATTATTATTGATTGAGGAGTCCAATCAACCAGTAATGTTACTTAAAACTCCGTCAAAACTAAGAACTAGGGTATTGAGGAATAAAGTTACCTTGACGACTAAATTGTTGGCAACAGCCCCAATAAGAAGAGGTCCAGCAAATGGTAGAACCCATGTTGCAATTATTAGAATTCGAAACAGCCAACCTGACAGAGCAAACCACAGGAAGAATATTGTCTGCAAACAGACACATAAAAGACAAGGATTTTGAGCAAGATAAAAGACTTGGATTATAACAAGATAACATTGAAGATGTTATGATATGTTGGAAAAAAAGCTCCAAGAAGCATCATGAACATATGAATATCCTAAAATATAGAATAGAAAAAATCAAAGCTCCCGGTGATAAAATCTCTAGAGGTATATCTGCTAATAATCCACAGCCCAAGATAGAAAATCTAGAGAATGATGTATAACCAGTTAGCATGAGCAAAAATGCAATTACTGATCAACTCGGAGCAATTTTAGTAATGACTTCTACAACGGAATTGTTGTGTTCAGAATTACCCTGAAACTAGCAACTGCATTTGCAGTGATTCAAAGGGTATATGAAAAAGCTGAAAAACACTACAATTGATCAAGCAGCCACAGCATATTGAGAACAACTCACATTATATGAAACCAGAATATCGAGCTTTATAACAACTTTACTACTTAAGTAAATGAAACTTCTATGACAGGAAGTGTTGTTCCTATTTTCACGTCCACAGAAGAAAAAGTAAACAAATCCCATATACTAAACAGTTCAAAGATCCTTCTTCATATCATAGAAGATAGAACAAATGAATTCAACTCATCTATTTCCCAGCACAACTTACAAACTTCAAGAAATCAATGCCGTGTGGTCTAAGGTATTTAAGAACCGTGATACAAGTTCACATGGTATGTGTCTTCAAAAAGCAAATATCACTTACAGCAGCACTTCTTCCCAGCGGAGTATCCATAAAATCGTTTAACTGCTTCCTGTACTGCATCAGCCAAAAGAAAAAAGGAAAACTAATAAGCATCGCGCTCACTGGCAAGAGAAAAAGGAATCCCATAACAAAGTTTGAAAACACCAACATAAATCAGTTAGCTAATGGTGGAACACGTTTTAGCCGAAATAAAAAACCAAATTGAGCTAATTAGCATGAAACTAACTCATGGATGGATAAAAATCCATAATGAACTTTACAAATCAATTAACTAATCACTGAGACCAGAAAACTGATTCGCATAGGAAAAAGACTCCAGTTTGGAAGTGTGAAAGATCCAGAATATACTTATGGCGCTAAATCAATTAACTAATTGAGTAATATTAGTACTATATTATATCTAACATGTTGGAAAATCCAGCTAAAGTTTGTACTCTCTATTCCGCAGTTCCCAGTACTGAAAGCTCTACGTTTTTCTAAAAAACAAATCCACGTTTAATTGGGGGAACTCAAAGTAATCTATGCCTGAAGGGTTAGACAAGGTTGAGTTGGGATATCTCATGTGATTAGCTATCCCACTTTCTATGAGATAGCAAATCCACCATTTGAGTACATTCCATGGGATTGTTATCCCTAAACCCACCAACCAAATGCAGGATAAAATACTCCCACATTTTATCCTGTGATTCTTATGCCAAGAACATTTCCAGATTTCTGCATCTCATCCTTGCACAATCTTTTATTTATCACTCCCTCCGTCCCAAATTAGTTGCAAAGTTTCGCTTCTTGGTACTCAAACAGTTTGAACTTGGGAATCAAACAATTTGAACTTTGACTAACATTTTAAAATGTAATTTTTTTCATCAAATTGATATGAAAAAAGGCGTGAGATGTCATTATTTTCGTATAGTTTTTTAATATCCAAATTTTATTTTAAAAAATAGAGTTGATCTTGATACAACCTTGGGAGAACCATACCCTAACAGCTAGCTAATGAGTTGGGAGAGCCCATACAATACCCATTCCTGGCAATAATATCATAACAAATCCCCATGCTTGATGGCCATGTAAACCTACCATACCGGCATCACCATCCAAGCCACGGTGGGCACGGAGGATGCTGAGTGACTCTGATAACATGATATAAGAACCACACCTCAAAAGCTAGCTATTGAGGTAGAAAAGCCCAAATATACCCTATTTAACCAATTGCAATAATATCATAACAACCATGCTCGACAATTGTGCACTATCCATTGCTAGCCCCAGCCGAACACTGTCATACCAGCATCACCATCCAAGCCACATTGGACCCGGAGAGTGGTGGGCAGCTCTAATAGCATTGAACAACCTCAGGGGAACCATATCCCAAAAGCTAATTATTGAGAGAGTCTAAGGCTAATATAAGCCCCACGACTCAAGTCTCATTCCTACCAATAATATCATAACAGCCTAATCCAATTTAGCTTCGAAGATTAGTTAAATTGAGCATAAAGTATCACAACAATCTTATTCAGTTTAGCTTAGAAGATAAGTCAAATTAGCCACACAGGATGAGTACTATTATTTGACATACAATAAAATCAAACTAATAGAGTTCCAATAGGATAAGCAAACAAACCCTAGGCCAATTTGATCTAAAATCAAGAGCAAAAGTACGCCATTTCCTCGTAATCTCAAAATCACGATCAATTTCTCTAGCACGATCAGCAGCCGACTGTGCAACATCCGACACTTTCCTCGATACATCATATCTCCGATCAATACGTTCCGCAGTCTTCTTAGCTTCATACAAAAACTGCTCAAAACCATCATTCGCATTCCTCCACACATCTCTCCACGCTTCACCGGATCTAACTCGCCTAGCGAATCCATCAAAATCACTCCGCCTGAAAGCATGTACATAAGCAACTTGCCGAATAGGGAGGATTACCTTTGCTCTAGGGTTAGCAAAACTTAGGGTTTTAGTAGGGTTTAAGGGATGCCATGGCAGGTTTATCGCCATAGTCGCCTGAAAATTGAAGCTTTTTGCTTTCAGTGGTGGACGATTGAATTTTCTGGTGTACAAAAGTTTGGTGAAATTTTGAATTTGGCCCTTGTATTCTTGAGAAAATGATGAAAATGGTTCCTAGAGTTTGAGGTTAGGTATAAAATAGTCCTTTGGTTTAATATTTTTAGTCTTGTTAAATATTTATTTTATTTTGTTTTGTTAGATTTGACGGAAACAATAGAAAAAAGAAACTTAACGAAAATTCATACTTAGAGATATATTCTGTGTTGATAGAAAGGAGTGAAAGTCACAAATTTAGAGTAGTAGATTAATAGGTTAGTAGAGATTCAACTGTTTTATTTAGGTATAGTCTAATGCGAGTTTACAAGGTATAACTTTTGTTAGTTTTTTTTTTTTTTTGAAATAGTTTTTTAAGTATTTTGCATAGATTTTTTGGGTTGCATACTTTAGAATTTGTGGATTTCAAATATCTTGAGCATATAAGCTAAGAAAATTGAAAGACTAGTGACGATATAGCGTATTGTATCGGAGGATGGTGGATGAAATGGAGGTTGATATTTAAAATATGATGTGATAAAAATGTGTCTCCCAATTGTAAATGCAAATTGGACCTGCTCTACGTTGTTATACGGATATGAAGAGTAATGCTAGCCAATCAAGAATATACACAAATAAAAGACAAAGATAGCGTATATATGCTGATGATGGTGTTGATTGCTGTATAAAAAAACTATGAAAGATAAGGTTAGAAATTGGGTTACACTAAACAATGTTAGAATGACCTTTTTGGTGGATAAGAGGAGAAAAATAAAGCTGAGATGATTTAAAACTGTGAGGAAAAGGAGCGCAGACGTATCATCATGAGAAAGTTTGAGAGGTTGGTTATAGTAGATTATAGGAGAGGTAGGATAGATTGAGAAAGCAATTAGAAAGAAATGATTAGATAGAATATAACATATATTCATCTTACCAATGATGTCACTTTGGATAGAAAGATTTGAAGATTGTGGGTAAGGATATAAAGGTAATAAAGGTAGCCAGTTACTCTTTTCGTCCAATAATAATTGTCTACTATTGATTTGCACATATCTTAACAAAATAATAAATAATAGGGATAATGTTGCTACTTTAACCATTGAGCATATTAAATTTAATGCTTTGGAAAATATATTAGAGTCTTCTTCTGTTCCATTTTAATTATCATATGGTGCTTTTCAAAAGTCGTTTTGACTAATTTTTAAAGCTAAATTAAATTAAAATTTATTTGATATTTTAAAATAAAATTTTAGATATTCAAAAACTATATAAGAAGTATTATTGATTGCAACTTTTTCATAATTCATATGATTAAAAATACATTTTAAAATATTAGTCAAAGCTTATATAGTTTGATTCTAAAAATAGAAATTATGACAATTAAAATGAAATGGTCATAGAGGGAGTATAAAAACGTATCTAGTAACAAGGGTACAATGGACATAAATTGATAAGTAATTCATTGATTTTTCAGACTGGACAAGTATTTTTGGACTTAATTTTTAGTATAGCTGATAAGTAGAATTGAATAGATGGAGTATTGTAGAATTAGATAGTATATGTGTAGTATCTTCCTCGCATAATTTTCAATATGTTTGTTGTTTCATTATTCCGTTTATCTTGCTATTTTGTTGTGGAACTTTTCTTATATATATTATTCAAAAAGAATAAAATAACAAATTATTTTTCATTTCACATAGTTTGAAGACATTTTTGACCCATTTAGTAACAATGAGGATATTTTGGACGAAACTATTAACGACAAGGACAATTTTGCATCAAAGTATTGACGACAAGGACATTTTTGAACCAAATTATAAATGGATGATATTTTTGTTCATTTCACATAGTTTAGAACGTTTTTTTTACCCTTTTTCTGATATTTTAAGTTGAGTCGTACACTTGATATGTTACTATTTCATTAATTTATTTTATTTGAAATTGCATTGGTGAAGAATAAAATATAAAATTACCACAACTTTGAAATATAGATCAAAATTTATGATATTTTCAACTGATTTGAGTATTGTCTTTGTCACTACTACCAACATCATAAAACATTATGATTAGGACGCAGTCATTTTGTGGTCAGTCAGTTCATTTGAATTTCATTTGACAATATATATATATTATTTATATATGCTTAAAATAATTTTTTATGTATATATAGTATATGTCGACTTCCCAATCCCACCCTTTCGACTAGTTCATATGTCTACCTTTTTAAATTTTGAACCTTTTAATTAAAATTGACTCTGATATTGATAATAGTAACTGCAGACTGAAAGTGAAGCTCTAATATAGTGAATCAAATGATTGTTGAACAGTTGGAGTAAAATAAGTTGGCTAATCAATTGGGTTTAAATAAATCAAAATGGGAAAATTTATAAATATGTCAATCAAAAAATTATAATCGTACCAAATCAAGTATATCTATTTGTAGTTAGTTGTAATAAATCGAAATGAGATAGTAATAAAATTTATATACACTCTATTCTTTATGGATATCTCTTGAATTTTTATAAATATCCAAGTAATTTAAGTTAATTATTTTTAATAATATGGACAATTAACAGGCAACAAAGAGAGTAAACATGTTGTCTAAATCAATCCAATAGAAATTTATTAAAATATTTAAATTACAAAGTTTTTGGATTTAATATGTTAATTTTAGCATCTGTATGTGGACTAGTTCTGTCCATTCACTAGAGGCATCTCATTCCTTCTCCAATAATCATACAAAATATTTTTTCTATATATATATATATCACATGCACAATATTTTGTTCCACATTTTTAACCATCAATTTTAAAGCAACTTTTTGGAGAAAAATATATAACAAAAAATTTTAGTATATAATTTTATGCCTCTTCCTTTGTAGTATTCCTAGTAATTAAACTTATCACTCTTTAAAATAAATAGGCAAAACTATTAAAAAGGCTCTCTAACTTGTTCAAAATTTAGTTTCGTCTTTAAACTATTGACAGATTTAAAAATATCCTCTAATTTGATGAAATAGGCTCAATTATACCCCTCTCATTTGGCGTGTTGTGCACGTGCCACACTTTGATTTTTTTTTTGACTAATGTGACATACACATGCATATTTATTCAACAAAAAGTAAAATAAAAATAATTATTATTTCTGAAAAATATTTTTTCCTGGAATTTTTTTTTTTGAAAAATGAGTTGATTTCTAATTCATTTTCTCATATTTGATTGGTAAGTAGAAAATATTTTCTATTGTTTGGTTAATGAACGAAATTACCAACCTAGAAAAAAAACATCTCTTTTTAGTTAGAGAGTACAAAATATCTTTTAGAAAAAATATTTTTAGTTAGAGAGTACAAATATCTTTTAGAGTATAAATATTTAAATTATTTTTTTGAAAGGTAGGGGGTGGAGGGCCGGATGAAGTAATAATTTTTTTTTTGTATGGAGTGGATGAGTGGGGGACTGAGGAGATGGAGTCATGGGTGGGGTAAAAATAAAAATTTTAAAATTTATTTTTTTTGTAAAAATAAAATTTTAATTTTTTTTGTATGAGGTGGGGGCGTGTGGGTTAAAATTTTCAAAATATAAATTTTTTTCAGAAAATAAACTTTTAATCTCATTTTATTTTTAAAATAAATAATATTTTTGGTAAAAAATTAAATGGAAAAGTATTTTTTTTTAAAAAAACTGATGTGACCTATTTTTCATCCTTCCACGCCTTGATGTGATGCGTGCACAACACACCAAATAGAAGATGTGTAATTGAGTTTATTTCGTCACGTTGAAGAGTATTCTTAGGTTTGTTAATAATTTAAGGACGAAATTAATAATTTTGAATAAATTGAGAGGCATATTTAATAATTTAGATATTATTATAATATTAATGTCTAGAGAAAGTCAAAGATATAAAATTGTATTATTAAAAAATGTCTATATGTACCTTTCAACATGAATTTGGTCATAAAGTCATGATACCTTTTTAATGGGACTCTTTGTTCTTTAAAAGAAACATGATATATTTAGGGAAATCAACACTTTAGTCCATGAAATATTGATAATTATAACTTTAGATCTTATGATATATAATTAAATATATTTAATTTTAAAAGGGAGATTGAAATGACTATGAAAAAAATATATGTAAATGTTTTATTAAGGAGGTGTGACTGATTTAGTATGATAAAATTTAGAAGAGATGGAGGTATATAAAAAAAAATATCGAAAAGTGACGATAGACATGATATGACACATTACAGATTAGAGTTGTAGGCTAGTAAATAATTAAGCGTTGTGTCAATATCTAGCAAAATAGTTTTTTCGTTGTATACTAATAATATTAGTATTATGCTGTAATTTTCGACCCCTCAATTCTCTATAAGATCAAAAGAAAAAAAATTGAGAAGAGACGATAAGCATGACACGATACGACACGACACATCATGAATTGGAGTTGTAGATTCACAGATAGTTGATCGTGTCGTGTCATTGTCTAGTGAAATAAGTTTTCTCTTACATACCAATAGTATTAGTGCCCTTAAATCCATTATTCAGATAACTCGAGTTTTTTTAACTATAAAAAGCACTTTCTAATTCACTTAGAAAAGAATAATCATTGTCAATCTCAAAATTTTGATTTTCGATATCAAAATAGATGGAATAACTCATTACTATTGCAATTTCTGACTCCTCAATTCTCTTTCTGTTGCTTTAGAATATTTCTCCTATTATTTACAATATCTTCATTACTTATATTTTCTTCTTTTGAATATATTCTGGTACACAATATCAAAAATAACTTCTCCATCTTCACAACGTAAAAATAAGATTTTATAAAAGTGAACAAAAAAAGCGATATTTTATTCTCTCCAGATTCCACTTGTTGTTTATTATTACGCTTTTTAAAACTCCCTTATAAACTATACTGAATACTTAAAATGGCTCCGACAAATTTAAAGAATCAAAATTGCTCAAACAATACCCAAAAGGGGCAATTATGAATCTAACATAAAAACCAAGGGACTATTTTTGTTATTTTCTCTTCCATGAATAAAACAAGCTTCGCCTCTGTTCACTTTGTGCTCTTTCCCCCAAATAGCAAAAAGAAAATCATAGAGAGACAGAGAGAGAATTCTAGAGAGAGAGAAGCATGTCGGACGAAGAACACCATTTTGAGTCAAAGGCAGATGCAGGTGCCTCAAAAACTTACCCACAGCAAGCTGGAACCATCCGTAAGAATGGTTACATCGTTATCAAAGGACGTCCCTGCAAGGTCTTTTTTTTTATTTGTGTTGAAAATTTTTAATCTTGCTTGTAGTTCATGTTTATGGTTTTTTATGTATTGGGTATGTGTAAAAAACAGATCTTGATGAACCCTTTTGCCTTATTAGAAAGTTTCAGCTTGGTAGTAGTCTGTATTTTATGAATTGGGTGTGTCTAGAAATCAGATCTTGATGAAATAGGATGATGGGTTTTTATGAATTGGGTGTGTGTAAAAATTTGATCTTGACGAACCCTTTTGCTTCTTTTTTTTTTTGTTAGAAAGTTTCACCTTGCTGGTAGTGTGTATTTTATGAATTGGGTGTGTGTAAAAAACAGATCTTGATGAACCCTTTTGCCTGTTTTGGTTAGTTTGCTAGTAGTTTGTATTTTATGAATTGGGTGTGTGTAGAAAACAGATCTTGATGAACCCTTTTGCCTGTTTTGGTTAGTTTGCTAGTAGTTTGTATTTTATGAATTGGGTGTGTG
>JAABOM020000101.1:613155-633593 GCA_011800125.2 Solanum clarkiae
GTGTCCTAGTCTGTCCGTGTATACACACATCTCACTCGGTCGTTTCCGTCTAAATCATCAAAAACAACAAGAGCAACCATGGCTGCCTTTATTGCAAAGCAAATGATTGGTAATCAACTTTCAGCAGTGAAAGGTAAAGCATGTTTTAACTTTACTTGTCCTTTGGGCAAAGTAAACCCTTCTTCACGAGGGCTCGACCTTCACGCTGCCATTCACTCAGTGTTACCTAACGTGTGTTCTCTCTCTCACCCCCCCCCCCTCCTTTTCCATCTGGTGTTCGTATAGGAATTTCAGCATGTAGACTACAAGTAGTAGTGGGCAAAGAAATTTTTTGAATACAACCCTTTAATATCTTAAGTAATTCCGAAGGCCTTGATGCCTTATCTGTTAAGCATCAGGGCCATAATCTACTCATGGTACCATATTCTGGTAATCCTTTTTTTGGGTCATTGTTTACAGGAATTCATGGCAAATAAACCTAGTGGCGTAATGTGGCCTTCTGCTTAATTCTTTTTTTTTTCTCCCTTGCTGGTGGTGCAGAAAGGTGCCTTTAGCGTAGCTGCCAAAATGGGAGTGCCTGTGGTTCCAATTACTATTAGCGGAACAGGCAGAATTATGCCAGCAGGTCTGGAGGGTAGAGTATATCCAGGATCAGTTAAAGTTGTCGTCCACAAGCCTTTAAAAGGTAATGATTCAGATGTGCTGTGCAGCGAAGCCAGGAATGTGATAAAGGATGTGCTCGTTCATCAAGGCTGAGAGATCTATTCAACGCGTACTATTGTTTATCTTTTTGTCAACCTAAGCATCGAAATTGAGGATTCATTAATATGTGCATACAGGTATGCTTTCCTAGCAGTTTGTCCTCCTATAGTTGAGCTTCTGTCCTTTAATATTTTTTGCAATATGAAAATGGTTCACCTGGATCTAGATATCGTCCTTATGCTTCTCATCCACATTAAGCACACAAAAAGGCTAAGCCCAGTGCACTAAAGCTCCCGCTATGCGCAGGGTCTGAGGAAGGGCCCTATCTCAAGGGTCTACTGTACACACTAAGAAGAAATTTGAAACTTAAAAAGAACAGGAAATGCGGTTGCTTCACCCCCTTGAATTTCTAGTCTAACCTGTATACTGGGATTTTTGGGGAGGAAAGATGAGAAGTGTATGGAGGTCCTGTTTCCTTTTTTGGTTCGTAGTATTATTTGGTTTTACTTGTGTTTTTGTTATCTTTGTTGGAGGTTCTGATTTTGCTTGGGATTAAACGATTTGTTCTACCGCTCACCACGCCGTTCTCAAGTATGACTCTTTAAAACTGTCGGATGACTCCGTAATATCAATGTTATTTTCACCTGAAATGCTGCGATATACCCTCTTTTGCAGAACGAACTCGTCGCATTGTGAGCAGTTTTCTTTCAGTTAAAAGGACATGAACCTGGTGGATGATACTTATGTCAATCAACTGAGAGATCTATTCAGAGTTGAAAGGTGAACGAACATTGGTTTTGTCCTCTTCTGTTGGAATTGGCAGCAGGCTCTTCTCAATTGAAGGTTGCCCTTTTGTGCCATTACTCGATTGTATAGAGCTAATAATTTTGTTCATCTGCCTTTTTGTTCTGTGCACTGATGTTGCAAGTGATTTTAACAATAACACGTTAACTTGACCTTCAACAACAGGTAAATCTCCTTATCAAGGCATAATACATAAATATGTACTCGAATTAGCCTCTGTTGACGAGTAAACAGTGGAACTTGAAGTATGCACATCTAAACACTTCGATTTCTCTATGTTGTGTTAGTTGAACACTCCAACTTACAAAATGCTCATCTTGACTTTTTCAAATTTATGTCATATCAACGTAGAGTGTTCACGAGACACAAACGGAAAAAAGTTGGGTTGTTTAGTTGACAGTTGAATGAAGTGTTCAATTGGTTTGCTAAACTTTCACTTATTAGTAATAAATAAAAAAGCTAGGTTTCTTATTTTTTAATTCCTTCCCCATATCTCATTCTATTAGAGATGGGAGCGGGGCAAGTCTAGAGCTATGCGGGGTGGGTTTAAAGTTATGTGGGGTGGGTTAAAGTAGCTATTTTTAAAATTAATGCGGGGTGGGTTGGGTTGCGGGTTTAAAAAATCAAATAAAAATTCAAAGAAATTAAATCATTGTAATTAGTAAAAATTAAAGACATAAACTTTTTATATTAAACATTGATTTTAATTTTATTTTTTTAAAAGAATTTAAGCTAGACATGTCCGGTAAATTGTTAGTTGTTAAAATGTTGATCAGAAATTTTTAATTAACGATTAAGAAGTAATTGTTAAAATGTAAATTAAAAATAGTTAATTATTTGTTAGAAATGTTAATTAGCGAAAAGAATTAATTAAAAAAAAACTTTAAAATTTAAGCAGGGAATCTCTGCACTCGTCGCATTGCCATTCCTACGTTCCATGAAACAAAAATAGAAAGAAACTTCTTGTTTTCTAAAAAACAAATCTTCTAATTATTTAAATCAATATTCAGATTATGAAGGTGGAACATGATTATTTTACTAATACTGGAGATTATCCTATCTAATTGAACTGTACATGTTTCCCTCTAACTTAACTAACCCAAATATGGCCAACAAACAATAAATCGTATCATATTTTCCAATTTTAGCATCTCATTTCCAATTAGTGAAAATGAAAATAAATAAATTTCGTTTTTCTCCACTTTTCAATCTTATACTACATCTCATTTAAGGATTGTATTTAAATTTTTAGAATTCAACAATATATTGATGATATTAACTTATAAATTTATTTATGCATTTGATAAATATTTAGGAGCCAATTAGTTGGAAGATTTGAATAGATTATCCTAGTATAAAATTAAATATCAAATCCGTAATGTGATTGTTAGAAAGTATTAGCTAATAAATAAGTTTATAATTTTAATAATTTTCTCTTAATTATTTTTTATTAAAAAAAGAGTTTCAAAATTATATGATATCGATAGGATATCAATATATCGATAGAGTATCAAAAGAATGTATTTTCTATTAATTTAGAATTTAATAAATAATTTTTTTACTTTAACAATTTTATAGTCCTATACGATACCAATATGACGTAAATATAAACTTTACAGTATAATTTAAGTAGCTTTCTATACCATTGCATAATATCATGTTCATCCAATCCAATTCTTTTTAATATGAAGTTCCTATATTTTGTGTCCTTTCTTCTTAAGTAATTGCGAAGGAAACACTAAATTTCACTAAACAATAATTTTTTTAAAAAATTAAATATAATGTACCATTCACAAAACTTTTAGTAAACAATTAATAATAGTAGCGTTCGTCCAACCTTGTTGGCTTATAAAATAGTGTAATATATATACATAAACATTATTGTTAAGAAATGCGAATAGCAAACACCTTAAACAGGCATCTTTTCGTCAACATGTCTATTTGAGTTGTCTACTTCTTTGCTGCTATTATATGATATCCGCAAAAATAATTTGTGTATTCATTAATCTAATGTTTTCAAAGCAGACTGATTGTATTTTTTTAGCTGTTTCAATTATGATTTTACAATATTAGCCCTGATAAATTATTTTTGAGTTTTTTAACTTAATATTTCTAAAACAGCTTGATTATATTTCTTCAGTTGCTTCTAAGTCTAATAATTAATAACTTAAATTTTTTTAAATATATATAAAAAATCTATTTATATCACAAAATGTGAGACTAAAAAATATTTGTTCGGCCCGTGCAAGCACACGACTCATGACTAGTGTGTTTATATATATATTCATATTTTTTTAAAGAAAAAAATGAAAATGTAATAGAGATTGAGTGGGTATGGGTTCCTTGGGGGGTGGGGTGCCTTCGGGGTGGGGGTGGGGAGCTGTCATTTTTACCAACTTTTGTCTCGTCTGTAAATTTACTACATTTTCAGTTCTTCACTTTTGAGTTTTTTTTTTAATGTCTATATTGACTTCATCTTTCTTCCATTTTTGATCCCACCACCCCACAAGAACACCCCAACTATTTTCTTCTTCTTCTTCTTCATGTCAGTTTTCAAGAATTAATTTCTCAAGACTTCTCACTGTAAGTCCTTTTTCTCTGATCTATACTCATATGTTATTTTAATTATAGTACTACTTTTGTTCATTATGCTACAATCTGTTTGTTTCGTGGACTAATTTGATCTGAAAGTGGTCAAAAAAAGGTTAAAAATGCAATCTTGATGGATTTAATCTCAAAGGGTTTGACTAAAAATTCAATCTTGATGCTTTACATCGGTTTTGTAATTTAGGTGTAGAGATGAAAATGATTTTGTTTTCTTGATTTTGGAATGATGGGGTTGTGGAAATATGGACTTTCATCTGGAATTAGTCAACATGATGAGTATGCTGAAATTATTTTGATTTTTTGTAAGTTGTAGTATAAAGGTAGTGAGATTTAGATTTTGTCCAAATTTGGGTCATTTTTATTGAAAATGATTAGAGAAGGAAGAGGAGAAGTGTGTGTGTGTGTGTGTGTGTGTGTGACCAGGCTTGACTGATGTAGTACCCAATTGTAGGAAATTGAAGCGATTTAGTTATCGGGTAATCGAGCTGATATGCCTCTCTACCTTTGAGGTAGTGGTAAGGTCTGCGTGCATTTTACCCTCCTCAGCCATGAGGTCTCTGGTTTGAATCCCAACAGAGACAAAAATACTAGGTGATTCTTCCTATTTGTCCTAGCCTTGGTGGACATAGTTACTTGATGTTAGTGGGAGGGGGCAGGTATCCGTGAAATTAATCGACGTACGTGAAAGTTGGACCGGACACAATGGTTGGTGGAAGGAAAAAAAACTAATCCCTAGTTTCTACTATTCATAATAATAGATAAACTATCCTAAGTTAGTTACAATAATATCCTTGAGCTAACACAAAAGAAAACAAGGACATTGCTTTGCCTAGCCCATTAGCTATTTAAAAGGTAGCCACTTCTTGCTTCAATCTCCACTTTACTATGTTGTAGACCTTCCATGCTTCTTTCATTGATCTTCTAGAGTCTTCAAAGTAGTTCAAATCCAGTTGACGGTCTTCATATCCATGATGGATAATCCATATCCTATCATCTATCCATCCTTTCCCCCAAAAAACAAGGACAAACAAAAAGAGAAGTATAGATTTGCTAGGTGGAATAAGTACAAATACAAGCAAATTGTTCATGTTGGAAAAAGAATTTGTCCAAAATACTTTCTTCATTATTCTGAACTTGTCCTAATTTTTTTTGTTCTCATTTTTCTTTTGCAAAAGAAAATAGACATGGTCCTTCAATTAGTTTGTTATGTTCTTTTTCCAAAATTTTCATGTGGGAAACAAATTTCGTGTTTTTCATCTCCTGTTGGTTTTGTTGGACTGAATAAAATATAAGATGCAAGGCACCCTCAGCCGTTGTTTTCATTTTTTGGACTTTTTGTGGCATAAAGTGGTGGATGGTCACAATGTTTTGTATACTTATCCAATGATTCTAATTATGTAATTATTGTTACCCCACAGAGGGACTAGAATTAGAAAGTCATATTCCATTATTCACAGAATCAGGGTCCGTGTCACATTATCAATGTGATTAAGAGTCCCCTAATCAATGGTATTAGAAATCACTGCAAAGAAGGTTATAATGTATAGTAAATAAAGAAACACCAAGGGACATTGCTCTCACACATTTTCCCCTCTATATCTTATTCTCTACTCTATGATTAACTTGAATTGTTATGGTCCGCTGCAGTGACTGTATATGTGTTTGCAAGTATAAGATGTTCGACTGTGGTTCCAAGTCCCAATATCTTGGGGGGCAGCGCGAGAAGTTTGTCAGGTGCAAGAATTTGTTCTCCTTTAAGGCTGTTAATTTGCTTTTCTTTCACTGGATTTTTCTTTTATCTCATCTTTTGAGTCTAAGGGTCTGTTTGGACATGCGATGTGAAATCAAATTGATATGAAGTTGAAGTTTTTGTTGGACATGCGATTTGGATTTCTTTAGTTGTATTTTTCTCATAATCATAGAAACCCAAAAGTTGTCAAAACTACGAAAATTCTCCAATCCTAACATAATCTTACCAAATGAGCAAATCATAGTATATAAGCAAGATATTGGGATATCCTAAGGCACCACATTGGTAAATCGCATATCTCCATCTCCCTTTTATAATAAATGTTTGTGATTACAAACTTTAAAATACACATAATTTTATAAAGATACAATAATCAACAATATTAGTAACTAATTATTCTTTAATATAAGAGAGAAGTATTGAAAATACCCCTGAATTTGCGCAAATTATTAGTTTTGTCCTAAACTATTGACAACCTTAAAAATACTCTCTACTTGACTAACTAAACTTAAATACACGTCCTGTTTGCCTTATGATATAGCAAGTGGTCTCAAACTCTTGCAAGAGCACGGGGATCTTAATAAAAAGCCGAGAGAACTATTTAAAACACCCCTAACTTAGCAAGAATTTAGGAGCTTATATCATTCATGTTGCAAGATCGGAGGTGTATTTAAGTTCATTTAGTCAAATAGAAGGGTGTTCGTAAGACTGTCAATAGTTTGAGAACGAAACTAATAATTCATGCCAAGTTTAGGGTGTTTTTAATATTGTTCTCAAGTTTGACCAGGCACTACATTATTTAAAATATATTGTTCCTTATTAAATACAATGTCTCACATTAAAATTTGGTATGAATGCTTCAAAAGATCAAGGGTGATCGCATGGATTGGTTCTGCCGATGCTTTGATGGCTGTGCGACATGAAACAACCGGTGAACTGCCAAGGAAATGGGTGGGTTTTCATGTGCTAGCGATTGAAAAAGCTGTGGGACGTATATGGTTTGGTTTACGTAGTATCTTTATTGGCTTACATGATTATTGTAGGCCTTTTACTAATATATTTTATTGAAGGATTTTCAGGCCTAGTAGTTAAAGACAATGAAGTAGATATGATATCTTTTCAGTATAGTAATTTAATTCTGATAAATGAGGAGACTTAACATTAACAGTATGATTATTACAGTTTTTTTCGCTGTTGATTTTTCTTCCCTGTTTATCTTAGCTTCTTTTTGGCATCTAATATTGCTTCTTTGCATTTTGGTCTAGGTTGGATGACTTGGATTCCAGACTATCCTCTCCTTCCGCATCACTAACAACAAATACATGTGGCTTCAACATTGAAGGTTTTAAACGTTCTAGCCATGCGACTAGCAGTCCAACAAGGTCTTTTAAGAGAGGAGTCAAAAAAGGATCTGAAGGACTTAAATCAATTGGTCGATCACTGGGATTTGGTGTCTCTCGGGCTGTATTTCCTGAAGATCTGAAAGTTTCAGAGAAGAAGATTTTTGACCCTCAGGATAAATTCCTTCTTTTATGTAACAAACTGTTTGTTGTATCATGTATTCTAGCTGTGTCTGTGGATCCACTCTTTTTCTACCTTCCAGTTTTTGATAACAAGTCAAATTGCCTTCAGATTGATAGGAAGCTAGCTGTCATAGCCACTACCCTACGTACAGTGATTGATGCTTTCTATCTTATTCACATGGCTCTTCAGTTCCGCACGGCTTTTATTGCACCATCATCTCGAGTTTTTGGACGGGGTGAACTTGTGATTGATCCTGCACAGATTGCTAAAAGATACTTGAGATTCTATTTTATCATCGATTTTCTTGCTGTGCTTCCCTTGCCGCAGGTTAAAAGAAATATTTATATTTCCTTGACATTTCTCCTTATGGAAATTTTATTTGCTTTAGTAATCTACCATGCCTCTGATGGTCACAGATTGAAAATAGATACTGAACTGTTGTATCCTTTTTAATGTCATAAACCCTCTTTAAAAGGTTCTTTGCTGCTATGTTAAGTTCTAAAAAAAAAAGGCTCTTGCTGATCTTTTGTGTTTCTTGATTCTGCATGTGTTAGGGCAGTCATGGAATGTTTTATGTCGGTTTATTAGAGCCTTGGATTGACTTTTAGTCTTCTGCTTAAACTTTTTTTTTTTTTTTTTTTTTGAATCAGAGAACAGAACTGCTTATCCCTAGGTGAATTTATGTATTCTATCTCACTTTTCTTTTTATGCATCTATGCAGATTGTGGTGTGGAGATTCCTGCGGAGCTCAACAGGTTCTGATGTCTTTGCTACAAAGCAAGCTTTGCTTTACATCATCTTGCTTCAGTACATCCCAAGATTTGTCAGAGTTATACCCTTAACTTCAGAATTGAAAAGAACAACTGGTGTCTTTGCTGAAACCGCATGGGCTGGTGCTGCATCTTATTTGCTATTGTTCATGCTTGCTAGTCATGTAAGCTACTCATTAAATTGTTGAAATGTAGGATATCATGGCTCACAAACATCTAGTTTACTCTTATCATATTTTCATGTGTTTTATCTATTTGTCAGTTTTTATGTCATTTGTTTTTCTTTCGTCTTGTCTATGCAAAGGAAGTGGGGCTAGCTAAGTATAGATTTGGGGAGGGAGGGTTAAAAGACCTAGAATGCTTTCATTTTCTTATTGTAGAAGATTGGAGAAAAGGCAGAGTCCCCTGTGTTGTTCAATTACTGGTGACATTGATAAATGGTTCACGTGTAATATATATTATCTGCATTGTTCCCTGAGTTGGAATTTGGGATGGTTCACTTATGCTTTTTCTTAGTTGAAAGTTTAGAATGTGTAATAGTCATGTCCTAATGGCTTCTTTAGATCTATGAGTCTAATGAATGCACATGTATCAGTTGCATGAATCATGTGAATATCGTTAATTTATCTTTTCTTATTCGGTGACTCTCACTCCATGAGGCAGTGGTAAGGTCTGCCGTCTGCGTATACTCTGCCCACTTTGTGGGATTTCAGTGTGTATGTTCTTGGTGGTGACCCGCATAGCTTATTTGATTACTCTGGAAAGATGACGAAGGCTAGATGTGCAGGTCCAAATGTATAATCATGATCTTCTTTCTTCTTTATTAGGCATCTTTTACATTTCCATTTTGTATGTATTCTTTGCAGATAGTTGGGTCATTTTGGTACTTGCTATCTGTGGAACGCTATGATACATGCTGGCAGCAAGCTTGTAAAAACAATTCAACATGCAACACTGATTTCTTGTACTGTGGGAATCAGTACATGATGGGTTATAATAATTGGAGCAGCATAAGTGACTCAGTTTTAAATGAAGCTTGCCCTGCCGGCAGCGACAACTCAC
Source organism: Solanum clarkiae (assembly GCA_011800125.2). NCBI lineage: Eukaryota > Viridiplantae > Streptophyta > Magnoliopsida > Solanales > Solanaceae > Solanum > Solanum clarkiae. The sequence continues at coordinate 622,375 of JAABOM020000101.1, forward strand.
CATTTGATTTTGGGATTTTTGATCAGGCTTTATCGTCTGGCATCATTTACTCCATGAAATTCGTGTCTAAATATTGTTATTGTCTATGGTGGGGGCTGCAGAACTTGAGGTGAGTTTACTGTAGAGCTCAGCTGATTTTGTGGTTGTCTTGATTGCTGCGTTGTTTCAGTTCTTAATTTCCTTGGTTGATACTTCCATCTTTGGTTGAAATTTGGAATTATAAATTCACTAGTGAGAATGGCTGGTATGTGAAGTTTGATTCATCTTCCCTGACCTACACTGCATTTGTCGGACTTATTGGCTTTAATGTTTATCATCTGTGTTAGAATGTCTCGTATTGGTTGAGTAAATGAGTTGTTGTCTCCTCATTTGATCTTCGGAAATTTTTCGACTCAGGAGCAAACTTTAAGGATTGTGTTAGGTCCAAGTTCTGTTTTCTTAATATGGCCGTCAGACCTATCCGTATTATTATTGTTTTGTTCAAATGTTGGTCTTCTATGTTATATTATGTGAAATCTAGAATCAAGATGTCCAGCTCTTGGTGTGTGGAGGCAGGGGAGGGGGTTGATTAGGATGGCTCACATTGGTTAAGACGATGAGATGTCGTCTCCTCATATGGTCTTTGGAAATCTTTTCCTAATAAGCTAGCTTTTGGGTCGAGTTAGGCCTAAGGTTTATTTTCTTAACAATCTGACATAACAATGCGCAAATGACCTTCAGTCCACCTGCATCTCCTCTCCCCTGGCATCCCGGCTCTGCCAGCTCCCGTAGTTCAGTCCACCTGCATCTCCTCACCCTAGGCATCCTTGTTCTGCCAGCTCCCAGAGTTGGGGATGTCAGATGGGGTTAGGCCATAGGGGGTGGAGATTTTTCACATTCTAGAATGGTATCAGAGTAGAGAAACCTCGACCGAAGGATATTGTATTAGGAAGTGTAAGTATCTGTTATTAGTTATAAAATGGGAGAAGAGAATTGCGTGAAGCAGAACTAGAATTAAATCAAAGAACTTGTTGTCTGTACTTCCATAGCAGAATGTGCAGTTATACTTTAATATCAATACAAAGCCATGAATTTCTTCAAGAGAACTCCAAGGATTCTCTCGTGAAGACTCGGTTCTTTAAAGAGTTTATCATGGGAATACTTCTGAGGTTGCTGATTAAGTAAAACAAACAGTAAGTCTACTTATTGAGCCCAAGGGAGCAGGGAGAATGAAAAGAAAGCGAAGTGGAGAACGTAAATCTTACTCTGGACTGCAGTCTTTTCTCCTTTTTTTTAAAAAAGGGTAACAAATATTGTGGACTGCATCTTTTGAAAACGATAGAAGAATATGTTGAAAGTGATCAATGGAAAAAAAAGTAGGTCTAGTTATCAACCCTTAAGAGTCGGGAAGAAAAAGAAAAGTACATGTATGTCAGTGGACTGCAATGCTTGAAATTGCTTGATAGCCCTGCTGCTGAGATTGCATAATTAACTGCGCAAATACTTGTAGAATGTAGTATTCATTACCAATGGAATTGAGGAGACTCTTTTGATATACATTACGCTGCATGATCTGTTAAATGCTGTATTATTTGGTTGACGATTGATTTCCGGTGAATTTGTATTAATGACTATCTCTTCTTTTCTTCTTTTCTGCCCATGCAGTACACTCGGACAGGGCCTTCAAACTAGTACATATCCCGGGGAGTCTATTTTCTCTATAGGATTGGCTATACTTGGGCTCATTCTCTTTGCATTATTGATTGGTAACATGCAGGTAATGATGGACCGAGAAATGTAGTTCTCTTACTGAGAGTTTCATTTGCTTGTATAAGTTTATGCATTCAAAAAATGTTTATGCAGTAGTTATCGTCAATTTGATGGCGCTACCATCAGGAGATTGTGTAATTAATAGTTATTACTCCTTTTGTTTATCAAATTCTGAATTGTAAGAAAAGCTAAAAAGTGAGATGTAGAATCTCATGGTTATTGGTTGCAAGATATCTATGTTATGGCATTCACATGCTTCATGGTGAAGTGTTTTTGGTAATGACATTTATATTTCTGAAAAATTTGCGCTCACATTTTGGTGCTTTGCTGTCACAGACGTATCTACAATCTCTTACTATTCGACTCGAAGAGATGAGAGTTAAGAGGCGTGACTCAGAACAGTGGATGCATCATCGGTTACTCCCACAAGATCTCCGTGAACGGGTTAGGCGCTATGATCAGTATAAATGGCAGGAAACACGTGGAGTGGATGAAGAGAATATAGTCCAGAGCTTACCCAAGGATCTTAGGAGGGATATCAAGCGTCATCTTTGTCTGGCTTTAGTGAAGCGGGTAACCAATCAACTTATATATTTTTGTGCTTCTGTTACATTTACACACATCTTATCCACTTGTCTTTGAGGTGAGATTGAAGTACGATTTTGAAATCCCAACGGAGATAAAAACATTAGGTGATTTCTTCCTATCTGTGTAAGCCTTGGTGGGGAGTGTTATCTGGTAGCTGTTGTTGATGGGAGGTAGTAGGTATCCCGTGGTATTAGTCGAAGTGCGCGTAAGTCGGTCCAGACACCACGGTTATCACAAAAAGTTCCCTTCCGTTGTTTCATGGTTTCCTTTGTTCACAACTACATACTAATGAGATGATGGGAATTAGTTGAAAATATTCACTCCACAACAGACTTCTTGTCGCTAACTGATGTTGGAGTTGGATTCTATTTTGTTGCGTTTTACGAATATTCTATTTGTCATTGATTTCAGGTTCCTCTATTTGAGAATATGGATGAAAGGTTACTTGATGCTATTTGTGAGCGTCTGAAACCATGTTTATATATCGAGAACACTCACATTGTTCGAGAAGGAGATCCAGTGGATGAGATGCTCTTCATCATACGAGGCCGCCTTGAGAGTGTGACAACGGATGGTGGGAGAAGTGGCTTCTTCAACCGCAGTTTGCTGAAAGACAGCGACTTTTGTGGAGAGGAACTTCTAACATGGGCATTAGACCCGAAATCTGGCTCCAACCTCCCATCTTCTACTCGTACAGTGAAAGCTCTAACAGAAGTTGAGGCTTTCGCCCTTACAGCAGACGAGTTGAAATTCGTTGCCAGTCAGTTCAGACGTCTTCACAGTAAGCAGGTTCAGCACACATTTCGTTTCTACTCACAGCAATGGAGGACTTGGGGTGCTTGCTTTATCCAAGCAGCATGGAGGCGGTACACCAAGAGAAAACTCATGGAACTCCAACGGAAGGAAGAAGAAGAAGCCGAGGCATTGGCTGCAGGTAGTGGTAATTCTAGTGGCACTACTTATAGTATTCGTGCAACGTTCTTGGCATCGAAGTTTGCAGCAAATGCCCTCCGAGGCGTTCATAGGAATCGGAATCTTAGAAGTGCTAGGGAGCTGGTGAAGCTACAGAAACCTCCAGAGCCAGATTTTAGTGCAGATGCAGATTGATTTTGTTTTGCATCTATATGCTCATTTTAATTTTGGTGAGTTTGCAAAGAGGCTTCAATGTATAATTTTTATGATTATAGAGTGTTACTGCAAGAAAATTGTGTAATTAAATATGGTTAGTATGACCCTCTTAATTCAAATCTTTTATTGAATTATATAGATATTTATGAAAATTTGTAAGATGTTGATATCAACTACTGACCCTCTTAACCCTAGCAAGAGAGAAAAAGGAAAAGCTTTTGGTGATTTTTCTTAAAAGGGAAAAACTACGTAATTAGGTAAACGTATGATATGTATTTACATTATATTACTATAGTTTGAAAAAATTATAATTTATAGTAGTAGTTAGAGTTTTGTTGCTATTTTCTCTCCTCTCTTCCACTCTCTGCAATTTTTGACCAGATATACAATTATATATATCAATTGCATATATACACTTATTTTAACAGATATATACGGTCACTCAATAAATATGTTATATATATATAATTCATCTCTCTGCTCTCTTCTCCCCTCTCTCTCTTGATCTCGCTTGTTAGATAAACAAATACATATATATACAATTATATATATATAATTATTTGATAAAAATACACATACAATTTGACGAATATATATATTTATATATACACAAATCACTTCTCTCAACTCTCCCCCTTTCTCGCTCACCTCTCTTCTCCCCTCTTGGTCTCATAATGTCGCATAATTATATAAAATATAACTATTTGACTATATTACGTTTCAAGGCTAGACTATTTATAAAAATTTCCCTCGCCCACTCGGTTCCAAGAGGATGTCTAGCAGAAATTGTTGCACAACATGGTTACAGACATCTTCATTAACAATACTTCAGATGCAAGTAATAAGACGATTAACCGGCTAAATTAACAAATAAACCATCCTGTACGATCTTTTGATACAAGAATCATATTGTCAACTAAAACATGCCGTAATTGAGGATTGAATTTCCCTAAAATCCTCTTAAGATGTCTCCATACAGGAAAAAAAAAATACTAAAAAGAACAAATAGATTCGAGGAAACGTGTTGGGTAGGTTACAGGAAGCAACTTTATACTATCAAAACGTGGAAGCAACAAACAATCTTGGTCCACAGTATGATATATGCTTTCTCCGAGGAACTGCAATGCGACACTTTAGTCGATCTTCACTGATGAGTAGATGAGCCTTGTGAACCAAAAGCACGCGTAGAACCCAATTGTGCCAGTCAAGACAAAGAAAGCATATGATGCAATCAACATGTAGCCAAAGTACAGCATACCAGATACAGGCTTTGTGATCTCGAGCTTTGTGAAGAAATAGAATGCTGCATATAGGAACAGGTAGAGAGCTGATGACCCTGAAGTGAGGTATGACCTCCACCACCAAAGGTAGTCCTCACTGCATAGCTGGAAATAGCAGAGCACAATGGTAATCTCAGCACAGGTGACGATAAGGATGATGAGCACAATGAAGAGGAAACCAAATATGTAATAGAACTGCTGTAGCCAGATAGAGGTGAGGATGAAGAATAGCTCGATGAATACAGCTCCGAATGGGAGGATGCCCCCAATAAGGATAGAGAAAACTGGATTCATGTACCAGGCTTGCTCTGGTACCTGTCGAGGGATCTTGTTTGTTTTCACAGGATCCTCAATAGCTGGCTTTTTAAAACCAACATAACTGCCAACAAAAACGAGTGGTACTGCAATGCCAAACCACAAGAAAACTAATGCAAACATGGTTCCAAAAGGCACTGCCCCAGATGATTTCTCTCCCCAGATTAGAGCATTCAACACAAAGAAAAGAATGAAAACAACTCCGGGGAACATGAGTGCTGTCTTAAGAGTAATTTTCTTCCACTCAGATCCTTTGAACATCTTGTAAAGGCGGGCTGAAGCATAGCCAGCAAACACACCCATGAATGCCCACAGAAGCAACATTGCCGTCATCAATCCTCCCCGATTTGAAGGGGATAAGAATCCAAGGACAGCAAATGTCATTGTAACTACTGTCATTCCAAAGAACTGGACACCAGTACCAACATAAACACACAACAGATCAGAGTTAATTGGAGGCCTAAAAACATCCCCATGGACCAATTTCCATCCCGTTTCTTCTTGAGCCTCTTCCTGGGTCTCCAACTGATTGTACTTGGAAATGTCACGGTAAAGGGTCCGCAACATAATCATTGCTACCATGCCCGAGAGGAAAAGAACAATCATCAATGAGTTAACAATTGAAAACCAGTGGATCTGATCATCAGCCATCAAAAGATATGTATCCCATCTTGATGCCCACTTGATATCACTTTCCTGAGAGTTGGAGAACAGATACTAGAGTTACAAATTCATCACAGCCATCTTGCTTGCATGTGCATTTTTATGTTGCAACGAACTTTTTTTTAATTGTTCATGATAAATATAACTTGTTTTAAAGTAAAATATCATCTTGAGAAAGCTTCATAAGAAAGTAAACATTAACTACTGTATAGCAAGCAGAGTGCAACAAGAAAATTAAACAGCATCACCAGTAACGTTATTTATAGGACATGGGAGGTAATTTTGGGCATAAAAGATAATGGCCGATCAGGGTAGTCAAGCTAGTAGTGGTAGGCACTTAACCAGTAGTAGAGTCAAAACACGGAGACTTAAAAAGATAAACATTATCTCCATAATTAGATGTGTTATACCTCAAATTCAACATCATATGTGAAGATAATTTCCTTCTTGTCTTCAACCTCTTGGGGAGAATCAGAACTTGTAACAGTACGCTTGGCATGAGGATCACAAGTGGTCAATCGGTTTTTGCCATTCCATTCCCCATCATATTCGTGTTTCACACTGGAAAAGAAAAACACAATTTCCATATCAACATTCATGAAAAAGAAACAATTATCAACATTCATGAAAAAGAAACAATAATTGAAGTTGAAGCATATGAACTACACGAAATTACCTGAATGGTTTCACTTCAAATCCTACAACTCTTGCAGCATCAGTTTGTGGATCCTTGTGAAACTTGACGGTGAATGTCAGATGATTATGGATAAAATGTTTCTCCTCCTTGCTCTAAAAAGTAGAAAAATGCAGAGGAAATAAGTTCACAATGCCTCCTGAGTATTTATAAACCAAAACCACCAAAAGAATATTGAAGTAATCTGATACATACTCCAGCATATTGTCCCTTTAGACCAACATGAAAACCATGCTGGTAGACTGTAGTGTCCAGATCAGGCCTTTTTATGGGCATAACAAGAGGAAGATTATCCAAAATCCTGTTAAACATCACATCTCATGTTAGACCCAATACTAAAAAACCAGAAAAGAAGAAACAAAATTTAATATGCAGAGTCCACAAGAGATTTCTCACATGTTGACCCGATACTCATCTTCAATCTTCTCCTTTAACTCTTTGGCAGTTTTTGCATTAAGAACAATACGACACACAACATTGCACATCTGTGGTTCTCTCATATGGAACTGCATAACACATTGTCTAGTCAAAACAAACTCCCCCTTGTTCAAAGCATAAGACAACTGCATACTAGCAACCCAACACAAACCTCCAAAAAAAAAGGGGGAACAAAGAAAAAGCAGGAAAAGAACACACATCAGATATGAGAAACTAACCTCAAAAGGAGAATTCTCAATACGATCACCACGAAGAACTTCACCAAGATTCTCTGCACTGTCAACAATTTTGTCTGGCGTGCAGTAAGGAAGGGAATAATAGGAATAAGGAAGCTGTGTTTTTGTAGAGGTCAACTTGTTGACTTTCACCATCAGAGGGTCACCCTGTCCCAAAAAAAAGGTGTAAATCATTTCACAAGAAATCAATTTAGACAAAAGAACATTTTGATCAGACTGACAGAAATTTTAGCCTATTGAAGAGCTTTTCAAATGAGGATACTGGATAGAATCATCATCTAACTTTAAGAAACTGGTACATAATTTCTTTGGACAATCACAAGAAATATTTCATTAAGTTAAATTTTTTTACTGCATTCTGTCTACCAAAAATGTCACTTTCTGACATTGCTCCTAACAATTATAGTAACAAAAGAAATTTCCTTTTTCATTATATCAATCTACTGAGGTATAATTTGCACAACACTTGACATATTCCGACAACAAAGCATAATCACTAAACATCTGAACCAACAACTAAACTCTCAACAAGGATAACAACTTATACACCTTAATTCCAAGCTAGCAAAAGTCAGCTATATGAATCTCTAGTCTCCATCTCACTCAATTTGGTCCCATTACATTCCGGTATTCAAATACTACTGACGTTATTAACTTTCTGTTATCTTTTAAACAGATAAAATATTCAGGAATTTCCTGATCCTCTGCGGACACAACAAACACTTGAAATACATGAAACACCAAAGACATCCTAATTAAAACCACTGGTCCAACTGCACGCAGAGATAATTCAAACGCCCATAAACTCCTGGCTCAACAAATGTTGGATGAATTTGTATACTCCGTTCTAAAATATGAAGTTGATAATCCTCAATTACAACCATGTGTTCTCTTCTACAAGGGGAAGTTAGATTCAGACCACGACAAACACATTGAATCTAACAGAAAAAGCAGTAGAAACTACAGATACTAAACGAACAAAACCATTAAAACCCATTTAATGATTTGCATAGATCTAACAGAAACGAAGCACTTCATTCCACTCTCGAACTTGCTAAGCTACACCAGATCTAACACATAAGCCGCCTATAATCCAAATCAAAATTTACTGTCATCAAATAGTACATGTATCAACAATATCAATTTATTCATGACTTACTACAATTAGAAGCATCTGATTACATCCTGTATGGTAGCAAAAAAAGAGCATCAAGATCAACAAAAGAGGATCATTTCAATCTCTAACCTCCAATATCACCACAGGATCATGTGATTACAACAAACCACACACACACACACATAAATAGCACCAATAGCACAAAATATAGCATTGAGATAAACTAGAATCACAGAGGCAGATCCAGGATTTAATAAATCATACGGGTTCAACATTTATAGTTGTTGGTATGAATCCATAGTATTTTTAAAATTATGAGTTCATATCTACTATTTGTTGCTATTTTAATAAATTTTCACACAGAAATGTATGCTTCATGTCGAAAGTACTGAAACTGCTACTACAACATTAGATCCGCCCCTAACAAGGAAGCTCATTTTTTCCTCCATTGTTCTATCTCAGAATCAGGGCATTACAATAAATCACAAACATTAATAGCTCCAATAGCACAAAAATTAGCATAGAGATCAACAAGGAAGCTCAGTTTTTCTCTGTCATTCTATCTCTAGCATCCAATATCTTCACATAATCATGTAATCACACACAAAACACACACACATCACAGAGATTAGTACTGATACTCATTTTCTCTTCATAGTTCTATCTTTAACCTTCAACATCACCAAATAACACAAAACATGACATCGAGATCAACTAGTCAGCTCATTTTATCTTCATTGTTCAATCTCAAACCACCAATATCTCAACATAATCATGTAACTACAACAAATCTCACACAAAATAGCACAAAACTTAGCATCTAGATCAACAAGGAAGCTCATATTTTCTCCATCATTCAATCTCTAACCTCCAATATCTCAACATTTTCATGTAACTACAACAAATCTCACACAAAACACACACATAGCACAAAACTTAGCATCGAGATCAACAAGTCAGCTCATTTTATCTTCATCATTCAATCTCAAACCAGCAATATCTCAACATAATCATGTAACTACAACAAATCTCACACAAAATACACACATACCACAAAACTTGGCATCTAGATCAACAAGCCAGCTCATATTTTCTCCATCATTCAATCTCTAACCTCCAATATCTCAACATATTCATATAATTACAACAAAATCCTACACTACACAAGAGTATTTCAGCTGGAAAAAATCACCTTCATGAAATCCTGAGGAGCAACTCCAGGTAGATAAAAACACTGAGCTTCGTAGGAAAACAAACATATCAGCACAAAAACCGAGATCCACCGGTGAATCAACTGAGGCCTTCTGACCTCCATAGCTCCTGTTTCACCGAGATCTAGATCCACACACACACACAGAGTGAAAAAATCAAAATCCGAGAGGGGTAGAGTACAAACCCCGCTTCTCTCTCTAGAAGCTTAAAGCGCTCTCTCTCTCTCTCTCTCTCTCTCTCTCTCTCTGTAAATCTTTGGGGAAATCTGTTTATATATAATGAGAAACGAAGTTAATTAGTGAAGACTGTGGATTAAGGAATTGGATTAAGAAATTAATGATGATTTATGACCGTTGGATCGGACGCGTTTGTTGTGTCATGAACGGTGTAGATTGGATCTGAATGGTTGCCGTCATCTTTGAGTTAAATAAAATTGCTGGAAACAGTTAATGAAGAAATTAATGGATAATTTGTAGATCATTAGATTAACTTTGGTCAGTAGGAGTAGTAATCTCTTCAACATCCTATGTTTCATTATTAGTTTTATATTTATTTATTTTTAACGTATTTACATTATTTGTATATTTTGTCATTTTCTATTTTAATATATTAATTTTATCGTATTCATATAATATCATGTGTTTTTTCTTATTAGTCTCTCTTTCTAATTCCTCTCTTTTTCTTTCCTTTTTCCATATCTAGTTATTTTTGAAACGAGAGTTCCTAAAAAACAATCTCTCTACGTCTATAAAAGTAGTGATAAGATCCGCGTACATTCTACCCTCCTCATACCCCACTTGTTAGATTTCACTGGGTACGTTGTTATTGCTATTATTAGATTAACTTTGGTTATAAATTTAGGCATCCTATTTTCCTTAATTATGCACTTTTACTTTATCTATTTTGTACTTGTTGTTTCAAATTTTACGCTAAATTTAATTTCAAACTTAGTTTGAATTAAATTACGACGGTTAATTTCAAATTTACTTTGAATTAAGTTATTTTAATATTTTTTTTGCTTAGATTTAAGATAGGATAAATATTTTTTTTTCTTATTATACCCTCAATTTATTATGATGGAGTTAATATTTTTGAAAAATATAGTGACTAAATATGTTTGAAATCCTATCAACTAAGGATAAACTGGTAAACTTACTATATTAATAATTATTTTCTTAATAAGTTTGTCAAGTCAAAATTTGATAACTTAATCTGAACAGAGAGATTATGTTGGGATTAAAATCTTAAAACTCAAAAACTATATTGTATTATAAGATGGAATTCTTTTCAATTTTATATACGGAAAAAAATATATCAAAGAATATCGATCAAAACTTATGTAATTTGACTCATTGAAAAAAATAAATATGACAAGTTAGAACAAGGAAATATTTTGCAGGCTCATATATTACCAGTGTTCTTGTTGTCATTGAAATTTATATATTTACTTAAGAATGAAACAAATCAAACAGAATTGGCACAAACTTATAAATTGACGACAAGTTTTCGAAGGTAAAATTTACATTTAAGCGGGAGTCAATATTTATGAGATAAGAGAAAAAAGCTTATAAAATATAATTTAAATTCATGTAATATGTGTATTTTAGAGGCTCGATATGACGTTATGCAGATATAATTGTGTGATTTTAAGTTCATTGAATGTGGATTGCGACAAAAAGATATTTAATTAATTAATCAAGATTTTAAAAAGAAAAAAATCATAAAATTAATAATAATTTTTTTTTAAAAAATATTATATGGTATAGTGAGACAAGGATCTTTGAGGACCATGCATTGCA
>JAABOM020000101.1:633693-645981 GCA_011800125.2 Solanum clarkiae
GACTCAAACAACAATTCGGGTTCAATATGAAACTTATCGATAATAAAAGGAGTAACAAAAGAAAGAGTGGCACCAGGCTTTCTTCTCACCTTTTTTTTTTAAAAAATAATTATTTGATATTCAAAATTCAATGATTAAACTTATTTAAATTTATACTTATATTTAAAAAATTAACGCAATTTAGATTAAGGTTTTTTTTTTTTTCATTTTTTCAACTCGGATCGTGATCTTTAATTGAGGTTGAATTTTTTTATTCATAATACAATTGTTTTTTATGGAAATTCTTATAATCAGTGGATAATGAAGAGATTGTAGTTTTTATTTTGTTTGTTTTCCCTTTTATTTCATTAATTAAAGTAAAGGGGATTTTATTATTATTATTTTTTGATATTTAGTTAGTGAGTGAAAAATATTTATCGATACAAAACATTTTTCAAAGGGTAGATATAATAACATAAATTATAGATAGTTATATAATATAGATTAGAGTTAGTTTAGCAATATTCTTAAAGTCGAGAGAATTGTGAAGAAAAATATTTTTTACTCATAAGGAAAATCATTTTCCCATTTTAGTAAATAAAAATCTTAAAAACTATTCTCTCAGAAATAAATATATAAGAAAATAATATAATCAAACCTTTCTCTAACAGTCATCTCAAATTTTCTTTGGAAAAATTAATTAATGTTATGTTACGTTACATATTCTGATCTATGACACTATTCTAATATAACAGTACAAAAATATCTGAATAAACAACATCGTTAGACAAAAAATTGAAATTATATTTTATAAAAAAAATATTTTCTACCGTACCAAAGTCTTTTTCATGACAATGACTTTGATTTCAGAGATATTAATATCTGTTAGAAGTAAATTGAATCAATAAACAATAAACAAAATTACTTAATCAGAGGTTTTCAATTCAAACTCTAAATATGAAAAAAAAAAATTATAGTGAGCATTTTCCTTCGAATGAAAGTCCTAAATGACGTGAATCAAATTAATCGAATTTTAAATAATTTTCTAATATTTGATGACCTAGATTTGGACTGCCTACTTGTACATGACTTGGAAAAATCTTTATCAATACATTAAAATTAGATACAAGTGTGTCTAATTCCTAAAACATACATCCATTAAAAAGGAAAAGGAATTATTACACTTGCAATGACAAAAATGGCATATATCATTCAAGGAATTTATTTTGAAATCTAGTATATAATATTCATTCTGTCTCAAATTATTTATCGTGTTTCTCTTTCACCCGCTAAAAAAATTATATCTGAAGCTTAATCTTGCAGTTTAAGCAAGAAACCTTAGTCAATAATTTAATGCAAAATTTAAATGAAGAGTTGAAAAGTCCTCATTGCTTAGTTTGCACATCCAATTATAATTTAGGATTCGTGCCAATTTACACGCATCTCAATTATTTCACTGATGTTCGTGCCAATTTGATGCACCCCAGTTATTTCATTGGTGTTCGTGCCAAGTTACACGCACCTCGATTATTTCACTAGTATTAGTGGCAACTTGCATGCACCTCGATTATATCATTAATATTTGTGGCAACTTGCACACACCCTAATTATTTCAAGGGTGTTCGTGTCAATTTGCATGCATCCTATTATTTCACTGGTGTTTGTGCCAATTTGCACACACCCTATAATTTCACTGGTGTTTGTGTCAATTTACACGTACCCTATTATTTCACTAGTGTTTGTGCCAACTTGCATATACCCAGATTATTTCACTGGTGTTCGTGTCGACTTGCATGGAACCTGATTATTTATTAGTGTCCATGCCAATTTGCACGCACTCCGATTATTGTGCCAACTTGCAGGCACCTCGATTATTTTAATAGATACCTACCTACTACTCACACCAGATGAATTTGACTAACTAGGAAAAAGAATTCAAACAAAAACAAGGACATGGTTATGTACTATTCTAACCAACAAAATCACTCATTTTACATACGTCAACTTCAAAGAAAGATTACAAACAAATCTTTCAACTTATCTCAGTGAAATTGAAAAACAGGATCTCTGAACAATGTAGTAGCCATATAAAAATCAATCAATAAATAACAATGCACAAAAAGAGAACTGGCGAAAACTGCAGGAATCGTTTTAGCTTCCGTTTTCAGGTGATGCTTCGATCAGCCTCACTGATCGAGGAAGCATGAACTCCGCGAATACAGGATAATGAGAAGAAGGGTAAAAACCATCAATGTTGTCACTTACCACCTCACACGATACGGGTATCAGAGACCTGCCTCTGAAAAGGATCCAGTCTACATGCAGATCCTGTGTTTGGCGATCCCAGCACAGGCAAAGTGCTCGGAATATTAACTTGAGGAACTCGAGTGGACCTTGCTTGGTACCTGATAGAATGAAATTGTGATTTTCATAGGTCTCTCATGTATCGATAAGTTAATATAGAAACAGAAATTTGGAGGATAACAAAACCTTTGAATCCATGATACGTGCGTATAAGGGATACATTTTTCCTCACACGAGCGTTTGGCCATGCATCTCTCATATCACCAACAACTCCGTGCTCTCTGAAAAGTAGAACATGTCAGCTATATATATAATTCTCCTTGATGAGTTATTCATTTCATACTTCCATGTAATAATCTGCGTTCGTAAAAACAAAAAGCTGCCATTGCTCACATGAGAGGGAAAAGCAACAAAAACAACAACACCGAGTGTAATCCCACAAGTGAGGTCCGAAGAGAGTAGAGAGGTAGTTTCCAAATAGACCGTTGGCTCAAGGGAAAGCAATGAAAGCAGTTCGGAAAAAGAAATAACAGAATATCAACATCAACATACCCAGTGGAATCCCATAAGTGGGGTCTGGGGAAGGTAAAATGTACCCAGGCCTTACCGCTACCTCATAGAGATAGAAAGGTTGTTTCCGGGAGACCCTCGTCTCAAAAATATCAAACCCCATCAGCAGAAGATACTAGATATGAGAAAAAAGGGAAAAGAAAGGAAAAGAAAAATGACTAAAGTGAAAGCAAATGATAGTATATACATTAACACATATAAAGCGGACACTGACAACACAAGATATAAAGACACGACTAATCCTACTAACCTACAAGTTATTCGATATGAGTTCTCAATAGTGAATTCTAATACTTTTAAGTTACTGGATTCAAATTTAATAGTAATATGTACATATCCGATGGGTTTTTATAACAGATATAGAGTTTAAATCAAAGCTACTCAGTTCAGCATAACTCGAAACCAGCATCCCTATTGCCAGTTGTATTTCTACTTAAGGCAATGCTTCCCTTGTTTGGATAACTAAAAGTTCAGGTCAAATTACATTGTCTAATAGGAAAACCAGCAAGTTTAGTAGTCATTGTAAGCTCAAGTTTGCGAAGGTACTACAATGATAAGATTGCAGAAGTGGACAATAGAACACTAATGGCAATGGCATTATTACCTAGATCTCCCAAGAAGAAAACGGCCGGTAGTTGATTCCTTCTGGGTGTTAAATCCTCCACAGTACACAACAGATAAGCTGGGGGGCAAGGATGCAATATGTTGCCAAGTGAGCAAAGCACCTCGCCTTCGAGCACGGGGACTGAACTCATCCATAGTCGTATTAACAATCTGAAATGAAAAACCTGGTGGCTCAACTCCTTTCAACTGGAATGTGTAGAGTCTTTGTCAAGGAAGCTAGCATTCAGTAATCCATGCACAGTAACGGGTTGTTTGGTTGTTGACTAAAGTTATGCAGGTGTTAATTACATAGAGTTTAGATATTCCATCACCTAGCTTGTATAATAATATATAAAGTCAACCATAACTTAATTAAGGATAAAGAATACTAACATCCCAAGTTTCAAAAGTCTTTTTTTTTTCTTTAAACACCACGTCAAGTCAAAGGGTACCCCCATAAAATGGGATGGAGGGAGTACCTAACATGGTTTCACCTATGTTAATTTTAATACATGAATAGTTTTCTATATAACCAACAATCAAAGAATTCCTAAAAGGACCAAGATGAAGGTGAAAAGACAACTTAAATATACAGATCAAAAGGATATTGCCCATGTTGTGATGCATGGTACTGTAGAACCCCAAGACATACTTCCAGGTACCGAAGGTGATTCAGACAACCAAAACGTTCCCCCTTCTAAAAGCTCGACCTTCAATCAAAACCAGATGAACCAAGATAACTTGTATAAAAACAATTCTGTTTGATTCTCTCTAAGCCAGATGTTGAAGTTACATTACAAAAGTAGAAAAACCTTTTCCTTGTCATAAAAAATGGTACAGTGCTGATCAGAAGTGTCTTCAGCTCCTTTCCTTGATATTCCAAACTGTTCATAACCTAATCGATGAAAATAATGATACAAATAAGAGACCAACCATTGGCTCCCTCAACATCAAGAATACTAACACAACAACACAAAAATATCCAGTGTAATCCCACGAGTAAGGTCTAGGGAGGATAAAATATACGCAGACCTTACTCTTCGCATGGGAGTTAGAGAACGGATAGACCTTCAGCTCAAGGATAAAGAATACTAACATCCCAAAAGAAAAAGGGAAATCATAAATGTTCTTCTGTAATACTTATCAATAAAATAAAAATAATAACTAAATATACCCTGTAATTCTTAAAGACACATGAAGAACTCACTTAGGCTGAATGTGAACAATGTATTCTAAAATGCATCATCTTATTTTCCATGAATAAAGTAAACTTGGTAAAATTACACATTATTCAGTAATGAAAAAGAGGGAAGAAAGTATTCAAAAGTCTATTTTTGATGACCGAGGAATCTGTTGGTTCAACTTCGAAAGTTAGGGATAATAACTCGTCCCTTTTACCTTCTCCATTTAATTACTAGACCATCATGTTTCAAGCTCGTAATGTGAGTCTACTAACTTCTATGCAGTACTACATTTGCTGTTAACAATGCCCTGGACACAGAACGCACTTGAAAATCTTAAAGTTACTCTAGTTGCTAAGGTTCATATTTTTCATAAACAACGGTCATTCCCATGATGATAAGAACAGGTGATTGAGGCAAATTCTTCATCTGTCCCACGTGAATAGCATGAACACAAACATCATTATGTATAGCTTTTCACATTTGTTTGTCTGTTATATTTATTGTTTTTGTCTCAATTTGCATCATAACATGTATGAACCATCTCATTACAACACTTTTTCGCTCCCTACATTTTTCCTCATAATTTTAAGTCATAAACATGTTAGTCCCTGCTACGCCAGATATAGGATATGATTGATGCTAATGCCTAATTATTCGATATGTATACTAGTTGTACACCATTCTCTTTTTGCATCCTATTCTCTCCTATCCAGCATAATGCACGTTCAGTGCTGCCTATAAGATCATAACTATGTTAACAACCTTTAAGGTTTAATGTCTCAAACACTGGGGTGTATTGGGATACATATCAATTATCTCAATTTGTATCGGACAATTAACTCTGTCCCACTCACCTAGACTGTAACTCAGAGGCTGAACACATTTTTATAGCATCTTGAGGCTAATGATGTCAACTGAACAATCCAATTTTTCACTAACCCCATAATTTATCTTCTTATTTTTCTTTAAAAGGAGTTTGAAAAAGACTCCTCTTTCCTCTCCATTTTACGTACAACCAGAAGCAATCTTCTGTTGGAAAATCATGTCTAGAATTCCTTCTAGAAAATTTCTTGAATTCATCTCATACTTGTAGCATAGCAGTAGATATTCTGGTTTGTATCCACCCAAGATCAAAACTTGTTAGTACTTTTTGGTTATAAAGTAATTCCTTGCAATTTACATTTTATTTTGTTAGTTGGAATTCAAGTCACAATTTTAATGGAGAAAGTTTTTGGGAAATCAAAAAGGCAAAGCTCGAAGAGTTAGTCTAGCAATGAGAAAATACTACAACTAGGAGGAGTTTGAGGTATATTTAATGAAAGAACTGAGTAGGAAGGAAGAATTCTCGATAACCTATTATTGATTTTTGGTATGGATAAGTGAAAGTATTAATTACACTGATGTCACACCGGAGGTGCCAAATGAATTTAGGTATTAAGAGATGAACAAAAAGGCCAGTGACTATGCTTATCTTCGAAAGAAGTCAACAATGTAATCTAGCTGATTCTGTTTAATGCTTGAATATACAGCAGCATGAATCTATTGAAAGACGTCTTCTCCAAGCAACATAAACATGTTCTCTCTAACCAAGCATTCCTCAATAAACAGTCGGCATAGCTCACCAATCATTTTCTTTAACTGATCTTTCTTAAGAGTTTTTAATAGGGAAAGAGGTGAGGTAACTAAGGTTATAAAATTCAAGTTGAGGTGATATATGTCTGGAATGCCCAATTTTAGTGGGAGCGGGATGATTACCAGAAAAACTAATTTACCAGGATATAAGGTGAGGATGTGCCACTCTTTATAAGCTGAATTGTTCTCTTTATAAGCCGAAATGACACAACAATCCTCAAAAGATGAAAGTAAAAGTCAAAGGCATCTCCTATTCTGAAATAGCTTTCTATAAACTGTAATCGTTCTCTTTACCAATTCCACAGCCCCTCCCCCGTGTCTTCTAATCGGAGATCTTACATGGTAGTCCATCATCCACCTTCCTTACACCACAGCATTGAACATTACATCCCTCATTTAATGTATGTGCCGTGTAATGCATTTTTGACAGCCACACCTACAAGCAAATTGTGCTTGCTGACTACCTACTTATTTTTACTATGCTGCTCAGACTCTTCAAATATGTTGCAGGGTCCGAGTTGGATCCTCCAAAAGTAGTGCATTTTCTCGATGAATCGACACAAGTGCAGCAACATTTTTTGAGAGTCTGAACAACATGATATTTCTTGAAGGCTAAACTTAGAATTGTATCCAATATAAGCTCCCTCTTGATTAAGAAACGCTTAGTGTCTTACTATTCCTAGCATATTTGAACAATAACTATACTCTGATCCATCCCTCTATATACGGAAATATGTTCTTTACATGAAATAAACTCAAAGCAAACACGACTCTCAAACTGTCATCTATCTCTCTGGCAACCATTTCCCAGAATGTCGCACACAAAGAACAACCAGAGAAGTTGAAAACAAAGATCTTCAATTCGACATAGCTATACTAGTTGCAACATTACCCCCACCCCCCAACCCCCCAAATTCTCATAGCCAATTGATTCTGAGTACAAGCATGTGGATACTTCGAAAAAATTCTTCAGAAAAGCAAAATAACCTATTCTTCGTGGACAATGTGCAAAGATAATGAAGCTAGCTATATTTCACAACTAAATGAGTCAATCATCAAAAGCACACCTAAACTATCACGTTTTTACAAGTTTCATACCTCCACTATCCATTATTCTCTTTAACTACCTAAACTATCACTCCCTTTGTGTTAAAACTTGCTCCTAATCGACAAGAAGTCCGTGTAGGCCAGCTCAACATCATGGTGTGGTCTAAAACAAAGGAAATGATAATTGAGGTATAAAACTCGCGAAAATGTGACCATTAACTCGAAAATAAAAGATCAATCTAAAAGAGTTACCTTGCAAGCACTGCTGAATATAGTCCAACTGTGACTTCACACCTAAAAGGCAAACACAATCAACATATTAAGAAAATCAACAAATAGACTAACTTCTTTCCCTTTTTTTGTCCTAGGCAAATGGTTGCAGAAACAAAACACAAATCCATTTTCATAAAGAATTGCAAAAGGACACAACAATAACAACATACACAGTGAAATGGTAAAATGTATGCAGACCTTACCACTGTCTCGTAGACATAGAGAGGCGGTTTTCGAAAAAACCTCATCTAACAATCGAGCCAGAAAGTACTAGATTAAAAAAAAGGAAAATTGCAAAAAGACACAAAACCCATAAATCAAATCACAAATCCAAGCAACCCCAAATCACCCATTTCAACAAAAAACAAATAAACCCCAATCAAGATCCACCTAAAACCAAAACAGAAAAAAGAAAGAAACTTTATTCAAACCTTGTTGAGTACAGAGAATCATAGGAGAATAACTAGTTATAACACTTATGCACAAATCTTTCCTCTTTTCCCATGAGTTTGGACTGTCAGCTAACTGATCTTCAAGAAGATTAAACGTCATTACACTCAAAGAAACACTCATTTTCCCAAAAAGATTGAATCTTTTTCTGTATAATCAAACACCCTTATGAAATCATCATCAAATACATATTCAAGAGCAGAACAACAAAGTTAAAGATTGCTTTTTTATTCGTTCTCTAAGTTGTTAACTTTTGAAATGCGCAAGAAATGCAGTGTATTGGTTGTTATTCTGTGTGCAAAAATGGTATATTTTTAGCAAAAGAAAGCAGCAGACAGAATCAATCAAAGACGTGTCTGAAACCCAGAAGAAAACAGTGGCCATTTTTTCAACTTTCACACGTGCCAACTTACACGTGTGAAAATAGGTCAATTACATTTGATTTTTTTTTTATTTTTTCCCTTTTTTTGACAAATGGAATAAATTAAGATAGGTTTATTGTTTTAATACTAAATAACTGCATAAATAGTAGAAATAGTTAAATTTAGATTTTCAAAAGTATTACTAATACGATTTTGTTTTTTTAAAAAAAGTTGTACCAAGTCAATTTGGATCAATCAATGTTAGATCCAGAATTTTCACTAAATGAAAATTTTCAAAGTGAATTTTGAACCATTTAAATCATTGAGTTGTTTGCTAGGTTTTCAGGAAATTCAAGATATCTTCATATATACCATAATGTTTTAAAAAATACCTTATATAACATAACACCCACAGAAAATTATCGAAATTGCTTGTTTCCTCTTCCTTGGTCCATAAAATCCTACCAGGCGTCCTCCGTCATCGTCGGGCCACCTGGGCCTCTTGCCGGGCTCGTTGCAGACCCACTCGTATGATTTTTCGAGAAAGTTGCGTCGAAACCCCCTGCAGCGCCAGAATTCATGGGCTGAAACCCATAAAAAACTATCAAAATCGCCGATTTACTGTTCCTTGGCCCATAAAATCATACCAAGCGTCCTCCGCCGTCGTCGGGCCACCTGGGCCTCTTGTCGGGCTCATTACGGACCCACTCGTAAGATTTTTCTTGAAAGTTATGTCGGAGACCCCTGCAACACCAGAATTCGTGGGCTAACACCCATAGAAAACTGCTGAAATCATCTGTTTCCTGTTCCTTGGCCCAAAAAATCCTACCAGGCGTCCCCCGCCACTGTCGGGCCACCTGGGCCTCTTGCGGGGCTTGTTGCGGATCCAATCATATGATTATTCATGAAAGTTGCCTGAAGCCCCCTGCAGCGCCAGAATCCGTGGGCTAACACCCACAGGAAACTGCTGATATCGCCTGTTTCTTATTCCTTGGGCCATAAAATCATAACAGGCATCCCTCACAGCCACCGGGCCGCCTTAGCCTCTTGTGGGTCTCATTGCGGACCCACTAGTATGACTTTTTAGGAAAGTTACGTCAGAGCCCCTTATAGCGCCAAAATCTGTGGGCTAACGCCCATAGAAAACTGTTGAAGTCGCTTGTTTCCTATTACTTGGCCTATAAAATCCTACTAGGGGTCCCCAGCAACCGCCAGACCACCTGGGAGTTTTACCGAGTTCGCTGCAGATCCACTCGTATGATTGTTCGGGAAAGTTGCGTTGGAGCTCCCTGCAGCGCCAGAATTCGTAGGCTCACACTCACAGAAAACTATCGAAATCACCTGTTTCCTCTTCCTTAGGTTATAAAATCCTACCACGCGTCCCCTGCCATCGCCGGGCCACTTAGGCCTCTTCCCAAGCTTGTTGCAGACCCACTCATATGATTTTTCGTGAAAGTTACGCCGAAGCCCACTGCAGGCTAGAATCCGTGGGCTAACACCCACAGAAAACTACCGAAATCGCTTGTTTCCTGTTCCTTGGTGTATAAAATCCTACCATGCGTCCCCTGCCGCTGTCGGGCCATCTTGGCCTCTTGCTAGACTCGTTGCGGACCCACTCATATGGGTTTTCGGGAAAGTTTGCACTGGAGCCCATGCAACGCCAAAATTCGTAGGCTAACACCCACAAAAAACTAGCGAAATTACTTGTTTCCTATTCCTTGGGTTATAAAATCCTACCAGCCATCCCCCTGCGCCGCCAAGCCACCTGGGCCTCTTGCTGGGCTCATTGCGAACCCACTCGTATGATTATTCAGGAAAGTTGCGTCTGAGTCCCCTACAGTGCTAGAATTCGTGGGCTAACACTTACAGAAAAATCGCTAAAATCATTTGTTTCCTGTTCCTTGGCCTATAAAATCCAACCTGGTGTTCACCGCCGCTGTCAGGCTAACTAGGCCTTTTTGTCGGGTTCGTTGCAGACCACACGTGTGATATTTCAGGAAAGTTGAGTTGGAGCCCCCTGCATCGCCAGAATTCGTGGGCTAACACCCACAAAAAACTGCCGAAATCGCTTGTTTCCTATTCTTTGGCCCATAAAATCATACCAGGTGTCCCCCGCCGCCGTCGGGCCACCTAGGCCTCTTGTCGGGATCGCTCCAGACCCACTTGTATGATTTTTTAGGAAAGTTATGTCGGAGCCCCCTGCAACGCCAGAATTCGCGGGCTAATACCCATAGAAAGCTACTAAAATCGCTTGTTTCCTGTTCTTTAGTCCATAAAATCCTACCAGGCGTCCTCCATCACCATAAGGCCACCTGGGCCTCTTTTCGGGCTAGTTGTGAACCCACTCATATTATTTTTCTGGAAAGTTGTGCCGAAGCCCCTTGCAGCGCTAAAATCCATAGGCTAACACACACTGAAAACTGTTAAAATCGTTTGTTTCCTGTTCAGTGGCCCATAAAATCCTAGTTGGGCATCCCCAGCCACCGCTGGGCCACCGGGCCTCTTGCCGTGCTCATTTCGGACCCACTCATGTGATATTTCGAAAAGTTTGCGCCAAAGCCCCGTGCGGCGCCAGAATCCGTGGGCTAACGCCCATAGAAAATGCCGAAATTATCTATTTCCAGTTCCTTGGCCCATAAAATCTTAGCAGGTGTCCCCAGCTACTGTCGGGCAACCTGGGCCTCTTATTGGGCTCGTTGCGAACCTACTAGTGTGATTTTTCAATAAAGTTATGTTGGAGTCCCCGCAACACCAGAATCCATAGGATAACACCCACAGAAAACTACCGAAATCGCCTGTTTCAGCTTCTTTGGCCGATAAAATCCTACCAGGCCTCTGCCAACGCCGTCGGCCCACCTGGGCCTCTTGCCGAGCTCATTGTTGTCACGCCCCAAAGTCCCGTAGGGGGGACCGGCACCCGTTGCCGATAAGACCCGGGAGAACCAACCTGTAACTATGCGCTTACTATACGTATTATGAGGGGTTTGTACCTTTAGACTGCCTTAAAGTAGATAAACAGTGATAATAAGCCAAAAGGAAATGCATATGACTAGGCCGCTGGGGCTACGGTGTCTAAAGTACGAGACATGATTTCACTTTTACTTTACATAGTCTACAAAGCCTCTAAATAGAGAAAACATCTGATAAGGGTCGAGACAGGCCCCGCCTCAACCAACTATACAATATAAACATAAACTCTAGACGTATACAAAGCCCCGAAGCAACCTGAAGCTTGGTGACACCAGCTGAATATCCTGTACTTCTATTGGGGAGTTCTACTCGCACCTGTACCTGTAGCATGAAATGCAAGTCCCCCGTAAGGGACGTCAGTACGGGATAATGTACTGAGTATGTAAGGCAGGATATAATGTATATAAAGTAACAACTTAATGAAACCATGCATCTGTAGAAGATCAGGGACCACCCTTAGCTATATTGTAGAATCATGTACTTTATGTCCTTTATATCACTTTACCTTTACTGTAAAATCTGTACTGTAAAATCTGTGCACAGCTGTAATATGTGACCAACTGATCAGTGGTGAAACTATATCGGAATCGTCCCTATGCTAGGTTCACAATGAACCCCCTTGGGCTCCACCCATAAACTGTATCGGGATCGTCCCTATGCTAGGTTCGCAATGAACCCCCTCGAGCTCCACCCATCAAAACTATATACTTTATCTTTCAATTACCTTTGAGATGTGGTTATAATATTGGAACTGTAATACTGTATATGTAGCATGTGACATGTAGATAATTACACAAGACAATATGACAATGGAAAAAGAGTATGTTACACAAATAGTAAAATGCATATGAAATGGAACACCTCGTGAACTTTATTTGGCAAAAAGGAATACATGTATCTTGGTATTCATGTAT
>JAABOM020000101.1:651913-672190 GCA_011800125.2 Solanum clarkiae
ATAGTAATGTATTATGTTGTTTAACTACAAAATTTTTTCATCCACATTATATATAATTTTTTATTTGAGAAAAAATAGTAACTCTTTGGTTCAAACATATTATGCATGTTTTGTAACTCTTACAAAAATAATAATAATAATAATAATAATAATAATAATAATTATACTCTTTTCGTTCCCTCTTACTTATCACTATTTCATTTATCAAAGTCAAATTATATGAACTTTGATCAATATTTTAAGATATATTTTTTCATCATATTAATATGAGAAGGATTGCAACTTATAACCATTTTTCGAATAGTTTCGACCATCTAAATTTTAGATTTCAAATAGTAAATTTAACTTTGAAGTTGACCTCGAAAAATTCGGCATCACCGATCTCCTCGTTCGAGTCCCCGGACGAAGGTGAGACCAACCTTATTATGATTAGCGAAGTCCTCTCCAACTCCGTCGAATGGTTTTTACTCCTCTTTTCCCCTTCTGTCTGTTCCTTGTCAGTCAGTCGACTTCCCTCCCTCAAAAAATTGTCGAACTTTACGGTTAATAATCCATATATGGGTAATCTCCGGCGGTCAGAGAAGAAAGGATCTCCAAATGGAGCCAGGATACTTCATTTTTTTAGTCCAACCAAGTCAACCATAAATTATTCTAATTGAATTATTCTAATTGATAATAGGAATATGAATCCCCTTAAAAATGGATCTAATTGCACTTCACGCTCCAAATTTTGGATGATTCAATTTATCTTTCTTGGACGAAATGGGGGATATCTCGATCGGGGGAGAGAACGGGGAAATACCATATGACCCAATATATCTGACAAGTCGCACTATATGTCAGTCCAAAGTCGACGTCGAATTCCACGCCTCTTTATTTTAACTTTTGGAATACCAATAGGCATTAAATGAAAGAAAGAATTAAATACTATATTTCACTTTGAGGTGGAAATATAACAATTTTTTTTATTGTCTTTATAATATTCATATTAATTTTTATCGTATTTATTTTATTCATAGATTCTAAAAATTCATAAAGAAAGACAAAGTTAATAAACTCAAATTATTACGAATAGATCTTTCAATATTGACAACAGACGGAGTATATGACATTATTTTGTTTTGGATGCAGATGTTAATGGTGTGAAGGATGAAATTTGCAAGAAATTTAGTGCAACATTTAGTGGGCAATGCTATGAATCTGCACATTGTCAGGAAACATGTGTGAAGGAAGGAAATCCCTCTGGAGAATGTGAATGGCAAGGAATTCATTGGGGATTTGTTTGTATGTGTGATTATTTCTGCTAAATAATATATCAAATATAATAAAATATATGTGTATAAACAAAAGGTGAATAATACTTGTGCTTATTCATGATTGTATAAAAATAAAGGTGTATCTAATTTTGTGTATTTAGTGACTCATTTCGAAACTAACTTTGGTACATAAAAATGTTTAACTCAAAAATTCATATAGCAATAATTAGCATACCATAATAATAAGAGCTTAAAAATTTATCTGTATTTATACAAAATCTAGTATTTTATTTTATATATAAATATTACAATAACAACAACATACTCAGTAAAATCCCATAAGTGGAGTCCGGGGAAGGAAGAATGTACGCTGATTAGACCTTACCGCTACCATAGAAGTAGAGAGACTATTTTCTGGGAACCGTCATCTCAAAACCTATAATAAGAAAGAACTAGATATGACAAAACGGAAGGAAAGGGAACAGAAAGCGTGACTAATAGTGAATAACACATAGCAGTATGTAAATATGATAAAAATAGACACACGAAAGATAATAAGAACACATGAGTAGCCCTACCAATTAATCCTACCATACCCCAAGGTCAAGCATCCACCTAACCCTACCAATTAGCCTGCTACTCTAATTCGCGACCTCCATTTCTTTCTATCTAAGGTAATGTCCGCAGTGAGATCAAGTTTCGCCATATCATGTCTAATCACCTCCCCTCAGTACTTATTCGGTCTACCTCTACCCCTCCGAGTAGCTCCCAAAACCAACCTCTCACATCTCCTAACAGGAGCATCGGTACTCCTTCTCTGCACATGTCCAAACCATCGCAGTCTCGCTTCCCTCATCTTTTCGCCCACCGGGGCCACCTCTAGCTTCTCCCGAATGGTCTCATTCCTAACCTTGTCACTCCTAGTGTGACCACACATCCATCTCAACATCCTCATCTTTGCAACATGCATCTTCTTAACATGTGCATTTTTAACTAGCCAACACTCCACCCCATATAGCATCGATGAGGCAAAAAAATTATTTCAATGTGGTATTATTTTATATGTATTGATAATAGTTAAAGCAAATTTTCGTATTTTTCTCCACACTAAATGTAAAACATAGACACATATTTTTCATATATAAAACATCATATTACAAACATTTAGATCATAAATAATTTATGATCATTATTATTGCTGCAATTGCAGACATTTATTCAACTATATATTATTATTGTTATATCATATAAGAAACACTATATATGCCAAATATTGTGCTTCATATATTAATTTATATTTTTCTAACATTTATAATAACAATAACAATATCCCTTGTAACAATCTCCATAATCTTCATGATCCTTATTTTTGCACCAATTGTCACATTTTTTTTCAAAACATTTTCCATTCCACCCTTTACTAGGCTTTCTACAATATTTTGCTTCTGTTATCTGCATCTCTGCATTAAATCATAGGACAAAAAAATAATAATATTAGGAATATATTAATAAAAAGAAATGAATTAAAACATGTCATTTCATGGTTTTTATTAATTTATGTGAGAGTTTTTGCTTCTGAAAAGTTAATTTGGTTAGTTTTTAAAGTTAAATTGGACTAGATCAATGATTTAAAATTGAAAACACACACTTGAATTATCATTTTTTTTTTCGAATTTCACATGTTAACAATCAGATGTTCCTTTTTTTCTACTTGAACTATCACTATGTGTGTGTGTATTAAAATATATCTAGTTGAGTAAATTATAATAGTTCAGAAAGAAATTAAAGGGAACATCTAATAGTTAGTCTAGTCAGCTTCGAGGTATGTTTTAAAGCGTAAATGAAGATAGTTCAGATACGTAACAAAAGGGAAAAATCGTCAATTGCAGAGTAAAACTCAAGAAAAGAAAAAAAAAATTGGTGTGTTTCTGACCATTAACTCAATTAAAAATTTTGATAATCACAAGCTATATGACAAACACTATAAGTTGCACTTCTTATACAATATGTTAATATAGTTAAAAAAAAACTCACATTTTAAAATATCAATCAAAATTCATACAGTTGAATCTCAAAAAATAGAAAGTGTTTCATAATTTCGACCCATAAACAATGATCATCAAAATTTTCTTTTGATGGGAATTTTTTTTTTCATAACTAAAAACCAGAAATAAATTTTATTGTGATAATTAATATTTCTCATCATATCAAATATCGAAAAATACAAACACAAAAGAAATGAAAGACAAATATTTGAGAATTACTCACCAGAAGCAAACATGAGAAAAAAGCAAAAGAGTAGAACACAAAAAGTCATTTTGCTAGCCATTTTTTTTTTCTAATTTAGATCCTTTGAAATACTTTTAATTTTGTGTGAAACCAAGGATATCAAAGGGTGTATTTATAGTGATTCAAAACAATATTTTCAAAGATTTTTTCTAAATTAGGTAATAACTTAACCTTCAAAATACATAATAAAGAAAATGTCAAAGAAATCATTTAGACTTTTGTGGTTTTATATTGGATGTTTGATATTCATATTAAGGTCTCGATTAATTTGAATTAGTGGACTGTGAAAATTTCGTTCAAGGAAAAAACCTCCCTAATAATATTTTTTTTATATCAAAGCTCAAATTCGAGACCTCTAATTAAAACAAGAGAGAAGTATTAAAAATACCTTCAAACTTGTCACGAATTATTAGTTTCGTCCTTAAACTATTGATTGGCTTAAAAACATCCCTCAACTTGGCGACCCAAGCTTAAATACACCCTCGAACTTGGCACAAATTATTAGTTTTGTCCTTGAACTACTGATAGGCTTAAAAATTTAAGCTTACTTCGCCAAGTTGAGGGTGTTTTTAAGCCTATCAATATTTTAGGGACGAAACTAATAATTCGTACCAAATTCGAGGGTATATTTAAGCTTAGCTCGCCAAATTAAGAGATACTTTTAAGCCTATCAATAGTTTAGAGGACGAAACTAGTAATTCATGACAAGTTCGAGGGTATTTTTAATACTTCTCTCTTAAAACAACACCAAATGATTTTATTCATTTCAACTCAACTCTTCAATTTTCGTGATTAAGAATATAATATCAACTAGATAAACATTGAAAGAAAAAAGAAGGGAGGAGTACTTAGTCTTGATAAACTTTTGAACTGATCAAAGTGTTAATTTTCTTTATGAAAGTAACAATATTCCTACCACAGTAAGTCCAAAAAAAAAAAAAACACTTTGAAGTTGTACAATTCAAATTCAAGGTAGATATGTATAACAAGTTTCTTGAATTAATAAACCATGGTTAATTTGAAAATATAACATGAAGACTAATAATAGTCATTATAACGACATAGTCAAGCTAATTAAAATGGCTTTATAATTAAAAGATAGATATATCTGAATGTACATAGTAAAAATATAATTAGAATAACATTATTATTTGATTTTAAAAAAATTAAACACTTGTGCTTGTTATGAATGATGGAAATGGTTTATAGTGGTAGTAGAAACGATAATAGTTATTGTTAGTGGTCAGTAATAATGATAGTAATAGTTATGACAGTGAAGATGGTTGATGTTGTTGTAACTGTCATAATAGTGACGATTGATAGAGTGTTGATGATTATAACAGTGAAGTTGGTTGATTTTAGTAGTTGGTGGTGTTGATGACGGTTACCGAAGAATGTGTGATGGTTGATAATGTATTTGTGATAGTTGGTAGCAACACTAATTATAATTACGGAGGTTGTTGGTAGTAGAGATTGATTATAGTGATGGTTGTGGCCGATAGTAATGGTAAAAGTGATGATGACAATGGTGGTAAGAATGTATGGTGATAGATGACGATGATGCTGGTTATGATGATATTTAGATCAATTAAACGTTTCAATTCTCAATGAAAAATAAATACACTTACTAATCTAATATCCAAATCATTTAAATTCAGATCTCTATCAACTGTGAATAAATGAAACCTCTTACTTCTTGATATATACTCTTTTAATTATAAAGCACATCATATCTTTAAATGTTATAAAAATTTAATTAAAAAATAATTTAATATAAATCTTCATTACATTTCATAAAAGTTAGATGTGTCAAAATTTGCATTTTCAAGCAAGACGCATATTGGTAATGTATATATACAAGGGACTAATTAGGCAACTTCTGATTATGCTATTTTTCCATCAAAATTTGAGAAACTGTCGATTGTTCTATCTATTTTAACTATTAAAATAAGTAATTGTTTTAACTATTAAAATAAGTAATTGATTGTTAATATGTCTGCTTTTATAATTTTTTTAATTATAATTTATTTTTTATTTTTTTGACTATATTTAAAAATTAGGTAAAAAATTTGTAAATTACAGTAATTAGCAATTTAAATTTTTATGTAAAAAAAAATTATAAATCACAATAATTACTAACTTATATTGGGACGAAAGTAGGGGTGTACAAAAATCAAACCAACTAATAAATCGAATGGAAAAAATGTTATCGATTTCTTGTTACCGATTATTGGATTGATAGGTTTTTAATGATTTTACAAAAAAAATTATCGAGTTATCAATTCGATTTAAGTTTTTAGTATTGGATAAACCGATAACCCATTAAAACTATAATAATTTACTACTTCATCCCTTTATAAATATTAATAATTTAAGATAACTTGATACTAAGCAAGTCATGTATTTGTTTGGTTTCCAATGTATAATCTTTTTGTTGGAAAATAAATTAGAATATGAAATCAAATATTGCATATTATTTAGTTTAGGTGCTTAATTGATTTGTTTGTATACTGTATCTCATCGTGTTGCATCAAATTATTAGAAAAGTCATATATTTATTTTATGTATATTTTCTTATCAGGTAAACCAAAAAGATCGAACCGTTAAAGATAAAAAATCAATAAACTGAAAATCAATAAAAAATATCTTATTGATTTGTTATTCATTTAATATATTTAAAAATTAAAAACCATTAAACTGAACTAATAATATATAAAATCGAAGCGAACCGATCAATGCACCCCCGGAGGAAGAAATCATGGACTAAATTATACTTTTTGAAACAATAAAGGACCTTTCTACAATTTACTCTTCCTTCAAACTCAGCTATTGGATTCTATTGCCACAATTATACTATTTTTCAGCATAAACCCTAGTTGAATTTGTGAAGAAATTTTTGAGAAAAATCAAATTTTGAACAAAAGCCTGATAACAAGATTTGAAAAGAAATGGTGGGTACAAATTTGAAAGCAGAAACTATGAAGTTAATGGATGAAAGAGCTAATAAAGAAGCTGAAATGGATGTTATCATTCAGCGCCTTTGCCAACCTGGTGGCCCTGGACTTTCAGGAAATCTTGTTGATTCTGAGGTAATTCTTTTGGTTTTTTTCATTTTCTTGGTTTTTTTGAGTTTACCCTTTTAGATTTTATGTTGAAAGTTTGGATCTTTTATGTTGAAGGGGGAGTTGTGAAGGAACTGTAAAATTGTCTTTGTGTGATGTATAGGTTAATGGGTTTGAGCTGTGGGGTTGGTGAACTGACCAAAGAATATGGGTATGAGGTGTTGTTGGCCCTTTATTTAATTCTGTGTGAACATGGGCTGCTTTGTGTATCCGGCTGCTCCTGGTGCTCTTGTGTTGAGGGGGAGCCATGAGTAATGATTTCTTTGTGTGACCTATAGATTACGGGTTTGAGCTGTGGAGTTAGCCAAACTTGTGGAAGCATATGGGTAGACGGACTACATTACTCCCCTTTGGTTCTGTGTAGTCAATCTAATTGATGTGAAGGGAAGTCTTGGAGCAACGGTAATGAACTCTCCCTGTGACCTATAGGTTATGGGTTTGAGCTGTGTAGTCAGTCTAACTGATGCAGGGATATGGGTAGACTGCCTAATTCACGCCCTTTGGGGTGTGATGGTCCTTTTCCAAACCCCATGTGGAAGCTTGATGCTTTGTGCATCGGGCTGCCCCTGTGCTCTTATGTTTATTTTGTTTATGTTGAAAGGAACTGCATTGATTTGGGATTTTTTTTCATTTGACTGGTTGATCTTTGTTTTTTTTTTCTTTTGGGTTTGTGATTTGATGTGTCTTTTGATTATGAAAGCTGAAACTTTGAAGGTAATTGCAGGGGTTCCCAAGAAGTGATATTGATATCCCAACTGTGCGTGCTGACCGGCATAGGCTTGCTGGTAATGCTCATAAACGCCTGTTTAATTAGTTGTTTCTGCATTTTGGACTTGCTGGGGTTCGTAATCTTACCAAAATTTGCCTGGTTTTTCGCCAAAGCTTTAGTGAGTGAAGTTGCTTAGGACTTGAATTTGATGTCATAACTTTTTGGAAGTTATCATACCACCCCATCAGCCCATAGGCAACAACCTTATGTGCAGGAAGTATGATCTAACCAAAGGTTGTAAACTCTCGATTTTATTGTCCAAATTCTTGGTTCTGCACCTCCAAAACATGTTTACTTAGTGTAAGGTAGTACAGAAACGAACATGTTAATATTCAGAAATAAGGAGCTCACAGCTCACTTAGATGTTAAGATTCGTGGCTTTTATCGGGAAAGAGACATTTTTCATATTGAGTTGATGATCAGGTTATTGTGTGAACATGTAAACTATAGGTAAATTCTTTTGTATGTGGAAGTTGTAGGTGTTTTCCCAGGTGCCTAAAATTAGCATTTGAGTTTTCTAAGTGAACATGCTGTATTTAGTTTTTATCTATATATCATCCTAATGCAGAGATTCAGGAAGAAAGGATGCTGTTTTGTTTTTAATATAATTATTATTCCGGATCATGCGATGTTTTGCACATCGATTGCTGGAACATCAGAAATCTGCCGTCTGTATTCTGTAGTAATGTTGTATATTTTGTTGTTACTGTTCCCATGACTGCTCATGTTTCAGCAGCAATATAGGAAATTGTATCTGCTTTTCTCTAAAACCGCATTGTGTTTCCACACTGCAGAGCTACGTAACGATCACAAGATCCTAACAGAAAAAATAGACCAAAATATTCAAGTTCTGCATTCAGCACGCCTTACTTCTACACCTTCTGTCAAAGATTCAGGTAAGTGACATTGGTGGATTATAACAAACAACTTTTTGATAAGAACATTGTCATACTGCTACTTAAAGAATCTATAGTTTTGTCTGAGTAGGTCGGTAAATTTTTTATCAGCAAGTGGGAGGGGCAGGTGCATGAGCAATAGTAATACTTTTCCTTATGCATCTGGTGTTTTTAGTAGAGCTGATTTACATTTTCCATCCTTAACCATCATCTTTGGTATATGGACGTTATTATTAAGCCAAAGTGCGTATCCAACTGAAATATCATCTTTTGTACATGCTTCGGCATCAAATCCTATGTTTGCTTGTAAATTCTCATTCCATCCTGCTATTTGGTTTATGGGGAAGGGCCAAAATGCTCCTAACCTGCTGAATTTGGCTAAAAATACCCTCCTTCGACCAGTTAGATCCAAAATACTCTCAACATTATTTTTAACTTAAAAATGCCTCTTAACCTATTGAATTTGGCTAAAAAATTCCCTCCCCCCACCTATGAACCAAAAACAACGTTGAACATTTCGGTCCAATAGGTGGAAAAGAGAGTATCTTTTGGCCAAGTTTAACAAGGTTAGGGACATTTTTATGCCGAGAAATAACAGTGAGGGCATTTTTTTTATCCAATAGAGGAAAAGAGTATTTTTAAGCCAAATTCCATTGGTTAAGTATCTTTTAGGCTAGTTTACTAAGGTTAGGGACATTTTTACGCCAAGAAATAACAGTGAGGGCATTTTTGATCCAATAGAGGGAAAGAGTATTTCTAAGCCAAATTCCATTAGTTAAGGGTAGTACATGCTCAAATTATACTACTTCCGAATTCGTGCTTGAACATCCTTGTGCATGTCATGTGCATCACTACATGTACTGATACTTCGAACCATTTTCTAGAAGTTGATATAGGATTTTGATCTTCTTGTCTGGTATTTGTATAAGAGCTATTCTAAAAAGTCACCGAGGATGCTAGTGTATCAGTTTCATTGTATGTTTTACTCTTTCCGTTTTAGTCTCTGTAAAAAGAATGATATCTTTGTATATTTCAGAACTCCTCAACTTGAAAATTTACTCTTAATAACATGCACGTATAGCCATAGACATGTCATGACTAAGACCACAAGTTGTAGGGGGTACTTAGGGTATGTGCCGTAAGTCGTTCTTTTTTTCCTATGCTCCGTAGAATTTCATATAAAACGAAATGTTAATGGAAATGTTGAGTGAGTGTACAGTTAATGGAGCATTTTCTTGCGGGAGGCCCTGACACTATATTTTGTTCCTTTCTTCCAAGACGACGCTGCTGGTTTAGGTGTCCAAGGATTTACTGTCAATGTTGGTTCCTCATCATCTCTGGGCAGGTACACTGTGACAGCTGCTACAAGTGCCGCCATGGACGTGGACATAGTTCTCAGCAGACCCTTTGCGGTGATTGATGAAATAACCGAAGCATCTCCAGCTGCAGAGGATGGTTTACAACTTGGAGATCAGGTTGTGAAATTTGGGAATGTCCAGTCGGGTGAGAATCTGTTACGACAACTTGCTGCTGAAGCACAGTCGAACCAGGGGTGTGCTGTATCTATGACAGTCATTAGGCAAGGTGCTATGACTAATGTACAAGTGACGCCAAGAGTGTGGCAGGGTCGCGGCCTGCTTGGGTACGTACATTTATCTTCCTTGTTAGTCAATTCGCAGAACAATCCCTTTTTACCGTTTTTCTTTTCTTTCCTTCATACGCGTATCATCTTAACTTGCAATCCATTTACATCTGCAGATGCAATTTTCGGATGTTATGATGAGTTTGTGAATGGTACGTCACAAAGAGTTGATGCGAAGACGGATTCATTCGGATCGAATGGGATTGCTTTCTAACAACTATTTGCTTTCAATTGCATATGGACGGATTGGCCGGATTACCTATATTTGAGCTCACTATGATCCTTATAAAGACTAATCGTTGATGTACGTTCTGACACATTTTAAAGCTCCATGGATAATTGGATCATCCTTCTTGCCTTCTCCACTTAAATTCTAGATTTGAACCCATAACATGGGCATTTCAAAACTCAACGGACAATTAAGCTAGCCCCCTATTCTTTTCCACTTAAATTTTAACCTCTTGTATGTGAAAAAGTTCAAACCCATGACGTGCACCCACTTAAATTCTAATCACTTGTATGCAACAAGGTTCGAATCCATGACGCGCGCCAGATTCTCGAGTCTATCTTGACAGCACAAACAGCTTGTTCTTCAATCAACTACAAGAAGATGCTTGTGTATATGTATACAACATGTCAACAACATCCCAGAAGATAGAGAGGTGGTTTCCGATAGATCCTTAACTCAAGTAAAAACATTACAAAAGCAGTTCGAAGAGGTGGGGGGGGGGGGTCACAAACATCACAATATGTTCCCCTAAGTTCTATGCTAATTATGTACATAAGTGAGTATAAGACTAACTATATATTGGATGACTACAATCATTCTTAAAAAACTGGAGTACACTCTTCTAAATTTCTACAAGAAATCCCTATGAGGAAAACTGAATGAAAGCAGCTAAACAAATTTAGCAAGGCTTTATTTCAAATCCAATACTCAATAGAGTTCGAGCCGATTCCATTGCTTTCTCTCCTCCAACATCCAGTTTCTCACCTGTCAACTCACCTTCTTTATCCACAGACCATTGTGTGGTCGATTTTTGATGTTGTAGCGGTTCAGGTTTCTTAGTGTGCATATTGGCTAAGGAAGCTGAGGCAGCAGCAGCGATAAGAGGTGCATTTGGTGGACCATGACGTTTTTTGGGTACGGGCATGTCATGATCGTGTACTCCCTTGTATGTTATTGTTAGTGCACTTGTGGTATCTACAACCCGCTCAATGTGCTTGCGAACAGGACATCCAGCTGATGTACAGCGATAATAGTTCCTAAAGGTCATCCAGGAAATAACTTAGGACGGAGCAGGAGAACCAAAGAAGCAACACAAAGTATACTTTTGATCAAGATAATGAATTAAGCGTAAAGTTGATAAAAACAAGTAATATATGAGAACCAACTGAGCTACTAACATTTCCCTAAAATTTTATTAGAAATGCCATAAAAAAAAATTTCTAACTTGAAAAGGGAAACTAGCAGGAAAAATATTACCGGAAGAATACCTAAGACTCTAACAGGACGGAATAGTGTAAGATGAGTGGCACTCTCATCCATAACCTTTGACAACTATATTGCTTAGATTCTCCAAAAATGTTGCCATACCCGTGTAGCATTCTCCGAAAATGCACTACTTTTGGAGTATTCAAATGCACCCGTTGACATTTTTGAAGAGTCCGAGCAACTTATTTTAACAGAGAAGAATAAGGTGCATGAAGAATAGAACTCTCATCTATCAACACAACCCAAACAAAAGGAAACGAACGGGAGAAAATAGAAAACACTCCAATGTTGAGTCAAGATATGCATTTAGTGTGGCATCACTTCATTTTGGCTCTTAGAATTTCAGTGAAAGGCAGGCAGAACAATCGAATGATTCATCAAGTGTACGACATAAAATAATACAGTACCTTGGATGGGGATTTCCCTTCACCATTTTTTGTCCATACTTTCGCCACCTGTAGCCATCACTTGAGATTCCTACATCACAAGCAGCATGCACCACAAGTTTGGGTTTCTTTCCAGATTTAGAAAGAGATTCAGAACAACTCGCGTCACTTTTCCTCGACCTGAAATCATAGGTGAGAATTGTGATCAATCCTATGGTTTTGAACATGACAAAAAGCAGCAAAATGACACTCCCTTCGTTTCAATTTGTCTGTCTGGTTTTGACTTGATACGGAGCTTAAAAAAATAAAGAAGATTTTTGAATCTTCCTGTCTTGATTTAAAGATATTAAATTGTACCAAAGTGCCCTTTATTCTTGTGGTCTTAAACATGGTATATGGAAAGTTGGAATTAAAAGAGTTACCAAAAAAGGAACGAGACATTCTTTTTGAAACGGAAAAGGGAAAGTAAGACAAACAAACTGAAATGGAGGGAGGGAGTAAATTAAATACATGAGAGAACTTGCCTCTTCGTTTGATCAGGTTCATCACTGTGCTCCTCTTTAATAGTGATTTCAGTGTCGGTTTCAGACTCACCGGAATCCTGATTTGCTGTCTCCGCGATTGGAAAACTTTCTTGTAAATTTTCTTTTAAAGAGGATGCCACGGTCTCATTAGAATTTCGATTTGGATGAGCTATTATACTTTTGCCATTGGTAGGCGAAGACAATACTGCAGACTTGCTTTCCCTTGAGCAGTTTACTCTTTGGGGTGGATCATGATTGTGTTGATTTCTATAAATGATCTCCATAACACGATTAGTGTGATCAGAGCACTCAATCTTCTTGGCAAAGCACTCAGAATGAGTACATCGGTAATAACTTCGAGAACCTTGAGGACTTTTAACTTGCTTTTGACCATACTTCCGCCAATTGTACCCATCACGGCTTGGTGTCTTTAGAACTGGTACAAGAGGTAGAACCTTCACATCGGAACTCTGCTTAGCCACTTCTCCTGTACTACAATTTACTACTGTTGACAATCGTCTTTCTGCTAGAGTTGGACTAGGCACTGATGAAATGGACTGTGCAACAGATATAGAGGACAGCTCCAATGAGGATGCTTCATCAGGAACGCGTCGCTGATGTTCTGCTCGTGCTTGAGCCTTCAAAGATACAGACTTGGTAACACTATTTCTATCCTGCACACAACATGAAATGACTCATTTGTTGTCACCCGTCCAGCAAATATACATATCCAGTTCCAGCAATTGTCTGAATTAACTTTTCAGTACAAAGTATAACATTATTATAAACAAAAAATTGCAACCAGATATTATGGAAAACATAATGTATTAACCTACAACAGTAAATTTGACTATTACTCATTTATAGCATCATGTCGCAAATAATCTTGCAATTTGAGATATTATGAATTAGAGTGGACATGTGATGATCACCAGGCAACTTGCACACACCTCAACTATTCCACAAGGTATCTGCTACTTGAGTACTTTCCACCAGCACGAGCACTGGGTAACTATATCCCCAAGGTTCAGACAGATGGGAAGACGCCTAGAATTTTTTTTTCGGTCTCTGTTGTTATTTTAACCGTGGTCTCTAAGGTCTGCACCTACTTCATTGATCACTAGACCACATGTCATGCTAAGGTTAATAATTTGATTTTAGGACACATTTAACAAAGTATTGCTCAGTAAGGAAACAAAATCTAATGCACAAAACAACTGTCTCAATCCCAAATAATTGGAAATAGCTAAATGAATTGACACTGATCATGTTTTCTCCATTTAAGTTCAATCAACTCATTGTCATTATTGTATCAAATAAAAATAAAATGCAAAAAAAAGCCAAATATATAATACTAATAAAGATAATATACTAACATAGCAGCGCGCCACTTTGGAATAGATTGAGGGACTTATGTGTTATGTCACAAATCCAATCCTAGGCCAAACTAGCTTAAGTCGAACAGTTTATGTGAGAAGCATAGAGATGCAGACCCATCGTCCCTGAGTTCTCTTGTCTCATGCATTTCAGCATGTCTTAAAAGGCTTCATACTTCATAGATGTGATGGGGTTACTTCATTTACATTCTGACGCTTATATAGCTCTCCCAGGGAAAATGCCTAGATTTGCAGTTACACATCCATCAGAGTTTATGTGATATCTCAAGCTCCTGCTGCACATCAGCTTAACGTATTCCTACTGGCTTTCCATCACCTAATAAAGCTTCCCAAGATCAACCATAACGAAAAAGAGGTACATGATGTCACTACACCCATTTTCAACTCCTACCTAACTTGATCTTTTAAGGCAAAACTACTTTGTTGCATCCTCCCTAAAACTCAAATTAGGATAACGAGAACTTCTAAATCTTCAGAATAACTTTGTATATGCAACATGGAATGTGCATCAGATCTTGCAGAACCGATGATCATGCATCCTATTTACCACATTAAACTCAAGAAATCTTGATTTATCTTGCAGAAATTTTGACTCGATTGTGTACAGATACTAAAGTTTTAGCTTTAGCAGAATCTGACCTCCGTAACCTTATCATCCTCGTACATATCTTTATTTTTTTTTCTGGGCATATCTAAACAAAAGCAGCGAACTTTAGAGTCCAAAACTCCAAATAGTGACAGAGAAATCACCTTGAATTTTCTAATCTGCGCATGTCCACCCCTATCATGGATTACCTCAGTATCTCTGTGATGCCATTCAAATACACTGCTTCGTTTTTCTTTTTTCGAGTAACATTCAGATACATTGCACGCCTATGATTATTATACCAAGATAACTGAAAAACCAAATATTGTAAAATACAACAACAACAAGTAAGGTCTGAGAAGGATAGTATGTATGTAGATCTTATTCCTACAATAAAATTAAAATATGGTACCACAGCTTTTCCACTCAAACATCTCCCACGTCTCGAAATAGCTAGACAAACTATCATTTTAAAAAACAAGCATCAAGTAAAAGCAAGAAATTGCGTACCTTGATTTTGTTTGAGAAACCAAATGGTGACAGTTCATATTCCACTGGTACTTCTGTCAGATTATTCAACACAATAATTATCAGAAATTTTGTAGATAATTAAGCATGAATGCACAACTCATGATCATAATCTCTCCACACAAACAAAAACAACGCAAAAGCACTTTATTTTAAATATAATGGTCAAAGACACAATTGAAGTATCGCATTTGCTTGAACTAGCAAGTAATCATTTACCAACTATTTATCAAAACGCACCTCAAGGATAAGTTATTCCCTTTTTCTACCTAAAAACTCATGATCATAAATTATTTATTTTTGGCAAGGAAAACTCGTGATCATAACCTCTCCCACATCGAAAAAAAAAAATAATCAAAAGGACTTACATTTTAGATATAATGGTCAAAAACACACATGAAATATCATATTTTTGTGGATTCCCCACATGAACTATTTGGCGTTCACTTTTATTACATGATTTATCAACAACTATTTATCCAAACACAGTTTAACTATGAGTTATTCAAGTGGAAAACTTCCAAATGATAGCTGAGGTGTGTTCTAATAAATAGTCGGTGATAATTCAGATAGAAAAAATAAATACCTAATAGTTCAAGTAGAAAACTCGCAAAAGCATGATACTTTAGGTGTGTTTTTGACCATTAGCTCTACATTCTATGGTTATATATGCGCATGAAATAGGAAATAAAACTCAAATGCATGGCAACCGATGTAGCCTAGAGATCAATAAAAAGGGTTGAACATTATGAAATCTCGAATTCAATTCCGAGTATATACAAAATACTACTTCCTCAATCTCAATTTAGGTAATATTATTTATCTTGACACAAAATTAAGAAAAGAACGACTTTCGAAACTTTCTCTAAGGGTGAAATAGACATTAAATTTAAATTGTTGCTACTGCATAGAAAAATGTGTCCTTTTTTTGGGCTTGGCCTAAAAACAAAAAGGAGCTCGAAATAACTGATAAAGGTGCTGTGTCGCATGATCAAAAGGCCACGGATTCTAGCCTGGGAGACAATGAAATGCAAGGTAAGGCTGCTAGATGCAAAGTAACAGATATCTCATGAAATTAGCGAAGTCATGATGGAAACACAATGATTAAATGTACAGAAATTGATCCAAAATTCAAAACATGAACTAATAGACACACTCAACTTTCACAATCAAAAATTTAAAAAAAAGCAAGAAAAAACGAATTATACGGCATTGAACAGTACCAGAAAGTTGGTAAGAGGGAGAAAACTCTGTATGGAATTCCGATTGACTATCAGTTTCAATTTGTACGGATGATTGTACGGCAGGATGAACTAGGGTTTCAGAAATTAAACCTTCCGTCTTCGATTCTCGTAGATTCTCAGCTCCATTGTTACCGTTAATTACTCCGTCGCCGTTGTGTACGGAGGAATTCTCGATTTTATTGCTGTTTTTGTGTTGTTCTAGATTCGAATTTTCCGGTACGGCTGATTTGGAGCTGTCGATTTCGTCATCCATGGCGGATTCCGACGACCACACACTGAGTGTGTGACTGTGTGAAAAAAATGAATAAAGAGGAAGAAAGAAGGTAAAGGTATTTCAGAGTGAACTTTTCCTTTTTTAATAATATTTTGTATTTTTAACCTTTTTTTTAAAGCATAATTTAATAACATAAAGTATTTGATGGTGACAATTATTTTATTTTTTAAATCAAAATTATTTTTTTTATTTTGATTTTTTAAAATATAATATCCTATGTTGGAGTAGTCGGGTTTATCTCATGTTGTCATTATTGTCTTATATTTATTACTTTGTTTTGTTATTTTTTCGGTTACTTTTTTCATATTTACATACTATCATTCGCTTTTATTATTAGTCCTTCGCCTTTTTTTTATGTTCTTTTCCTTTTTTTCATGTCTAGTATTTTCTATTTATGAGGCTTGATTTGAGACGAGCGTTTCCTAAAAAAATGTTCTCTATCTCTATTGGTAGTGGTAAGGTCTACGTACATTTCACCTTCCCCAAACCTCACTTATGGGATCACACTGGGTATGTTGTTGTTGTTGTAATGTTTGAACATTTTTAATTATTTAAATTTATTAAAGTAGTTTACTGACAAAATAAATTTAAAAATTAACGATAATTATCTAACGAAAATATGGAGAATTTTTTGAAATGGGTGAAAGTTCGATGGACCAATGCCACGTGGAGGTAGAAGGCTGACGAATCGTGAATTTTTTTTCTCAAAGAAAAATCAATGACGACATTTGAGGATTAAAATTTGGTTAACTCTGTGCCAACAATTGCAATAATACAGAAGATTCAAATGTTATCCTGAATGATTAGACGTAAAGCATCTATGAGTGACGTTTTTTATTAAATTAAAAATATAGGAATGACCAATCAAAATAATTGATCAAACTTTTGAATCCACTAAAGAATAGATTGACTCGATAGATTTGATCCCAAATACTAATAGAAATATTATTTTCGTAGTTTCTTAAATATTTTTTTATTCATATTATTATTTCATGTATTTTAGTGTGTTATTCTCGTAGCTTGTTATTTTTTAATTCAGATTACTATTTGTTGTTTTATGTGCTTTAATTATTATGTTGTTTAATCATGAATTATTATTTAATTGTTGAATTGATACTTAAGATGACATTCTTTTTGGAACGAATTAAAAAGAAAGGAGTGTTATGTAAAAGGGGATGGAGGGGTACTATTTTTTTAATCAATATTTTTCTCTAAATACTATGTAATGTTTTCCTTGTAATTTACTACCCTTTTTTTTTTTTGTAATTTTTCTTTTTTATTAGCTTTCTTTTTAAAGTAACTTTTTTATATTCATAAGATAACGTAAAAATTTATCTACATTGTATTCTTTCTAAAAATTTATCCATAAAACTACACTAATATATTATTATTATAAATAAAATTGATCGATATTAGTCTCTGTTTGTTGAAAAAAATCGAATATGATTGTTAAATACTTAAACGATGATATTTTTAATATAAACAATCAAATTTGAAACTTTATTCAATTTTTAAAAAAATAAATCAATCGAAAAATCAACAAATAATAACATGTTGTATTTTTTTATTACATAATAATAAACTTTTTTTTTAAATTTTTTTTTTTTATATAAATAAGATTGAACTGGTAATTTAGCTAGTAATAAAGAATCATAGAAAGTACGGATCCCAATTATGAGGTGTAAGAATAGGAATCATGTGATAAAGACATGTCGTTTGACTCACAAAATATTATTTTTTTATTTTTTTTCCTCAAGAAAGAGTTAAAAATATTCTTGAATAATATAAAATTAAATAAAAATATCTTTGATTATAGTTTGGTATGGAAATATTTCTATCGCCAATGATATGGTTAAAAAATGCTTCTATCAGTAATAATTTGATTCAAATACGTCCATATTATTACTTAATGAGTCAAAAAAATACATTTCTTTTAAAAGATTATTATTTTATTTTATTTTTGGATCAAATTATAAATGACAAAGACATTTTTAAAGCAAAGTAATAATTGAGAGCAATTTTATTCAATTTTAATATTTTTAAATCTTTTTTAATTATTATAAAAATAAATAACCTAGGACGAAAAATACTTTCACACACACAAAAAAAATTATTTTTATTGTGGAATGTTGCTATCGATGATGATTCTTATAATGAAATGTTATTATAAATGATGATTTTATTATATTATTGACTTCGTTCCAATTTATGCGATTTACAAATAATAAAAACTTACTCTTTCCATAAATTAAAAAACTTACATTTTCATTAACTTTATATATTAATAAATTACTTTAATCACTTTTTAGTTTTTTTTTTTTAAAAATCACTTTGAATCTTAAAGAGATACATTATTTTGGTTTGGATAAATTATGGAAAGAAATCTAATGGAGATGGATATTTATTTTATTCCATAAGAAAATAAAACATAATAAATATTTAAAAAGAAAAAAGAGAGGGTTGTTGGTTTAAGAGTATAAGTGAGCCAAAAAGGTTAATGAATGACATTTTTAAATCAAAAAATATTTCGTTAAAGAAAAAAGATATTTTTGGATTCAAAGTGGATGACAGAGGCATTTTAGGCCCACCCGATAGATGAAGACACTTTTGTATTATTTTCAATAGTTTTAGGACATTTTAGGCCCTTTTTTGTTTTGAAAATAAATTGATCCAAGAATCAACATAACAATAACATGGACTATTTTTATTACATAATTATTAACCTGCTCCCTCTATTTCATGGTAACTTAATTTGTAAAAAATAACAAACATATATTAAAAAAAATGTTCAAAGACATAATTTAAATTATATTTTTTAATATTGTCCTTTGTGAAATCATAAATATAATTTCGCAAGTAGTGTAATTTATCTTCTTGAAAATATAAAATTTCAATAAATGAAACAATAATTATGAAAAAAGTTTCAAATAAGCATCTTTGAACTTTGAACATTTTAACTATTTTGAACGATTCAATTATTTGAAAAAATAATTGATATGAAATAGAAAGAAATTTATTTTAGATATTTTTATATAAATAGGATTAAAATAGTAATTCAGCTAGTAATAAAGAAAATAGACATTATGAATCCGAATTATGAGGGGTAAGAACGGACATTATTGTGATAAGGCATTTTGTTGAATCCTGTTGACTCACAAAATATTATTTGTTTTATATTTTTTTTATCGATAAAGAGTTAAAAATATTCTTCACTAATATAAAATTAAACAAAAATGTCTTTATTATATAGTTTAGTATAAAAAATATTTCTATTGTCAATGATATGACCAAAAATGTTTTGTAATAATTTGATTCAAAAATATTCATAATATTACTTAATGGATTAAAAATATATTTTTCTTAAAAAATTATTATTTAATCTCATTTTTTGATCAAATTATAGATGACAAGGACCATCTAAGATTAAAGTAATAACTGAAAGCAATTTTGTTTAATTTTAATATTTCTAGCTCTTCCTTTAATTATTATTACAAAAATAATTAACCTAAGACGAATGATCGGTTTAACCAAAAAAATTATTTTTACTGTGAAATATTATTATCGAAGCGCACGCCAAGTTAGATAGAGCAAAGGAGGGTCCTGTCAAGTCGGTCCGCTAACGCGTTCGCCCTTACTTTAACTTTCTGAGAAGGACTTAAGTAGCTAAGTTTCCAAAGGTGAACACCCCTGTAACACCCCAATTTTTTTTAAGCTAAGACTGAATCATCCTTCATATGATATTGGATTTTAATTAAGGATTCTTAATTGCGCATAGATGTTAAATTCAATTTTTTAGTATGGGAGTAGAATTAGAGTTGATGTGAGGTCGTAATTCTAATGTATAATTTTATAAAAAGTAGATGGACTAA
>JAABOM020000101.1:702018-714386 GCA_011800125.2 Solanum clarkiae
TGTTTGCCATTCAAGCTGACTTCTTACTCCTATTTATGATTTTGTTCTATTCTAGCGACAATGTCATTTGATACTTGCGTTTTCTTTCGAATCTATTGTAATACATTAGAAGCTTGTGCACATGACAACCAGGTCTTGGAGGATTTTCATCAAATTAAACTTTTATTTTTATTATAATTCCGCACTTTTAAGGTTATAATTGGGTTGTAGGCTGACTTGTCTTGGTGTGATAAGACGAGTGCCATCAGCCCATTTTTGGGTCGTGACAGATAATTATTAAAAAAATTAATAATTAAAATATGAAACTCATCGAGCAAAAATATACATAAAAATATTGGATGCTATGAAG
Source organism: Solanum clarkiae (assembly GCA_011800125.2). Taxonomy (NCBI): domain Eukaryota; kingdom Viridiplantae; phylum Streptophyta; class Magnoliopsida; order Solanales; family Solanaceae; genus Solanum; species Solanum clarkiae. The sequence goes on from JAABOM020000101.1 coordinate 702,368, forward strand.
TGGTCAAAGAGTAGGGTGCCATATAGTCTTATGGAAATGATATTTTGATTTGATGGCTAAAGTCTTGTCTTGCCTAGAGATGTAAATATATGAAGGTTCTATGCATAGTACATTAATATAAATTAATTAGACAATAAATAATACTATTAAAGTGATAACTTATATATTTTTTGTATAATTAAAAATGAAAAACTTAAAAAAGCATCACGATTAGTAGTACTAGTCGATAGTGATTGTCACGATATATCGAAGCAATTTTACATATTGATTAATTTAAATTAATTAGACAATCTGTAGAACAAAAATTTATAAATTTTTCATGTAATGAAAGTAAAAGATTAATTAGTCTAGACAAGTCACGACTCATAGTAGTAGTCATAATGATTATATTGTCACGATATATTGGAGAGATTTGTATATATAACATAATTTAGATTCTAATTTTAATAATGAGAGAATGAATGTGTATATTTTGAAATAACAATTATATATGTTGAAGGATAACAATCAAAGACTCGTCTAAATTATAATTTTTTTTCTGAATTTCATATTTTAACTATCAATTATTTCTCTTTTTTTAATTTTTAATATCATCATCTATAAATTAAAACACATCTATTAATCAGTGCAATTTAGTTTAAGTATAAATAAACAGATCGCAATCATACCTAATTTCTTCGCCATAAAAATAGTTCAGAAAGAAAACTCACACACCTAATAATTTAAACATAAAATTTTAAAAATTTAAATATTTTAAATATATTTTTAATCATTAACTTTTAATAAATTCAATTGCAAGAAGTTGGTGGAAGAAACAAAATAAACAGATATTTCACTTTCAAGACAGAGTACGTAATACATAACTCTTAGATGCACATGAGAATCTTGTGTAAAGAAATAAATTCTAGACAACAATTTCATAAAGAAAAAAAATAATAAATATTACAAAATAAATAAATAAATAAGGTGTCACTATTAAAAAGAAATGGGAATTTTTTATGAATATTTTCTCCAAATTTAGCTTATTCATGACGTTTTTAACAAGTTTGCGATAGATTATTTTAGATTAATTTCAAAAGAAAAATGTATGTTGAAAATTTTCGTTTTTAGTAGTGTATTTAATCGATTACTTTTGAGCTAGATGGCTCCACACTGTATATAAAGTCAACTAATCGTTGTATTGATTGAGATGTGTTAATATAAAAATTCAGACAATTTTGCCCTTTGAGTTTTGGTTCAATGCTAAAATCGCATATTGTGATGTGGATAAAAAGAATCTAATATTTAAGTGAGAAAATATAGAAAAGCGAACTCATTATATTATTCGTTAAATAACTTATCTGATAAATTTCTCGTTCATTGAAAAAGTTCATTTTTTAAATTAGATATGCAATATGTTGGACTTTCTCTTCCATAAAGTTATGACTAACCATCTAAAGACGAAACATCTATCGCAAACCTTTAACTGTGATTGAACTAAGAACAAAGTAAGTTTTTTCTCACTGCACGAGTAAGAAGTGACTAGCCGTCTACCCATTCAAATATCTATCTCAGTATCTATAAAGATAGACGGATTCGTTTGCCACTCTATCGAGCTAACCAGAATGGAGAGTCCGGACGACGAGTAGGCAAGAAGGTGAGTTGTATCGGTTAGCTTTGAGCTGTCAAACAATTATTGCTTCATCTCTTAAAAAAGGATATGGGGGGCCTGTCTTATAATAAAAAGGGTACTCCCTTTTTTATGTCCTATTCCTTAAGGAGTGATCCAATTTATATAATTTCTTAGACATAATAAGTTCGTAGGAAGAAAAAAGCATTAGTTACCAAATTCACAGCTAAAATTCGTAGCTAACATGATTTTTTGATAATCAATTGCTAATTTCTCGTCAAATAGAATTAACTTTATTATTTAGCGATAGAAATTACCCATCAATTTTTTTTTTATTTTTTAATTATAAAAGTGGTAATGTTTTTAAAAGCCGGAGGAAACAATATCTCAGAAATCTAGGGCAAGATCTCAATCTTATATTATTATATAAATAAATATATACATTTAAAGACTTAATTTCAAAGCAAATAATAAATTTAAAACATTTATTTTTAGGTCTTGATTGACTTTTTTGGCACTTCATTGCCTTTGCTGTGGGATCCTAAAGCCCCTAGAGTCAATGTATTTCATTTTTATAGCAAATTAGTTTTGTTTGGACCTCATTTATTGAAAAATTATATCGTATAAATTAATCAGATACATACTGAGTTATAATTTTTTATGATTATTTTTATCGAAGATTGCAGAATGTCAAAAATTTTATCATCAAAATTCCTTTTTTAGGAACGAATTGAAGGTATAGATATTGCTTAAAAAAACTAACTTCACATAATATTGATCAACCTATAACGAAGAGGAGATTCATTGGCTCATTATTCAGTACAAATATATGAAATATCAGAATTTATAGAGTGCATATACACATATCATTTACATATATAAATTATTGAATCACATCAACATATAAGAGAAGTTTGGGCATAATAGTAATAAATGAGGTTGAAAAACGATTTCTACTTATATATTCGAATTCAAATGAAATAATCTTATAATTTCATAAAATTTCTAATTTTGCCATCAACGAAAGATATTATAGGGTTATAAGATCTATGAAAAATTAATGCACACAAGTGGTAAAAGCTACAATTCATCAAGGACATGCAATTAATTAATAACACCATATGGAATTGATGAATACTATTCAAATGTACCAAATTAATAATTTTAGTTATTGTCCTTTGACACCCCTCTAAAGCCAACAAGACATATAAAAATCAATGTTGTTGCAATTATACGTTTGGATTTATCATATATGTTATGAAAAATGACATAATTCAATAGAAAATATCGTTTGATAAAATATAAAGCGTAAAAAAATGATATTTTTCTGTTGATCCATATCGTTTTATTTCATTGCTTATATCGTTATTATTGTACTTTGATCTCCCATAATTTTGACAAAAATTAAGTACATTTTTAAACTTATTTCGCATGATATCTTAATTATATCGTTATTATTGTCCTATATATGTATGCCCCCTATATATTTTTGACAAAAATAATTAACATTTAATTTGTTTCTTATCATATCTTATATTATTATTATTGTCCCATGCACCCAATCTTTGACCAAATAAACTTAATTATAAACTTATTTTTTAGTATTCACTTAACCAAAACAATAATTGTACATTCTTAATTTATCAAATTTAGTAATTATGTATGTTACTATATATAAACATTAAGATATATAGCAATTAGGCAAATGATAATAGAGATGGTAATTATTATTTGCTAATTTATGAACAATTATTGAGTTCTCTTATTTTGTATAATTTGATACAAGGCATTAATAATTTTGAGCCTCGTAAAATAAGAAATTTACAATTAAGAGCGTTTCTTTCTTGAATATTCAGTCGAATTCAGTATCATTCTAATCTCTAAATTTTGTATTTATATCTTAAGAAATTCAATAAACATATATAAATTATAATTTAGAACTCATAACTTAAAATAACTAGAATAAATTCATAAGTTTCAATGACCATATTGGATTGTTGAACAAAAAAATATCTTAGGACAAAAATGAGAATGGCCAAATTAAATATTTAGAAACATCAATTTTGGCAACAATTAACTAACAAATACAAATAAAAAGAAAAATATAATAATTTTTTTTTAAAAAAAATCAAATCACACATCACATGGATTATTACATATTTCAAATCAAACTTAGCCTAACTACTTAACATTTAGCAATGAGTAACTAAATGATTTTACCTACTTCATTTGACAAACACAACATCAAAATCTATAAATTTCACATGATGATAGATTAAACCAAAAGGGAATGATTAGATAGGGTTGATGATCCATCCATAAACTCTTATTTTAAAAAAAAAATATAATTATCTAATATTTGGTACTTACTAAATCATTGAATTGACCCAATCAATAATTAGAGTTGTATGCATTATATGAACAAAAAATACTAGGTTCGTAGAAAGATTTTGTAAATATCCTTCTTAAGATGACAGGTCCCATAATGGTAAAACATAGAAGAGATTCCGCGTATATAAGTAAATACGCTTTATCTGCTAGTGACATATTTTAAAGTCATGCAGGCTTATGACCAAAGCGGATAATATCACTAGTGGGATGTGTCATTACAGATAGTATCAGAGTCACTCCTGTGTCAGCCTTGTTGATGTGCTATAGAGTTCAACTGAGTTTAAGCAAATCCCGATAAGGCGCAGCAAACCTCAGCATAGAAATCTCATGTGGTGGGCAAACCTCAGTGAGGACGATGTATCCATATAGGAGGTGGATGTAACTACCTATCTTAAAATGAGAAGTCCTGCGTTGACAAAACACAAGGAGATGCTGACCGGTTATATAAGTAAACAAGTCTTACCTACTAATAATGCATTTAAAATTGTGTGAGTTTAAACCCAAAGCGAATAATATCACTAGTGGGAAAGATCGTTATCGTTTGAGGCGAACTTTTAGTTAATTAATGTGCTTATTAGGTGTTTCTTCATTTTTATATATAAAAAATGTATTATACTAGAGAATAGTCACATTCATGAATAGAAACTTTGACTGTTATCATTTCTTATTCAGTTTGTCTAATCATCTAATTCAACAAAGCCTTTATTAATTTGTCATTATTTTCAAGATTTAGACATGTTTTTTTTAATTTCGTATTTAGTGTTCGGAGCCCGTGAAATTTCGACTGAATTCGGATTGCATACTACAGGGCCATTTTGAGGGTGGTACTCCCGACATGATTTTTTCTATTCCCAGAGCTCAAACTTGAGATCTCTAGTTAAGGATGAAATACTTCTACCAGTGCATCACAAATCATGTTAGTAAATTTAAACATGTTTGTAGATTTAGACATATTTATATAGTACCGATAGATACACCAAAAATAAAAAACCTACATGTACCATAGTAAATAGGTAATGATGAAAATTTTCATGGTTTTTCAATTACCAAGAAGAGTAAAAATTATAATCATTTTTTATGTTTGTATTATTTATTAATCTTTTATGGATGTATATATAAAATGCAATCTTTGTCAGCTGGCCTATATGCATAACTTTTTTCTCTTGTACTATATATATTTTCATAGAATATAAATAAAAAACCCCACACACCTTTCTATTAATTCTTCTCTTTTAACCTATTGCTTTTCTTTTTTCCTACTACATTGGACCACTAGTCCTAATAAAGCCAAAGATGCATGTGGGTGTTGAGATTGGTTGGTTTGGGAAGGTTACATAGGAGGAAGTAATAAATATAGTTGGATTCAAAATTTAAATTTAACAAATAAATTGAAACTTACATGGACGAAATCGATGGGCGATCAAGAAGATTCATTGTTTAGGTGCATGTAACAACTCATCTTAGGATGAGAAGTTTCATATCGGCAAAAATAGAAGAGATATTGGGTATTTAAGTAAACATGTTTTATTTACTAGTGACGAGTTTTAAAGACATGTGAGCATAGACCCAAAGCGGACAATATCACTAGCAGTTGATGTGGATCAGAATTCAACAGAATTTAGGCAAATTCCGATGAGGTGAAGGGTGGGGGTGTATGTAGCAACCCATCTTAAGATGACAAATTCTACATCAGCAAAACAAATGAGAGATTTTGGGTATATAAATAAATAAATCTTACCTACTAGTGACATATCTTAAAGTCGTACAGGCTTAGGCCCAAAGAAAACAATATCACTAACGGGTTGGAGGAGTTGTAATATTGAGTAAAAGCAGGATAATTGAACATTTTTAATTTAAAATTTATATTTATATTGAAGTTATTTATTATAATTATAAACTTAATAATTAAAAGGGAAGTCTCAATCTCTTCTTTTTTTAAAAAAAAAAAGAAAGAAAGAAAGAAAGAAAGAAAGATGGAGAGGGACAAAAAAAGGTCCCAACTTGAATGTTTAATGAGGTACATTTTCTAACAAGACTACAACAAATGTTATAACATCAGTCCTAAGTCACCCCACCACCAACAACAAATATTATTATTATTATTAAAAAATTACCTTATATACATGGATAAATAATTTTCAATATTGAAATATAAATCAGTTCATTTGTTGTAACTATAAAAATCAATATTGGTTAAATTCTTCTATAAATCAGCAACCCAATAGTTTGATAAATGGGTAATGTTATTGAGAGAATCATGAGATTGGAGATTTAAACTTCAATCAAGATAAAAATAATAGATAAATGATTTTGTTTCCATTTATTAAAATCTTGGTGAACACAATTAGTCGATATTTATGTTAATGAGAGATAACAAGTACCAAGTGAAATCGATCGAGATGCGTATAAGTTTATCCATACATATCAGTACAACTTTTAGAGTCATATCTTTCAAAATCAAATTGCATACAGTCCGATTTGCAACACAGCCTACCATATACACCTTTATGATATCTACTATATTTCATACTTTTCAGATATATCACATCTATCTAGTGCATGCTGATAGATAACAAGTATTTTATAGAATTAGTCGAGTCACACACAAATCAACCAGATACCATCATAAAGAAAAAAGTAGAACTCATTATTAATGATCTCATCCATACTTCCTTCACATTAACTCTCACAATTCCAACCCCTACAAACCAAAACAAACAAACAAAAACTTATAGTAATTAAGCTTCATCTAATCTCAACTCTACGACAATAACATACTCAGTAAAATTTCACAAATGCGGTCTGAGGAAGGTAGAATGTACGCAGACCTTACCACTAATCTCAACTCTCATGTATATATATATTCCTCCTACCTTGTTTAGATGACACACATATTATTCAAATAAAAGAGAGGAATAAGTGCAATGACATCCCAAATTAGAGAGAATTTTCAATTATTTCTACAAGTAATTATTTTATCTTTAACCATTAATGTTGTTGTTGCTCTAACAACACAAGAACAAGAATTGGATAGGATAACAACACTTCCAGGACAACCTCCGGTGGTGTTTTCGCAGTTTTCCGGCTATGTTTCCGTCAATGAAGGCCATGGAAGAGCTTTGTTCTATTGGTTAACAGAAGCTACAACAAATCCTGAGGAAAAACCTCTTGTTCTTTGGCTCAATGGAGGTTAGTAATCTAATTTCTTTAAACATGTTCAAGATTTTGTTGGTTTATTTAGGTGATGTTGTTGAAGGTCTTTCAGAAGTAATATTTTTTATCTTCAGGCGATAGAGGTAAAGTCTGTGTGCCTTTTGTTTTTTCAGACCCCATCTTGTAAGACTATATGGTATTGTTGTTTTGGATTGTCCTTCGAAAATCTATGTAATATCTGTGTGCATTCTATTCCTCAGAGTCCAACTTGTGAGACTATATGTTTGTGTTGTTGTTGTTGTCGTCGTTGATTGTCTTTCAAAACAGTCTCTCTATCCTCATGTGATAGAGGTAACATTTGTGCTTCGATTGTCTTTCTGAAACACTCTCTCTATCTTCAAGTGATAGAGGTAAAATTTGTGTACACTTTTTTCCCTAAACTCGACCTTGTGAGACTGTATATTGATGTTGTTGTTTTTGGGGGGTCTTTCGAAAAAAATAATGTAAGTCAAGAGAGTTAACGATTCAAAATATTTTAAAAAATAATAACTAAAAAACAAACAAATTAAATGATGAAAATATTAAATATAGTACAATTTTTTGACGAGGGAGTGTAATGGACGACCTTTCACCAGCTATAGCCTCACCTTGTGTTTTTCGAGGCGAAGGGAGAATAGAATTAACTAGTTTAACTAAACTCAATACTTTTGACCATATTGTAAAAATATATAAAAAAAAGTAACAGGGAAAAAATAAATATTTAAATACGAACCTATAATTTCATAAGCTCAATGATTCGATAATCAATCATAAGAATTTAAATATTAAACTCATTAAATGTAAATTCTGAATTCGATTAATTATAATGTATGGTATTATGGAAGTAATAAGTGGCAAGAAGAATCTAAAGTTGCAAGAAAATTTAAGAAGAATCATCATAAATCTTCTTATTTTTCTTTTAATGACAAAGCGTTAATATTTTATCCATGCAAAATAATATTGATATTTAGTCAAAGCTAATTTAAATTTTAAGCAAGAATTATTAAATGATAATGAATTAAGGACAACACATGATACATGTGCTTATGAGTAAGGTTTAAACATGGGATAGTTTTGATTAAAAAACAAGTTAGTTAGAAATTGTAGTACAATATGAAATTAAATAACTACATGTAAGTTTAAAGAAGTAATTTTTTTTTTTAAATTTTTGTTCGATGTTTGATATCTATTTTGATGTCATCTCTAATTAGTAATGTATGTTCTAAAAAAAAAATCAAAAATTACTCAGTCATCCTATTGGTCCTCCGTAACAATACGTTTAGGGGGTGTTAAATATCACCGAAAAATTGATGGCCCGCCTAATTCATTCAAAATTTTTTATGTTAGACTCAAAATAATTTTGTATTTAACTGATTTCTAGCTCGTATCATCACTTAATATAGTCATGAGATGGATAAGATCGGTTAGTTTTGAATTGAGAGGAAGCACTTCCCCCTTTTATTGGGGTCCTATAAGATGTAGATCAAAATTAATCAAAGTTTAAAAGTAAATATCAGACATCGAACAAAAAATAAAAAGGATAATATTTCATACATATCGTTAACTATTGTGATGAAATTGATAAGATCTCTTCCTTAATAAAAAATTTTGAAAAATTTAAGTTTGAAACTAAGATGAAAATATCCTTATACCTCACACAACTCATGTTTAAATCAATCAAAACTCTTATACGAACATCAGACACCGAATAAAAAATATTTTTCAGGAAGGGAAAAGGAAAGATCATCCATAAGTGCTTGTGATATCCTTTTGTTCCATTTACCTCATCATATTCTTTTTATTCCTTCTTGTTCTAAGTTTATTCCTTGTTTGTATGTGCACAAAAAGCTGCATTTATAGCCTATGCTTTTTCATCTTTATCTCCACAATTTTTTGAAACAAACAAACAAAGGACAACAATCCAAATTCAACAAAAAAGTAGAACTCCTTTTTTCTCTCCTTTTGTTCTTTTCTTTCCATTTTCTACCACTCATCAACTTTTCTTATATTCGTGATGTTTCAATTTATGTGACATATTTTAAATTTTAAAAGTTAACAAGTTCAATTTTAACTAAGAATTTAAGGATAAAATCTTTATATTTTTAAAAATAATATTTATGTGTTTAAAAATACATAAAAAGTAATATCATAGTTTATATATATATAAATATTTAAAAGTAATCATTGAACAATTTTTGTTGAAAAATCATATATATGTATACAGAGAGAATCTCGATTATCATATTTTTCTTCTTGAGAGTTAATTTGACTAAACTTAGAATTAAATTTTAATAGATTAATTCAATATTTTAAAATTACAAATTAAATATCGCAACTTTTTTCATATAAATACAATTAAAAAAATTTCAAATATTTATCAAAATTTATATAGTTTGACTCTCATAAAATAAATATATAACAAATACTTTTAAGACAAATTAAATCTTGTTAGGAAATATTTTCCACTTAAATAAGCATAATACTAAATAAATTTTGAATTATTTAAAATTTTAATATAAATATCGAATGCTAAAAAAAAAATTGTAATATAGTGACAATTTAAAGCATTGAGTGTTAAGAAGCATGCGTGGTCAGAAATAAATAGTGTTGGTCATCATGATGCTCATTGGTGAATTTTATGTGAGCTATCATTATTAAACAATTAATAAAAAGAGAAAAAAATATTTATTTTTTTAAGTAAATAATTGAAGGTAACTGTTGGAAAATTAATTTTAAAATAAAGAGAGGAAAAAAGTAGTAGTAATAATAATAAATGATAATAAGGGATGGGTAGGTGAATAATGAGTTATGGAGGATTGTTTCATTAATTGTGGTTCTTAAAAGGTTGTGTATAGAAATTATGAAAGTCATGTATTTTCTACATTTTCCTATCCAAAATACAATGATCTTTAAATGCAACAAAAATAAGGAAAAAAAAAAGTAATGCAATGGATCGTGATAGGATGATTGAGATTATTTTATTTTTATTCTGATCGATTTGAGTTTTTAGAATGAAAAAAGAAAAAAGTGATCTTATTAAATAGGGGTGTCAAAATTAAATTCAACCCGTTGAAAATTCATCTATTTATTAGCTCAGCTGATTTCAACTCATTTAAAATTGGATTGATATGTAACCTGAATTGACTCAAGAGAGCTTCTGCCAGGATAATTTTTTAAAAAAAAAATTGATATGTTTTATATATTCAGAATTAAAAAAATATAAAATTTAATTAAGTAGTAAAATATTAAAAAGGAACAAATAAAATAAGTAAAACTCTGTAAAAATTAGATCGAGTTGGGTCTTGACCCGCTCTATAACCCATTACTTAACTTCTTTTGACCTAATCCATTTTGATTCAAGAAAATTCAACTTTGGGTTTAATCTTGACTCGTTTGTTGTCTTGACCCATTATGACCGACTTAAATAAGATGTAACCCACCTAATTGGCATCTCTAATTGGAATTGTTGCCTTTAGGCTTCAGATGGTATCCTCACAATATATGAATTCAAATTTAATCGAGTCTCAATATAAATATCAATAGAAAATAAACCTTGAAAAAAGATGGTAGACAATTTCTATAGTTCAACAACAAAAATATCTTTTTTAGCATTAGTATTTAGCGAAAAAAATTGCAATTATTTTTTTTTATATGTGGCACCGCTTCTCTACTAATATAATTACTCTCACTGTTACGACATGATTTGACTAAATACGAAATTTAAGAAAGAAAGAAGAGGTTTTTAGTCTTGTAATTTAACAAGTTTTGGATATTTATATGATTATAACTTATAAATCATCTTGTTAAGTGCAAAATAAGAATTATAAAGTTAAATAATTTTTAAATGTAGAAAGTCAATATTCTTTTGGGAAGAATTTAAAAGGGAAATATATTACATAAATGAGAACACAAAGAGTACTTGTTTATCAACCAAACAAAAACTTCTTTTTTAGGAGATTAGAATTAAAGGGAATGTTGAGAATCGATTTTATTTGATTTTTTATTTGGTACTTGATATTTATATTAAGACTCGACTAAATATGAATTCATGTTAACAAATATCATTCGTTTTTCAGTTATATTTTTTTTTGTTCACCCAATATTCGATGCCCGCGTTGGAGCTCAATTACTTCAAATTTTCACTATGTGAGGTTCATTGGAGGAAAGCGCTCCGTTCCAAGAATTTTCCACACCTAAGACTCGAACCTAAGACCTCTAATTAAGAGAAGAGCAACCCTAAACATAATTATACATATATACATACTATATATTTGTCTGTTATTTTTAATTAGACAATTAGATGAATGACTATTTAGATTAATTCTTCTTTTAATTTTTTTTTCTTGATAAATCTTGAAATTCAAATTGAAATTATTTTTGCACCATGTAGGTCCAGGTTGTTCATCAATAGCATATGGGGCATCAGAAGAAATTGGTCCATTTAGGATTAATAAAACTGGTTCATCCCTCTATTTAAACAAATATTCTTGGAATAAAGGTAATATCTTTTTTTTTCTTATTAATTGTTTTATTTTTCAATTTCACCTATAATTTTTTTTAAAAAAAAAAATTGTTATAAATGCAGTGGCAAATATACTTTTCTTGGAATCTCCAGCTGGTGTTGGTTTTTCTTATACAAATACAAGCTCTGATCTTAAGAATTCTGGGGATAAAAGAACAGGTAAATACACATTTTTTAATAATATTTATTATATATAGCTAAATTATTTTTAACTTATATATATAGACAAACAACAACAACAACAACATACCCAGTGAAATCCCACAAGTGGGGTCTGGGGAGGGTCGATTGTACGCAGACCTTAC
>JAABOM020000101.1:728191-739248 GCA_011800125.2 Solanum clarkiae
TGTCAACATGCCCAAGCAACAAAGAGTTACGAGAGCGGGAGGTTTCTTAATCTCAGAAAGTAGGATTTTAAGTGAAACTTGAATTTACATTTTACAATTTAACCCTTGAGACTAAGGCAAAGGAAACACTAATTGCTTTACACCATGATTTATATAAAAAATTTAAGAATGAACAATATAAATTAATATAGAATAAAATTATATATATATATATCGGTCTGGGTGGATGGATGGGTGGTTTTTCACATCGGACCGCCCATCCACCTGTTATTTATCGGTTCCAAAAAATTGGAACTGTGGACCGGACCGATTCCCTCAGAAACCGTCGGTTCTTGGGCGGTCCGGTCCAATTTTGGGCGGTCCGAGTGGTTCCCAAACTCGTTGCACACCCATACTACCGATGGTTTGTGTATACACCATCCTCTTCGAGTTTCAAATTCACTTGTGGGATCATGTTGGTGGTGGTGATGTTTTTGTTGGAGAAGTTTGCAATGTATCTTATGTTTGATTTCTGCATTGGATTGAGATGAGTTTAAATGATGCGGCATGAAATATTTAGTTGATCCTTGCTTGGAATTGAGACATCACTCTTGTATGAATTGCACTTTTTGTTTACCATGAACTACCTCAAGCAGGCTATAACTTGTAGAAATTAACAGTTAGATGTGGTTTCAAAGGAGGACAACCTAGTCAGAATGGAATTGAAATGGTATTTGTACTGGGGTGACTATGGAGGATATGACACAACTTAAATGACCCTCGATAGGAGTGCGTGGAGGTAAGTATTAGGGTAGAGAGTTTTGTAGGAAGTTGTTCATCTATCCTAGAGTTGAGTGTCACAATCTTCCTACCATCACAAGGTGGGATAAGATATACTTCCATACTACCTTCTCTAGACCCCATATGTAGGATCTGATTGATCGAGCACATCTTATAGCTCGTCATGCAAGCTAGCAAAGCCAGCGCAAAAGCAGCTCCCAAAATTCACACAGGTACTTCAAAGGAGGTTAACCTGGTTTTTGTTGTTGTATGTCAAGGGCAAGGCCAATGACATGTCATGTACCTACCTTGATATGAAAAAACAAGTCAAAATTGTTTTTCCAACCAAACCCAATTGCATAAAGTTTTTTCCAGTTTTGCAAAAACTGAAAAATAGCCAACAATTTAAACAGAGCTAGAATAGTTAAAGAGTACAACATCACAATTGCTAGACAAATTATCAACAGTTTACCTCACAATCCCTCCCCTAAAATCTACATCCTAACCTATCGAACTTCTGACAATAACTGAAACTCAGTTATCGCCGCTGGTGACCACTTCTTCCTGCTTGTCGGGGTTAACGTCATCAACACCCGCACCCACCTCATTGATCGCTTCAGTTTCTGCAACATCTTCTACTGCTTTATTAACAGTTTGAGTGCTGTCAACCTTAGCAGCTGAAGTAGCAGCAGCAGCGGTGCTGAGCACCAGCAGGCGAGCCTTATGCTTCTTCCCTACCCTGTGTGCCTCCAATGACACCTCTGAATAAGCCCCTACTTTGCATGTTGCGCACCAAAATGGGAACAACTTCTTCTTCTTACCAGTCTTCTGCTTTTTTGGAGCTGCATTTGCATCTTCACTTTTGTTCATGTCATCAGCAGAGTGATCCACAGATGGGGTGATGGTGTCCTTTGCATCTTCCTTCTCCAAAAGTACCAGAGACGATCCTTCCCCTGATTTGTTATGAACCAAGAATTCAACTTTGGGTTTTACCACTTGATCCACGCTCAAATTGCCGCTGGCTTCTGGAACGTCAGTAACTTTAGGTTTCTTTGGGAAAAGACCGATACTGTAGTTCTTACCAATCCTATGTTCTCGCAAAGCAGCTTCCTTGGACTTGTGTTTCTTTCCTTGGAGGTGATCATTCAGGCCACGCTCACTTGTCGTACTTACCTGGCAAAGTGCACAACTCCAGTCCTCTTTATCATTTTTCTTTGGAACAACGAATGGAGGAGGCTGGCTGGAAATCTCCACTGGTGGTGTGACAGCTTTTCGTTTTGCTCCAGAGGTACTTGTGCTTGGCTTACCCTGAAACCAAAAGCTCAAGAGAAGTTTGTAAACAAACAATGCTTCAAAATTCAACCAGATTAGTGATGCAAGGTACTGATATCCTATTATACCTAATTAACTACATAAAATTGAGATAAGCGATAAGAGCCATATTTTACACAAATAATGGATATCGGTATAGTTTAAATGTTTGGAACTTCTGATTTTTTTTAATATCGCACCAAGCCAGCGTCAGGCATAACACGAAGCTAACATCAAATTATCAGAAAACTCTGCCTACACCTAATATGTGCACTGCTTTATACAGAGATACATCCAATGTACGCATACCTTACCCCTATCTTTGTGGGATAGAGAGGCTGTTTCTCCTACGTTAGTAACCTTGATAGTTATCAAAAGGCCCTGGAGGGGAGATAAAAAAATAATTACAGATAAAATAGAGTCGATCTACTTCCTTATTCTTCTTGCTAGATCAAATTGGCAGGTTAGAGAGCTACCAAGGGTCCAGTTAAAATTCTACCGTTCAATAAAGGAGAAGCATGCAAGAAAAAGGGGAAAATAAGTACACGCATGCACACAGAAATACATAAAGACAACGAGAGAAAGGACCTACGAGACTGCATTGCAAACAGTCGTAAGCTTAGCTGCAATCATGCATTGGAGGGGAGACAATAGTGTTAGTTACTAACCAATACAAAGCATAAAGATGGATATATGCATCAACTGATTTTAGCAATTATTTTGAATAGAATCCAGAAAAACAATTCTATCAAACTACTCACTTCATCCACGAGAGAGAGAGAGAGGAAACAAAAGATTAGAAAAACTTTAACAGAAATATTAAGTATGATGTCTAGTTCAGGATAGCAAAATGGAATAGACATGCAGGATGAACGCAAAAAAAGACATACTGACCAGCAAGATGATCTTGTCTTTATCTTTGCTAGGCTCTGAAGGTGGCTGCAAGTCAGAAATCATTGGCATTGAACTGTGGAATACAGGCTCTAAGGCAGAAATTTGTGGCTCCACACTTCGCTGCTGAAAAGGATTCTCTGAAATCCGCTCCTCAAATGGTATTAGTTCAAGTCTCCCAGTCTCATTTCTTGCACCCAATCTAGAGACTGGTATCCCCCTTCCAGTCCGGTCCTCAAATGACCTTGCAATTCTTTCCTCTACAGACCTAACAACACTCTGTTGATTCAACACTGGAAGTGTGGGAGAGAAACTCATTCCCGCTGAAGAAAAAGGAGCCAATCCCTCTCCACTCTGCTGTGCTAGTTGTCTTCCCATCATGAGCTCTCTTCTTACTTCCAACTCCAGCATGCGTCTTCGAGCAACCTCTTCTGCAATAATCTCCTCTTGAATTCGCGCCTTCTCAATCTCTCTCTGGATTGCCTCACGCATATTGGCAGGTTGGTTTTGGATACGACCAAGGTTGTTTTCAAAATGAGGCGCCACATAGCCAGCTGAAACTTGCGATAAACATCGCAAAGAGGCACAACTTAGTCTCAAAATACAATGTACAACCATAAATTGGACAATGCAGGCACCATGACATCAAGCAAAGTCAGGAGCAACAAAAAACCTCAAACTTAGAAATTCATCTCTTCAAAGTAACTACATTTCATCCACTTCAGTTCTGTGCTTGGTTAGCACAGGCATACACAATTCCAGGACATTCAACAAATCAAAAGTTGATCTTTCTCTTAAATGAACACCATCAAGGATAAGACAAATACCTTACTCGTTAGAAATTAAGTAAAAAGAAGAAACAAGATTACAGAAGGAAAAAAAAAAGGCAGTTGCTTTTGGAAACACTTCATGAATAGAGTGATTCCTATCTTTTGGGGATAGAAAATAATGCTCTTCTAAGGATACAAGCAGATTTTACCAGTTATCTAAAAACAGCTGGCTTTGGCAATGGAAAAATATTAAAAATATTCAAAAAAAATATATATATATTAAACAAAACCTTTAGAGGTTTTATTGTTTCAAAAAGTCAGAGCCTTTCAAGACAGATACTTCTTTCTACTAATTAACTTTCCAAAATCAAATTGCCACAAAAAAAGGGTAATACTTATAGATTTGTTCCTTCTATTGCACTTCCAATTTAGGATTCCAAGTCTTGCACATTTATCAACTTTCCTGAAAAGGAATGCATCATCCTCTTTACTCAATCACCATTGACACTTCAGTATAACAAACCACACAACACTAACACTACTCTCCGCCGCCTCAATTAATTACATTCTCATCGATATGAACCAAAATGTCTCAAATTATACTTCGCAAAGGCTAACACAGAACATGAGCAAGACCAAAAATCCCTTGTATCACTACAGAGTTCATCCAACAGACAAAGAAAAAGATCAAAAATCCAAACTCCGCCTCTGATTTCTCTCATTGCATTGTCAGTCCATTGAACAGAAAATGAACTACTCTCCGCCTCGACAATTAACTGCATTCTTACCCAGATTAACCACATCATCTGCAAATTTACTTCACAGAGGCCAACACGAAACACAAATAAAACCCAAAATCCCTTCTATCGCTATAGGATGGTCCATTGAACAGAAAAATAATGCTAACACTACTTTCCACCTCCAAAATTAACTACATTCTCATCGAGATTAATCACATTGTCTCCCCTTATGTATTCCAGATTAGCTAACACAAACCACAAATATAACATAAAGCCCCTTCTGTCACTATAAAATTGTCCGTTGAACAGAAAAATAATGCCAACGCTACTCTCCACCTCCTCAATCAAGTAAATTCTCACCTAGAGTAATTGCAAATGTTTCTGAAAGTACTCTACATAAGCTAACACAAACCACAAATAAAACCCAAAATCCCCTTCCATCAATACAGAATTGTCCATGAAAGAGAAAAACAATGCTAACACTACTCTCCACCTCCTCAATCAACTACACTCTCAACCAGATTAACCACATCGTCTCCCGAATATTTCACATAACCATAACACATAACACAAATAAAACCCAAAACCTGGATAGTCCCATTGAATAGAAAAAGAATTCTTACAGTACTCTCCAAGGCGACGATTAACTACATTCTCACCCAGATTAACCACAAATGTTTCTTAATGCACTTGACATAGACCAACACAGAACTAAAAATCCTTTCTTTAGTACAAATTGTTAATTGGAACAGGAAAAAATAAAGTGAAAATCCAGAGGGAGGAAATAAACCTCGAATGACTTGTTGAGTGAGGTAAGTGAGAAACTGATGTAACTGAGGACATGTACAACTCATCGGAGGAGGAGGAGGAGGAGGACGTGTAATCATCATCATCGGAGGAGGATATGTATAACTCATCGGAGCAGGAGGAGGAGGATGTGTAATCATCGGAGGAGGAGGAGG
Organism: Solanum clarkiae; assembly: GCA_011800125.2. Lineage (NCBI taxonomy): Eukaryota > Viridiplantae > Streptophyta > Magnoliopsida > Solanales > Solanaceae > Solanum > Solanum clarkiae. The sequence continues at coordinate 733,625 of JAABOM020000101.1, forward strand.
ATATGTATAACTCATCGGACGAGGAGGAGGATATGTATAACTCATCGGAGGAGGAGGATGTTCACCGATCGCTTTATACTTATAATCCACCAAAATTCACTCCAAAATTTTGATTTTCACTTTTTGCAAATTCACGACACAAAAACAGAAATCGATATGATAGAGAGTGAGATTGAGAGCAAAAATGGCAGCGGGGTTTCTCAGCAAACAGTACTTTAACGAAGTGGGGTGCATCAAACAGTGATTTAGGGTATGTGTCAAAAAATCAGAGAGACCTTTCTTTGACCAATGACTGAAGTTTTACTTTAGTAGAGACAGATGTACAAAGCATTTTGCCTGAGTAGGATTTTTTTCTTTGGGATTAAATTATGGCCATTGGGCCTTTTATTAATAATAAAAGAGGAGTACAAGCAGAAGGCGGGTAAAGGAAGGCCCAACCCGCTAAGCAAAGCCCAACCCTCCCCTACAAAAGCCCCTATATCTGCGTAGACCCCTCAGTTTCCTATTTTGTCTTTCAAAGTACACCAGATGACTCAAACTCACAGCCTTAGGGTTAGAAGTGATGCACCCTTGATGACTTGAACACACAGCCTTAAGGTTAGAAGTGAAGGGTGCTTACCATTCATGCAACTCCTCTTATCTTAAGGAAAGGATAGCACCCTAAGTGATGTGATGTAAATAATTTATTCTAATGTAATATCATTAGTAATTGCTTGCTCGAACTCGTGACTTAATAATTGCTTGCTCTAACTGGTAACTTAGTAATTGTTGGCTCGAACTCGTGACCTATAAATTACATGCCAACTTTATCACTGCTTCAATATTGGTACATAAGTTTTGGATGGTTGTTACCTATTGTAGGGATTGCTTGCCCAAACTCGTGACTTAATTAAGTCACACAACTTTTTCATTGCTTCAATGCACCAAAGCTTTGGATGGTTGTTACCCACTGTAGTACCTATTTGCTTGAACTCGTGACTTGTTAGTTACACGACAATTTTATCATTACTTCAATGTAACAAAGTCTTGGATGGTTGTTACCTACTGTAGTAATTGCTTGCTTGAACTCGTGACTTGTTAGTTACACGACAATTTTATCATCACTTCAATGTAACAAAGTTCTGGATGGTTGTTACCTACTATTGTAATCTAATTTTACCAGTTATCTAAAAGCAGCTGCTTTGACGAAGGGACAATGTTAAAAACATAAAATTAAAAAAAAAAATCTTGAAAGGTTTCATTACATCAACAAGTCACAACCTTTCATAACAGATACTTCTTTGTACTAATTAGCCATCCAAACTCAAATTGCCACCCAAAAAAAATGATGAAATAATTATTCTCTGCCACACAACAACATTAACACTATTCTCTGCCTCCTCAATTAACTAAATTCTTAATTAACTACATCCTCATCAAGATAAAACTGCGACGTCTCCCAAAAGTACCCCAGATAAGCTAAACACAGAACACAAATACGTGAATACAGAATTGTCCATTGAACAGAAAATTAAGGCTAACACTACTCTCCACCTCCTTAATTAAATACATTCTCATCAAGACTAATTACATCGTCTCTCGAATGTACTACACATAAGCAAAACACAAATAAACCAAAAAATCCCTTCCACCAATCAACGTCTCTCAAATGTACTCCACATAAGCTAAACACAAAACAAAAATAAAAACCAAAAAACCCTTCCATCAATACAAAATTGTCCATTGAACAGAAAAATAATACTAACACTCCTCTCCGCCTCCTCAATTAACAACATCAACATCAAGATTAACCACATCGTCTCTCAAATGTACATCCTCATCAAGATTCACCAGAACATTCCCGAAAGTACTCCACATAAACTACTACAAACAAAACCCAAAAACCCCTTCCTTCAATACAGAATTGTCCATCGAACGGCTAAAACTACTCCCCACCGCCTCAATCAACTACATTCTCACCTATATAAACCACAAATTTTCCTAATAAACTTCATATAAATCAACACAAAAACACAAATAAAACCCAAAATCCGCTCCGTCCCATTGAATATAAAAACACTTCTAACACCACTCTTCACCTCCTCAATCAACCACATTCTCACCCAGATTAACCACAAATGTTTCTTTTCTGATAAACTTCAAATCAAACAACACAAAACACAGATAAAAAAGAAGAATGCTAACACCACTCTTCCCCTCCTCAATCAAACCACATTCTCACCCAGAAAAACCACAAATGTTTCTGATAAACTTCAGATCAAACAACACAAAACACAAAAAAAGAAAAAAAAAATTGGTTTTTGAATATAAAAAAGTTGTGGGATTCCATTGGGTATGTTGTTGTTGAATACAAAAAAGAACCACTCTTCCCCTCATCAATCAACCACATTCTCCCCCAGATTAACCACAAACCTTTCCGATACACTTCACACAAACAAACCCAAAACCCAAAATCCTTTTTTTAGCACAAATCATCCATCAAACAGAAAAAAAAAATCCAAAATTCAGAGAAACGGAATAAACCTCGCACGGCTTGCTCCGTGAAGTAACCGATGGACTGATGCTGCGAACCTATCGGAGGATGTGCATCAGTCGTCGTCATCATCACCGACGCCGGCGGCGGAGTCGTCGATGCTGATGGGTGCATGCTGGCCGAGTTGTAGTTGTAATCCATCAAAAATTCACTCCAAAAATTAGATTTTTTTACTTAAAATTGACAATGCAAAAAGGGGAAATCAATATATATACACAGAAAGGGAAAGATTTAGAGCCAAAAGGGTAGGGTTTTTATGTTTTTTTTCCGCCTTTATGAACAGTGATTTTTGGGGATTTGTGTCCTAAAATTCTAGACTTCTTTTGTTACTAATGTATTTCGATACATCCAATGCACAAAGCATTTCGCGAGTAAAATTTAAGAAAAGATTATACTCTTGAGCCTTGAGTGGTGTGGTATGGTGTAGTGTGATATGATTATTATTGGTAATCGTTTAATTGAATTTATTTATTTTTATAAATAATTTTTGTTATTTTATCTTACAATTTGTTTCGAATTTGGATGTGATGTCATTGTACTTTTTACCATTCAATTTGAAAATGTTGAATTCGTGTTACGTTCAAGGATTGTATGAATTCGTTAATGAATTTTTTTTTAGTGATAAATTTCTATTACCAAATGAACGTTTTTACAAGTTTAAATCTCTAGATTGGATATAGTCCCAAACTTAGAGTTTTTTCTTGTTTTGTCTCTCTACTAGCCTTCTAGGGATAGTAATTTAAATTGCTCGTGTAACTATCTAATCTAGGATTAGTACTACTTCTACAATGAATTTCTTAAACACATTGTCTAATGATTTTTTTCTGGAAGAGTGTGATTTTTTTTCTTGCCACACATAAAAGACTACTGTTGCCAGTGTCATTCTGTATAGTTGATCTTCTGGCTTATGTCCATTCTTGTTCATTGATGCCCATGTTAAGTCCTTACTTCATCCTTGATTGCACTTGTAATAGACATCTAATGAAGCATTTTTTATCAAATTTTTCTGCTTTTATGCATTTAAAGAATAGATGTTGATGATCTCATATTCCTTATTGCATAGTGGACACAACATATCACCGGATATTTTCCATTTCTCCGATCTATCTTTTGCATACAACTTTCTGTGTATTGCTAGGTAGAGTATAATTGTCCATACGAGTCTTCTAGGGTTATTACATATCATTCTTCTCCATACAACCTTTCTAAACTCTCTATGAGCTTCTTATACATCTTGTTGATACTATATATTGCTGAATTCATGATTTCAGTTGTGGAAATGCCATCTTTCTATATTCATTGGTATGCTTTTAACATCTTTCTTATCATCCAAGATGTTTGTTTAATGTTTACCTTCTATGACTATCTGCCCTTTAGATAGTATGTGTGAACCCAAATTATTCAAAGTTTATCTTTCTTATAGCCAGGTTCCACAAGTGTTTGAGTATAACTTCTTGATTCTATTTATGCACTTTTGAAGAATTCCAACCATTAGCCATGATTGTTGAACAAGCTACCAGCCACCATTGTTGAACAGCCACCAACTACCATTGTTGTATATTCAAGTGTCAACAATGGTTGTCTTGTGATGTCACCAATGACATCAATGGGGATAGAATTTCCCCTATAAAAGGAGCTGCTGAGCTCCTTCATTCAGTATCACCATCATCACCAAGATGTGTAATCATCACCAAGAAGAGTGTTATCACCAAGAATACCAAAAAAGAGTGTATTGTGTGAGGTTGAGAGTTGTTTTTTTAATCTATTCTTGTAAGTAATAGAATAAATTTTTCTCTCAAATTTGTGTTTACCAACGCTCATTGATCCTTTGGCCTCAACAAGTGGTATCAGAACCAAGTTAGAAGTATTGGTCGAGTTTTCCGGTGAGAGGTCGAATTTAAATTTTTTGAAATTTATTCGAAATCCAATTCTGAGTGCACCATTGGATTCGTCTCATCGAACGGAATCCAACTCACCAAATGGCGACTGAATCGAAGTTCGAACGAGCCCGAAATTCTCGGTCAAAGTTTGGTCAACTTTGCCGGAGTTTCGCCGGAAAAGATGACACTGTTTATCGGAGTTTCGCCGGAGAAGACGACACTGTTCACTGGAGATTCGCCGGAGAAGACGACACTGTTCACCAAAATTTCGCCGGAGAAGACAACCGAAAACACTGTTCATAGCCGGAATGTGCAATAGTTTCATAAATTACAAAGTAACCCCTGAAGTTTTGTAAAAGTTTAGTTTGGTCCCTAAACTTTTTAGAAAGTTCTAATTGGCCCCTGAACTTTCTAAAATTGCATTTTGACCCCTGATATTTTAGAAATTTTAGTTTGGTCCTCCAAATTTTTGAAATTATTATTCTGTCCCAATAGTGGAATTTTGGCTCTGAGGTATCAATTCCACCTTTTTTGACCGTTTCAGATGTAACGGTGAGCTCCATTTTTAAAGATTCAACCTCGTTTTGGTGGATTAAGGTATTGTAAGGTGATAATGATCACAGAAGAGTCAACATCATCTTTCGGAGCAGTTCGCAGCCGAAGAACAAGGGTGGAGAAACATTAGTTACTATTGGAGATGTAGCTTATTGTTCAACCCATAATGAGACATGCCTTCACGCCTCAAGAGAAGATACGGAATGGGTGGTAGATATTGCAGCAACCTACCACGTTACTTCACACAAGGAATACTTTACAACGTACCAAGCTGGAGACTTTGGAGTTGTAAAGATGGGGAATTCCAGTTCCTCTGGGTTGTAGGAATTGGTGATGTCCAGATAAAAACAAGTTCCGGGAGTACAATCACTTTGAAGGATGTCCGTCATGTACCAGATCTTCGACTGAATCTTCTTTCAGATATAGCTCTTGACAAACAGCGCTATGATAATAATTTTGGTAAAGGCACATGGAAGTTGTCAAGAGGCGCTATGATAGTCACTCAAGGACATATTTGTGGCACGTTATACAAGACTCATGTGAAGATAATCGCAGAAAGCCTTAATGTAGTGGAAAAGAAGGCTTCTCAAAATTTATGGCATCAGAGACTCGGCCACATGAGTGAGAAAGGGTTGTCTACCCTGATTAAGAAGGAG
>JAABOM020000101.1:739348-751780 GCA_011800125.2 Solanum clarkiae
TATGAAGGTCCCTCTTCCTATCCCTATACTTTTCCACTAACCTCCGAACCAAATGGATTGCCTCAGTCGTCGACCGCAAGCACCTGAAGCAAATCAAGTTATAGAAATTTGTGTTTTTAAATTTTTTAATTTATTTGATATGTGAATTAGGATAATAGAGATTGCTGACAATTGACTTTGAGATCCATCTTCAACATCAACGTGATAACAAAAATTTAATATAATAATGAAACACAATTGAAGGAAAAATAATATTTTTTGAGACAAACATAAATCATTGTCTAAATATAACAAGTTTTTTTTTCATTTTATTCGAGATTCAACAACTAATCCATATATATATATATATATTGAACTTCTTGAAAAAGGAATTTACTTTTGTTCAATTAATTTTATTTCACATTTTAATTGTTGTTCTCACATTGATATTAAAGATGGATTTCAAAATCAATGACTGATAGTTTCTATTATCGTAATTCGCATATTAAACACATAAATTAAACAATCAAGAAATGCAATATTTTATAGCTTGATTTGTTTTATGTGCTTTAGTTGTTGAAAGGAAATGATCTACAATGATGAAGTTTATGTGGATCGTGGATACGAAAGCATTGATGTGATTATCAAGATAAAAGTGAATTAAATCAAGTTGTATGATTATCAAGATAAAAGTGAATTAATATTTATTATATGAGATCAATAAAAGTGAATTAACTCAAAAAAGCAATCTCATATAATACTTTCCATGAAAAAGCACTTGAAGAAAAATATTTCGTTGTCAAAAACTTTTTAACAATAAACTAAATAAAACTAAAAATACTTGTTAACAGTGCTTGCGAAAATTTCTACATTCAACATTTAACAATAATGACTGTTAAATTTTGAATTCGTGATATTTTTTTCGAGTGCTTTTTCATGATAAACTAAATAAAACTAAAAATACTTGTTATTTTTTTCGAGTGCTTTTTCATGATAGACTAAATAAAACTAAAAATACTTGTTAACAACACTTGTGTGAAAATTTCTACATTCAACATTTAATAATGACTATTAAATTCTGAATTCGTCTTTACACACAAAGCTATAATCCAAATTAACTCAAACGAGCAAAAAATTACACGACAGAGCAAACAAGTCCTCCTATTTACCGCGATAGTTTAAAAAAATTACAATATTTATAAATCACAACAACCTAGAGAATGAAGTTGAAAATTTGAAGAACCAGGTTCTTTAAGCTCAAGAACAAGAACCTGGTTCATTTTTCTACTTCTCCATTTCGTTCTTCTCGCGCTTACTTCAGTCACAGAAGCTTCGTTGATGAAAAGGAATCTCTAAAAATCCGCTCCTCAAATGGCGCTACGTCAACTCTCCCGATCCCCCATCCCATCTTTGATGGTGAAATTCTTTCCTCCGCGGACGTTACATCATCACTCTGTTGCTTCAAGAATGGAAATCCTTCTCTAATATGGTTTGATAGTTGTTTTTCCATCATGAGCTCTCTTCGTGTTTGAGCAATCTCTTCTGCAATAATCTCCTCTCTGATACGCTCCTTCTCAATCTCTCTCATGATTGCCTCACGCGTACTGACAGGTTGCTGTTGGATATGATCAAGCTTGTTTTCACAACGAGGCGTTATGTAGCCAGCTGAAAGTTGTGATGAACATAGCAAAGAGCAATAACTTAAGTCTCAAAATACAAACGATAACCAAACCATAATTTGGACAATGTAGGCACCAAGAAGTTGAAACTTAGAAAATTATCTCTTCAAAACATGTGGATGAAAGTGTGCGGGATCCGACACGGGCGCAACAATATTTTTAGAGAGTCTGAGAAACATAGCTTAATACTAACACTACTCTCCAGTCTCCGCCGCCTCAATCAACTACATTCTCATCGAGATTAACCACAATGTCTTCACATAGGCTAACACAGAACACAAACAAAACACATAAGCCCCTTCCATCACTACAGAATCTTTCAACAAACAGAGAAATAAAAAGAGTAAAAATCCTAGATCTGCCTCGGATTTCTCTCATTGCATTTTCAACGTTAGATTTCCTGAATCCCACACTTTTACCAATTTTCCTGAAAATCACCCTCTTTACTCAATAACTATTGCCACTTTAGTATAATAAACAGTACGACAACACTAATACTACTCTCCGCCTCCTCAATTAACTACATTCTCATTGAGATTAACCATAATGTCTCCTAATGCACTTCACAAAGGCCAACTCAAAACACATATGAAACCGCAAAAATCCCTTCTATCGTTGCAGAATTTATGATTGAACAGAAAATAAGGCTAACACTATTCTCCATTTCCTCAATAAACTACATTATTTCCAAAAAGTCAGTTGGAGGAAGCTGGTTTGTGACAACATTGGCCTACCTAGATGGATTTTCGGTCTAAGGCTAGCTGATCTAGGAAGGCTCAACACAACGGACAGGGATTGACTACAAATCAGATGTGTCGACTTTGTGAGGTGGAGAATGATACCATACATCGTCTGTTTTTCACTTGTAATGTGCCTTCCCAGGTGTGGCAAAAGTTGTAGTTACAGTGTAATATCAGGGGAACGTCTTGTGAACTGAGCTTAAATGGCCTGAACAACATGCTAAAGGAAGAGGTCCAAATGTTGAAATCTATAGAATGATGCTATCTGCTACTGCCTATTTTCTTTGAAACGAACGAAATCTCAACATCTTAAGAGAGTTCCCAAGCTCAATACTTAGCTTGAAGAACACAAATTCCATCCTGTTTATCCCTTTTTCTTAAGGGATTAAGCGGTTAAAAACACACCTGAACTATCCAAGGGTGTGGCCTAGTGCCATAGAATACTAAGGTTCAAATCCCTGCAAAAACAAGATAATACTAGGTGATTCTTCCCGTCTATTTTACCCTCATTAGACAGAGTTACCTGGTACCTATTCCTAATATCAAGTGGCAAGTATCCCGTGAAATTTGCAAAAGTGAGTTTTACAACCCAAAAATCTAAGTTGCTAGGACTCTCCAAAATATTGCCGCACCCATGTTGGATCCTTCATTTATACACTATTTTTGAAGAATCCAACACGCACCCATCGACATTTTTAAAGAGTCCGAGCAACATAGCCAACAATTTTCCTTTTCTTACTTAACTATCACCATCTATGTATTAAAACATACCTCAACTATACATTATTCCCTTTTCCTACCTCAACTATCACCATCCTTAGGAAAAGGGAAGATAATTCAAATTAGAAAAAAAGAAAACAAAGTAATAGTTGAGGTGAAAAAATTTAGTCTTGACATGTTTTTAGACCAAAAGAATAGATTTTGCTTAAAATGAATTTTCACTAAAGAATTAATCATCAAACATATAAATACAACAAACCCCAAAATTCCTTTCATCACCAAGAAACTATTCATCAAACATGAAAAAAGGAGGAGGGGGGGAGGACCTCTAATGGCTTGTTGAGTGAAGTAAGTAGGAGTTGAAAAATGACTCATTGGAGGTTGTTGGCTTTGTGATAATTGTTCATCCATCAAAATTCACTTCAAAATCCACAAAATGGCTTTGTGGAAATCAAGATTTTGGAGACCAAAAGAAGATAGGGTTTCCCTTTTGACAAGATATTTTTTTTTGTTAAAAAAGAGAATTATTTTTAAATTTGTGATTTAAAAGTTAAAATGGTGTGGTTATAAAATAGAGAGTAAAAAGAAAAATTTAAAATTAAAATATTTTTAAATGATAGCTAGATGATATTTTTTTACAACAGATTAAAAAGGAAAGAATATCATATAAAATAGGATTGAGTAATAAAATTATCAACGTTATATTATTAATAGAGTGTCAGCACATTTGATCTCGTTAGTTTAACATGACTTTAGCTTATTCAGAATATGACCTTAGATGTGAATATATGAAGGTCGAGAATTAATGTACAAGGATAGTAAGTAATCATGTGTTATTGTTCTTTAGACGTGGAATAAGTAGTGGTCTAACCTCCTATTCTCCGCTTTCGGCATCGATAATATTATATCTTTAGTAATCACATATTTTTTTATTCTTCAATATATGTCACTATCTCTTATTTCATTTGCTTTGTATCTTGCTCTTTTGTTGCCTTTTTTTTTTCTATCCCGCTTTAAAATTTTTTATATATATTTTACTCTTAGAAATTATAATAAGTATGTTGTTAGTGAAGATGTTAATTAAATTTTCAACTATAGTACTAGAAGAATAAGGCACTAAAGACTACAAGATCCAACATTTTAGTGAGTTTGAATCTTGAATAAATTATTTCCTAAAGACTAGCAAAAACCAAATTTTCTATTACTTATATAGGAACTTAATTAATCACTTAGAACTTAACTCTATTTCCACTACATAAAAGTTTATTAAACTTTCTTTTCTTCTTGAAAAATTTTTGTTACATAAAATAAAATATTTTAGAAATGGCTACAAGATGTGAAATTTTCTTGGAGATTTTACTTGCAATCTTGATTCCACCTCTTGGAGTTTTCTTTAGACATGGTTGCTGCAGTGTAAGACAACCCTCCCCCCACCCCTTCATGATTATTTTTTTAGTCATTTTTTTATATATCTAGTATCTTTTGTTTTTGGGGTGTGATATTTTTGAGACGAGGATTTTTCGAAAACAACCTCTCTATCTCTATGAGGTAGTGGTAAGGTCTGCGTATATTTTATTTTCCGTAAATCCTACTTGTAAGATTCCACTGAGTATGTCATTTTTTTGTTGTTTGTTCTTGTAAATATTTTTATTGCATGTTTATGATCAAGAAGTTTATTTAAACAACTCTTCTTAAAAAATTATAATGGGTATATAAGTCAAAAATTATTTTATATATATATAATGAAAATTTTAATTATATTACAATTCTTTGATCGTTAAAGCCCCACATCGAAAGTCTATTAAGTTGATGCATCAAGCTTAGTGATCCTATATGATGCTTTTTTAAAAATAAATTTTAGACGATATACATCTGAATTAGTCATATGAATTTGAGTATCAAAGAGTCAAATACTTATGATCTTTCTAACACAATAAATTTTGCTAGTTACTTTGATTATTATTATTATTATTAATTTAAATTTTTTTAAATTTATTTTTTCTTTTTTGCAGTGTGAATTCTTGATTTGCTTGGTTTTAACTCTACTAGGATATATTCCTGGAATTATTTATGCAATTTATGCAATTGTGGTTCATGGGCATGACCAAGATGAAGAATGGAGGCCTCTCACAGCCTAGTTATTATAATCTTTTTAATTATATTTTATTTTAGTTTTGGAAAATAGGAAAATAATAATTCTAGATTCATTTGATCTAGAAAATACTTGTTAATTGATATTCTATGGTTCTTGAAAAAAAAAAAAGTTTTAGCATGTCTTATTTTCCAAAGATTCACTATTTTTTCGCTTTGGGGTATGATGGAATAAAACAAAATGACTCTTTAAACTGTCTGCGCTTCTTTCAAAATTGTGAAGTAGCAGTTAGTCAATGCAACTTTCGACGCTCATCATGGGTCATTCGGAAACAGTCGCGCTATATTTTTAAACATAGGGGTCAGGCTGCGTACATCCGACCCTCCCTTACCCTGCAATGGGCGGGAGCCTTTGAGGCATTGGGGTAATATTGTTGTTGTTGTTAATTAGTGGTAGATTAATATAAAGTTGATTTGGGACTTTATAGCAGATATACATAGATATACTTATTATTCGTGCAAATATAATTAGATAAAAATATTCTATATGCAAGAATATACTTATTCTACGTACGAAAATATAATTGAGTTGACAAATTAAACACATGTGTTACATAATATTATCGCGATTAAATAAATATATTATTTTCTTTTTAATTTTTCTGCTTTTGGATGGTCAGAAAACAATAATTCCCAAAAAAATTTATTTAGAAAATACTAATAAAAAACAATACTATATGCTTTGACATTCTTTAATATCAAAATAAATATAATCTTTGGTTATGGCTATTATTCCAACTTAATATTGCCTATGGTCTCTTATTTTCCAATTAATTGTGGTACTCAATGTATTTGCTATCTTATTTTTTGTTCTTAACAGTTCGATTTTCATTTTACCCAAATAAGAAAATACTCATAAAATAAATATATGACTTCTCTAACTATTTGACACAATACAATGAGATATAGTAAAACAAACAAATCAAATTGAGCACCTAAACTTAATAATATGCAATATTTAATCTCATATTCTAACTTACTTTTCAGCAGAAGGGTTATACATTGGAAACCAAACAAATACATGATCTACGAATATCGATTTAGTATCAAGTGATGTTATATTGTTAATATTTAATATTATAAAGGACTAAAGTAGTAAACTATTATAGTCTTAATGAGTTATCGGTTTACCCAATAACCCAATACTAAAAATCAAAATCAAACTGAAGTCGAGAATTTTTTTTTATAAAACCACTAAAAACTCATTAAATTAATAATCTAATAACAATAAATTAATAATATTTTTTTAATTTGATTTATTCATCGGTTGAATATTTTTACACCCCTATTAAATCAATCATCACCATACATACATGTACATTATAATAAATGATGACATGTGATGAATTTAGTTGTGTGAACGATTTCTTTTCTTTTTTATAGTGACTTAATTACCCTCTTATATTCCACACACACAATATTTTTTTAAAAATATATGTCTTATCATTGATATTATTTTCCTTTTTGTTTTGTCAACTCATATATGGAAAAAAAAAAAAAAACCAAAGATCAAATCTCTACCACATTATGCCTCATTATAACGAGCTTCCACAAATTTGAAAGCAATAAATGTATATTGTGTGACTCACGTGATGATTTAATATTTAATTTAAGAAATTTAACATCGTAATATATTAGAATAGGTATATCTTCTATCAACAAAGATAATATATGAATATGTGATATATTTTGTCAGATACGTCACTCTTATGCGATGTAACAAAATATGATGTATTGAAATAGATGTGTGGTGTATCAATAATGGTAAAATCTTTAAACATGATGTGTAGATATGTTGAGTGATATATCAGAAGAGATGTATTTTGTATCGACAAAGATAATATATCAAGATGTAATATATCAATATGTTGAGTGATGTATTCGTAATTTCAAAATTTTGAAGGACTTTTATAACGTGAAAAAAGATAAAAATAATAAATAATTAAATTAAATTGTCATTTTATTTGACTTATTATATATGCAAATTGTCAAATGCCAACTCATTGTGGCATTTGAGTCATCATCATTTCTCCTCACCCCTTCAAAATACTCCTGTGGTGTCTTCAAGAATGGACTCAAGATGTGCAATTCTATGTGAAGTTTTACTAGCAATCTTTCTTCCTCCTCTTGGTGTTTGCCTTCGCCATGGTTGCTGCACTGTAAGATCCCCTCTTTTCCTTCTATTTATCCATAAAAAATTTGAAGAAGATTCAATTTTTTTGCATATTATTGGAAACTTTGATTTGGGTGATTGCTTGATTGGGATGAACTAAAAAGGGTGTTTGAGAATCGGGTGATTATTGATGTGAGTGAAAAAAGATTCAATTTTTTTTGCATATTCTTGGAAACTTTGGTTTGGGTGATTGTTTGTTTGGGATGAACTAAAAAGGGTGTTTGAGAATTTGGGTGATTAGTGATGTGAGTGAAAAAAGATTCAATTTTTTTGGCATATTCTTGGAAACACTGATTTGGGTGATTGTTTAAGGGGATGAAGTGAAAAGGGTGTTTGAGAATTTGGGTGATTAGTGATATGAGTGAAAAAAGATTCAATTTTTTTTGCATATTCTTGGAAACTTTGCTTTGGATGATTGATTGTTTGGGATGAACTAAACAGGGTGTTTGAAAATTGGGTCAATTGTTTTAGGTGATTTAGTGATGTGGGTAAAAAAAAATTCAACTTTTGTTTTTGTAATCTTTGTTAAACTTTGATTTGGGAGATTTTATTGGGGGATGAGCTGAAAAGGGTGTTTGAGAATTGGGTCGATTGTTTAAGGGGTTTAGTAACAACAACAACAACAAAAGTACCTAGTGTAGACCTACAAAGTTGGGATAGAGTGTACACAGATCTTACTAGGGCCTTAGAGGTAGGGAAACTATTTTTGGACAGATCATTGACTTTATTTAGTGATGTGGGTGAAAAAAGATTCAATTTTTCTTGTAACTTTTGTTAAACTTTGATTTCGATGATTATTTTCTGGGGATAAACTAAAAGGGGTGTTTGAGAATTGGGTCAATTGTTTAAAGGGGTTAGTGATACAATAACAACAATTATATCCTTTGCAGTCCTACTAAGTGGGATTAGATCTGAGGAGGATAAAGTGTATGTAGACCTTAGATCCTTTGCTCTATTTAGTGATTTGTATGAAAAAGATTCAATTTTTTTGTTTTGTAATGTTTGTTTAACTTTGATTTGGGTGATTGTTTTTTGGGAATGAACTAAAAAGGGTGATTGAGAATTCAGCCAATTGTTTAAGGAGATCTAGTGATTCGACAACAACAACAAAAAAAAAATATATCCCATGTAGTCCTGCAAAGTGAGATCTGACGAGAACAGAGCGTGTCCAGACCTTATCTCTACCTTATAAAGGCAAAGATGCTATTTTTAGCAGATCTTTGGCTCTATCTAGTGATTTGGGTAAAAAAAGATTCAATTTTTTCTTGATTTTTGTTAAAACTTTGATTTGGGTGATTCTTTTTTGGGAATGAACTATAAAGGGTGTCTGAAAATGGGTCAATTGTGTAAGGGAGTTTAAAGATACAACAACAAACATACCCATTGTAGTTCTATAAAGTGGGATTGCAGAGGTAGAAAGACTATTTTCAATAGACTATCAGCTCTATTAAGTGACGTGGATTAAAAAAAATTCAATTTCTTTTGTAATCTTTGTTATACTTTAATTTGGGTGTTTGTTTTTGGGGATGAACTAAAAAGGGTGTTTGAGAAATCTTTCAATTGTTTTGGGGGATTAGCTATGTAAAGTTTTCATTTATTTACTTTTTTGGTAATATTTTGCAGGTGGAGTTCTTTATTTGCTTCATTTTGACCATATTGGGCTATGTTCCTGGAATTATCTATGCTCTTTATGCAATCCTCTGTATTCAAAGTGAACCACATTACCATCATTACTACTCTCTTGCTTGATAGTACAATTCCTTTTTTCATTTTGCTTTGTTGACTACACCACTTGAGATTGTGTGGTTGTTGTCTTGTTTATTCTTGTATTGTAATTTAAACTTGTACCCATTGGATGAATTGTACTCTATGTCACTTGATTTGAATCAACTTTGCATTTTAAGTTTAAAGATTGAACCTTTATAGCCCTTAGTTTTGAGGTGTTGTATTTAATTTCTGATGAGAATGTCCCACATTGGACAGGGATAAGGTCTCGAGATTTCTTATATGGCTTGGGCAATTGTTTTTTCTTTGAGCTAGTTTTTGGAATATGAGTTAAGCTCGTTATGGTAGACTCGCTGGTTAATGATTGTGCGCGCTCTAGGCCGGATAATGTCTAGGTGTGGGGGAGGTGATAAGGATGTCCTACGTCAGATTGGGACAAGAACTTGTGAATTCTTATATGACAATTCTTCTTCTTTTGAACTAGCTTTTGGGTGTGAATTAGGTGAAGACTTAGAGCATGTTTGGATGAGCGTATTGCTTTTAACTTATAAGTCAAAAACTATAAGTTAGGAATCCTAGCTTATAGCTTTTAACTTATTTTGGTCATTTTGGCTTTAATAACAAGTGCTTATAAGCACTTTTTTAATTTACCCTAACACTCAAAAAGTATTTAAAAGCTATTTTAACATAAAAGCATTTAAAATAAATCAATCCAAACAAGCTTTAAATTTGATTATTTCTTAGAGTGTTGATTAGATATAGAGTCAATGTGGTGGAACTAAGTGTACATGAAAGATTATGTATTGGTGTTGTGTGTTTCTAAAGTAGGAAATTTTGGGGAGAAATTTAAGTCATACATGTTTGTAGAAAGTTTGAGAAGTCATATCTATATTCTTCATAGCATTGAATGCCTCCACAATCTTTGAAAGACATTCTTCATGGTTAGTTGATTGGCTACTTAAACTTTCAAATGGTTAGTGATGATTCAACGTTCTACTTTATGATTCTCTTCCTCGTCTCCACTTCCTCTACCCCAAACATGAGTTGGTATGACTGGTGGGGTAAGGGTAGGGGTATGGGTAGAGCCATTTTCCCGCTTAGTTACCAACTTTCAATTCAAATGCCATCGATAAATGGTTGAAAAACTTGACATGAAATCAAAAGTTTAAAATCTTGACTTAAAAAAAATCACTTTTAACTTCAAAATTCATAAACATCTATATAACATAAAAAAAATTCCTTTCATAATCCCACTAAATATATAAGTCTCTAAAACATGAACAAGGATACAATTACTAGACAAGAGAATTGTTAAAGTTCACATATAGTACATTTTAAAACATTCAAAAAATATATACTTTGCACAATTTAATTTATCATTAATAGCTTATCATAATAACTAACATAAAATATGAGATAAGTGATTAAATAATTCATGAAATTCACCTCAAAGTGAAATCTATTACTCTCTTCGTCCCAAATTATGAAATGCAATTTGATTTAACATGGACTTTTAAGGAAAATGATTTTTTTTATACATGTGGTCTAAATTTTATTTGTGTGACTATAAATCATTTCACCAAACATAAAATAAGCATTTTAAAGCTAAATTACTAGATATATAAATCTGTCAATTTACAACTATAACAATACATCTAGCATAATCACACCAGTAAACTTTTTTCTTTTCTTTTATTTTATTTATTACATTTCATTTAGTTCGAGCTGTTGCAAGTAAATTGTAAAAAAAATATTCTTATGTAGTTAGAAGTCTTTCTTTAATTTGAGTGTAGGGGTAGTTGTATAAGTCCTCAACATGACACATAGTTTCTAAATTATTTATTATTTTTCCATCAAAATTAATCAATATAGTACACAAAGACATGTGGCAGGTCATGTGTGAACAATTTAAAAAATATTTGTAAGTGTCCTAGTTTCATACACAAAAACTCAAAAAATATTTTAAAATGTCTTTATCCAATAAACATTACTATTTTCTTTTTAATTTGGTCAAACTGATATTTAGAAGCCATCTGTCTTGCATTTACATTACAGGTGTGTCCAGGATAAAAGTTCAGAATGTTAATTATTTACATTTTTTGAAAAACTATTTATAATGTTTCGTTTACCACGGCTAATAAGATTATGAATGAGATCATTCAGGAGAGTTAGGGGTGATCTTTGTGATAGACAAGATGAGGAAAGCCAGATTATGATGGTTTGGATATGTGCAGAGAAAAAATACCGATGCTCCTTGGATTTAAGATTTATGCGGAGAGATAGAGGTAGAGGTAGATCAAAAAATATTGGGGAAAAGTGATTAGAAAGGATATGACGAAACTGTATCTCATCGAGAATATGATCTTAGGTAGAAAGGAGTGGAAGTCACGTATTAAGGTAAAAGGTTAATAGGCTTGTAAGGGTAGGATGATGTCTGGCCTTGTGATATAGTAGGTTAGTAGGATTAGACATGTTTTTATATCTTGTGTTGTTACTGTTCGACTTATATTTGTTACTTTTATTATATTTATACACATATCATCAGCTTTCCACTTTAGTCGATTTTCTTTTTTCACATCTACTATCTTCTGTTTTTAGGACTTGATATTTGAGACGAGACTCTTCTGAAAACAATCTTTCTATCTCTATATATGAAGTAGTAGTAAAGTTTGCGTACATTTTACCCTCCTCATATCTCACTTATAGAATTTCACTGGATATGTTATTTTTATTATTTGTTTTGTAAATTTAATTTTTTACGTCATTTTAGTTTCAATTATTAAGTGCATATCTTTCTTTTTCTAAATAAATTTCACCGTTCTACTGTCACAACTAATAATTATTATCGACACATTCGTGATTATCAATTATCATCACGGTATTGCCTACCACTTAGAATTACTATCTATAATGCTCACCATCATTATATATTAACAAGTATCGTTATTAATTATCAACACCATTATCAGTTATCTATCTCAATTGTCATATATCATGATCACCTACGATCGTTAAAGATTACGCACTCACAATTCCACCATAAATTAACACCTAATTTAGAGGAGGATATTATTGTCTCCCATAATTTTTGTATTTTCTTAATATAAAACTAGTTTAATCGTCTTAATTTATAAAATTATGTTTAATTAAATTCCAAAATTTAAAAATATAACTAAAAAAATTATAAATTATAATCTACAGTAACTTATCGAATATTTATTTAAATATACATCATCTCATTAAATAATAAAATGATTATATATTA
>JAABOM020000101.1:751880-763276 GCA_011800125.2 Solanum clarkiae
AATTTTTAAAATACTAATTAAAAATAAATAAATAAATTGTGAGCCATAAATTTTGAGTAAAAAAACTAAAAAAGTACTATCATGATTTGAGAAATATGTAATGGTTTTTTTTTCCCCCCTATAAATCTAATGGTTGCATTTTTCACTAAGTCATCATTTCCCCACACTTAAGCCCCTTTTGAAATCAAGAATGGAGATTACATGTGCACTTGTTTGTGAAATTTTACTTGCAATCTTGCTTCCCCCTCTTGGTGTTTGCCTCCGCAATGGTTGCTGCACTGTAAGATCCTCTTTTACCTTTTTTAATATAAAAAAGATCTTTTTTAAATAATTTTTTGAAGTTGCTTTGATTTGGGTGATTGTTTTTGAGCATGAGCTGAAAAGGGTGTTTGAGAATAGAGTTGTTTGTTTTAGGGGATTTAGTGATGTGGGGTTTCTTTTCTTCTTTTAAAAATTGCAGAAAGATTCAATTTTTTTGAAATTTTTGTTGAAAATTTTCAGTTGGGTGATTGTTTTGGGGGATGAACTGAAAAGGGTGTTTGAGAATAGGGTTGATTGTTTTAGGGGATTTAGTGATGTGGGTGTTTTTCTTTTTCATGAAATTGAAAAAAGACTCAATTTTTTTGAAATTTTTGTTAAAATTTTCACTTGGGTGATTGTTTTGGAGGATGAACTGAAAAGGGCATTTGAGAACAGGGTTGATTGTTTTAGGGGATTTGGTGATGTGGGGTTTCTTTTATTCTTTTTGAAATTGCAGAAAGATTCAATTTTTTTTGAAATTTTTGTTGAAAATTTTCACTGAGGTGATTGTTCTTGAGGATGAACTGAAAAGGGTGTTTGAGAATAGGATTGATTGTTTTAGGGGATTTAGTGATGTGGGTGGTTTTCCTCTTTGAAATTGCAAAAAGATTCAATTTTGGTGATTGGTTTTTGGGATGAAGTAAAAAGGGTGTTTGAGAATTGACACAATGGTTTAAGGTGATTTAGTGATTTTTCTCTTTTTCCTTGAAAATTTCCAGGTGGAGTTCTTGATTTGCGTGGTGTTGACCATATTGGGCTATGTTCCTGGAATTATCTATGCTCTATATGCAATTCTCTGTATCGAACGTGAACCACGAATGGATCACTATGAAACTCTTGCTTGATCATTGTTGAATGTACCATTTCAGATTGTGTGCTTGTTTTCTTGTTTTGCTTGTAAATTAAACCCTATGTTGCTCGGACTCTCCAAAGATGCTGCAGTGCTCTGTGAGATCCTAAGAAAAATGCACTATTTTTGGAGGATCCCACAGGCACCTGTCGGCATTTTTCAAGGGTCCTTTTGGCTCCAACTATGGATGTATTGTACCCTATGTCGCTTGTTCTTAATCCAACTCTTGCAGTTTAAGTTTATGGATTGGTAATTTATAACCTTTTCTTCTAAGGTCTTTAATTTTTTAAGTGTTTTGATTCTTACTTGAGCTGAAGGTCTATTGGAAACGATCTCTCTACCTTCACAAGGTAAGAGTAAAGTTGCAGAATTATAGTGGATATGTTGTTGTTGTTGTTGTTTTGTGACGATGAATGCTTAATTTGTGAGAGAGATCAGATAAACGGTGTTGGAATTAGCTATAGGGAGAGATAGATAAGCTCCTAATTATAGTATTGATCCATTTAGCTATTTGGTTTTTGATTTGGTGGTACTATATTTCAAGCTTTGATTTGTTGTTATTCCCTAAAGTAGGAAACTGTGGATATACATCTATGTAGTATGTAGCTACATGAAGTGATTCTTGAAACTTTATCCGACTTCAACGGGATGCACAATCTTAGAACTAGGCTAGCGTTTGGGGTTTAGTTCAAAAGGCAAAAGTTGAAGGACTTGCGACTTATCACATGTTCCAGTTTTGTGTGCTGTACGAACTCAGCTTGATATTTAAGTAGAAAAGAGTAGAGGGGCTGACCCATTATTCTCGAGTTTTGAAGGTTGTTGCTGGTTGCAAAAGTGGACTGACGGATTTCTTGGTCGATCAAAAGAAAGTTGGAACTAGGCTAGTCAATAGACCAGTTAGTAATAAGCAAGCCTTCATCTTAGAAATATGTTGTTATCAAACAGGTTATCCTGGGGGGAAATGAAGAAATGAAATTATCCTGTTTATTAGGCTCAAAGTTTCTCTTAGGCATGTTACTCGAGTCAAAGGTCTTCCAATAACAACTTCTCTGTCTCTAAAAGGTAGGCTTAAGGTCTCTGTATGCTTTATTCCCTTCAGGTCTCACTTGTGGAATTATATTGAACATGCTATTTTATTGTTGTAGTTTCTCTTATGCATGCAAGGTTTTGACGATCTTATATATGTCGATATCAATGATGACTCATTATCTCGATGAATCATTTCTTCGGATAGATGAATTACCTTTGTTTATTGAAAGAAAAGAATTGGAAGAAATGTTAATAGGTTTAAAAAGTAGTAGTACATATTTGATGGATTTTTAAGACAAATAGAGAATTTAAACTAAAGCTTTTGAGTCAATACTTGTACCTATACTCGTAACTATATGAACGAAAAATAATTTTTGATTAATATATTTCGTATAACTTTTTGTATACATAATATAATGTTTTGATGAGGGGTGTCTGTTTGGCCTCTCTACACTATGTTTTGCTACGGTTTTGATTTTGATCGATATATCATGAAAAAAGAAAGTCCTTTGATACAGGCACAATATATTTTTTTCTACCTATTTGTTCGCCTTCTCTAAGTCAAGTAATGATGACCCATTAAAGACTAATACTTCATAGCAAGTTAACGAAGGCTCTCGAAATAAGAATTCAAAGAATCAACCAATAAAAAAAAAACGACTTTATCTCTTCGAAAGAAGAATAATCCTGCTTACTTAAATTATTTACATTTATTTCCCTTCATGGAAAGAAGTTCCATTCATACTGTTATTCGATTATGTCATGTCTAGTCGTGGGTGATTCCTACCTAGTATCAAAAATTAAAATTATCTTAGCTCCTTATGTATACATACACAACCGCTTAAACTTGGCCTCGATTGGTAATTAGATACTTTACGTGTTTACATCTAGACATCTCAACTTGTTCTTAGCTAAACACTCCAAACTCATCTAGATGTACTTGTTCAAAATTGGAGTGTTTAATTACCCGCTTGCGCCAAATTTAAATGGTTATTGTGAGACTAGACTATATAAAAGCTCTTTCCTTCGTTCTTACATTTCGCGTTCGAGTCCCCCTCGCAATGAAGTTACCTTTGTTAGGCAGTGTTTTAACCTTTCAGCGCGAATCCAGATTTAGTCAAGCTTCACGAACCAGATACTAGATAGGAAACCATATATATATATATATATATATATATATAAAAGCTCTTTCATTTCCCTCCATATAAAGAAGCTCAATCATGCCTGTGACATCAAATTCCTATTCACAGCTCAACAGTATATCCACAAAAATCCTCCATTTCTTGACCAAAACCTCCATTTCACCTTCTCAAATTTCCCAAATCCAAGCTCAAATCATCCACCACAATCTCCATTTCGACACCACCATAGCTCATAACTTCATCTCTGTATCCAAATCTTTAGGTCTCTTAAACTCTGCTTTCACCCTTTACACCAAACTCATCAAGAAACCCCACATCTTCATCTGCAACACTCTGATTCAAGAATGTTCACATTCCCAAACCCCAGTGCTGAAGCAGAATGCGGTTTCCATGTACGCCCATATGCATAAAGAAGGTATTTTTCCGAACAATTACACCTACCCTTTTGTTCTAAAGTCTTTATCTGATCTCAAGAAGTTGAAATTAGGCCAATCTGTGCACACCCATGTTGTGAAATGGGGTTATGTTTGTGATATTTATGTGCAGAATTCGTTGTTGAATTTGTATGCTACTTGTGATGAAATTGGGGTTTGTCACCAACTGTTCAATGAAATGCCTCAGAGAGATAGAGATGTTGTTTCGTGGACGGTTTTGATTATGGGTTATAGAGATTGTGGGAAGTTTGGTGATGCACTTGTTGTGTTTGAGAGAATGAGGGATTCCGGGGTGGCGCCTAATCGGGTAACAATGGTGAATGCATTGTCTGCTTGTGCTAATTGTGGTGCTTTAGATATTGGGGTGATGATACATGATGAAATAAGGAGGAAAGGATGGGAAATGGATGTGATTTTGGGTACTTCATTGATAGATATGTATGGGAAGTGTGGGAAAATCGAACACGGTTTTTGGGTATTTCAAGAAATGAAACATAGGAATGTGTATACTTGGAATGCTGTCATCAGGGGGTTGGCGTTGGCTAAAAGCGGGGAGGAAGCAGTGCGATGGTTCTTCATCATGGAGCTCGAAAATGTCAAACCTGATGAAGTGACTTTAGTAGCCGTGCTTTGTGCTTGTGCGTATTCTGGGATGGTTGAACAGGGCAGAGAAATCTTTTCTTGGTTGATGAATGGAAGGTATGGATTTCCACCTGGTGTGAAACACTACGCTTGTATGGTTAATCTGTTAGCGCGTTCTGGGCTTTTAGAAGATGCGTTCAGGATGATCAAAGAGATGCCGGTAGAACCTACAAAGAGCGTTTGGGGAGCATTGCTTGCTGGCTGCAGACTTCATGGAAATCAAGAATTGAGTGAGTTTGCAGCTTGGAAACTTATAGGATTGGCTCCAAGGAACTCGGCCTATTACGTCGTGCTGGCTAATTTATATGGTGAAATGGGAAGGTTTAACGATGCGGAGAAAATTCGAGTGTTGATGAAAGAGAGGGGATTGTCAAAGGACTTGGGTAGTAGTTCAGTTGAACTTGAGGATCAAAAGGATTTACTAGAGTTGTTAAGGTGACAACAAGGTACATTTTAGTGATGCTTCAAAGAACTTTTCATTTACAATAGAGGGAAGTTAATGTGTTCATTGAACTCTTGCTTGGTCATTCCTACCCTTCGATGTTCGGACTCTTTAAAAGTATCAGCGGATGCATGTCGAATTCACCAAAAATAATGTAGTTTTGGAGAATCCGACAGGGATAAGGCATAGTGAAGAGTTTGCACAACTTAGTTCCTACCATGATCTTGTGGTGATCAAGCATCAATGAGACAAGTAATATATAATGCTCAAACTCGACCTCAACTGACAAGTGAACTCTCTAATTTTGAATATGCATATCTAGACACCTCAACTCGTCTCCACTATATCATTTGAACACTCCAACTTACAAAATGATTATACGGACACCTTCAATATTTATGTTTGCCATCAGTGTCGATTTGAATTGTTCAGGTGTCAGTTGGGACTAAGTTCAGGTGTTTAAACATCATGCACTCTCAAAGTTAAAAGTACTTACTTGCTAGCTGAAGTCGAATTTGAGCCTATGTTTTAGGTATTATGCCTACAAATTTAACACATATACAACCTTTTTAAAACTTTATTTAGGTGAGACAAATATAGTACAAAATGATACCTTATAAACTATGAGAACCAATCATCTAATTTCAAAAATCTTCCTCCCTTTTTAAATAGCGTGTCAAATCAAATGATATTACATAAAATAAGATGAAAAAAATATTACCAAATTTTACACTAAAATGTTATTGTATTGTTTTAGTATAAATCAATTTCAATCTATTTTAGTTAAAGTTTGCTAAAAGATTTGTATAATAAAATAATATTAAAATATTTAATAAAGTGAATTGGTGCAACCTCCAAAACATTATCTATAAAAAATAAAAATAAAAAATAAAAAAATCATAACTATTTTCAGAACACAAAAGTTAGAATTTTTTGAAATTTTCTCCATAAATTTTCTGTATTTGTTATTTTTTTCCCCCAAAAATGGCTAAGGAAGAAGAGAAAATCGGTTCGCTTCCGGTCTGCAACTGGGCCGAGTTAACTCAGTTATGCCTCGTTAACATCTTCTCTCGTCTCTCCATTGAAGATCGATGGCGAGGTGCCATGTTTGTATGCAAGCTTTGGTTACAAGCATGTAAGGATCCCAATCTCAACTCGGTAATCGATCTCGAAACTTACTTCATCGAATCGGTCTCTGAGTCGGCGTCGAGTCGTTACTGGAATGTTGAATTTGAGAGAAAAATCGATTCTATGGTTCGATCTGTTGTGATTTGGAGTGATAGATCTCTGAGTGTTGTTCGGGTTAGACACTGCTCTGATCGTTCCATTGGTTTGATCGCTGAAAGGTAAATTAACATTTCTCAATTCAATTATTGGTCATGAAATCGAAACTACCGTTGTTTGATTGATAGAAACTGAGTCGTGGAGTAGCCATGATAGGACCAGAGCTACATTCACCCAACGGTGCTGAACACCCTTTGTTAGAATTGTTTTTCAAATATATAAGTTAAATATAGATATTTTAATGTATATCAATTATTGAACAACTTGATACAAAAATCACCGACCAATATTTTAAAAATATGAATACCCTTGACGAAAATGCTGGCTCTGGCTATGCCACTGAGCCTTGACTAGTCCGAGATAACTCAGTCGTGATTTATTGATCACTGAATTTTCTAGTGAAAAATGTTTGGTAGCTATTTTGGAAGAAATTTTGATTGAAGAAGAGAAAAAATTAGCAAGTTTTTCACTTTTGCAGTGAGAATTTATTTCGCAACTGAGTTGGTTCGATGGAAAATGAGCGGGAAAATTATGTTCTATAGTATAAAATTTTGCACTGATTTGCGGGGGAAAAAACTTTTGTTTCTAGTAGTGGATGATGTAGGGCATGATTGATTAACTATAGACATTTGTAGAAACTATATAGTATCTTGCTAAGCCTAAAATGAAAAGCTTAATACTAATTTATTTTTATATATTTTTATATATTAATCACTAGATGATAGCACGAGTAGGAGGTCGTAGATACCAGTGGTGGAGCCAAAAGTTCAATTTAGGGGGTTCAACATTCGAAAAAACAAGCACGGGAACTAGCTGAACGGGGTTTGACATCTACTATATATAGATAAAAGATAATTTTAAATATATATAAATAGTATAATCTTCCGCCGGCCAGGGGGTTCACCACTAGTAGGTACTTGTGAAATTAATTGAGATGTGCATAGTAGAAAAAGTTTTTTTTTAAGTAGAAAGGAGTCATTTTTATGGAATAGACTTGAGCGTGCCACATAAAATGAGACAAGAGAGTTGTTTGATAGTAAACACCCCTCACTTCTAACTGACAATTTGTTTGTACCTTTTTCTGAATAGAGGTTTAACAAGGTAAAGAAAAATCTTGAAAATGTTGCTTAAAGAGTCTTATGGCTGTGCTATTTATTTGCAGTACTAAAAATCCTGTGGGGTTTTATTCCATTCGAGTAGAGAAATCTACATTTCTTGTTTGATTTAGTGTTGCATAACAGCGTTATCTAGTATCTATGTTGATGTGAGGTTGCATGTACCTCTTGGAATTAGTCGAGGTGTGCACTAGTTGATCCAGACATCACTTTTATATAAGAAAAAGTCAAGTTTGATGTTTGATGGCTTTGGTTTTATATCTGAATTGTCATGTTTGTTTGAGAGCAGAAACTTCCCTTTAAATACACTTCCACATATTCATTTTGCAGTTTGTTATGTGCTTCCCAGCAATGAGACAATGTTAGCATTACTATTTGGTTGGTTTTGGATTGTTCTTGGATTCATCAGTTCATTGTCTGACATTTTCAATGCTTAATGTATGAAATGAGCAAAGATCTCCAGAATTTGAATTCATGAAACTAATGAAAAGTATAAAATTTATGTTGATATCAATCTTGAAATACTGATTCAGGAAAATGATAGGTGATTGTTTTCTTTTCTTTAAGCTTCAAATGACAGAGTTGCTCGATACTTGTGTTGGTGAGAGATAATAGGTATCGGGTGCAAAACTTGGACCGAACACCAACCTTAAGATTGCTTTTTAAAGAAATAAGGAGGAATGCACTTAAATAAGTTGGTTTTATCTGTTGTATTAGTGACAATAGTGAACAATGACTACTAGTAAATCGTCGAGGCTAAAGACGCTGGGTGCTGCTATCAGTTTTCTTCTCTTTTCTTCTTGGGATTCTAAAGTTTTTATGTTCTTGGATATAACTTGGGGTCTATGTGTGATAATCAAATATTTCTGAAATTCACTAGTTAGACGACTCCCTGGAAAAGGAAAAACTTGATACAGTTGGAACTGGCTGTTACTTTTTCTTGTGGCTTAAAGTGTAGCTTAATCTTAATGTGTTTGATTAGATTCAAGGCAATGAAGGTGATATGTGTGTTTATGAATGGAAATATTTTTCAGGTCGCCAAATCTTCAGGTTCTCTCAATCCAGTGCTGTCCACATGTAACCGATGAAACCATGTCTAAGATAGCCTCTGGTTGCCCTTTGCTTAGGGAACTTGACCTCAGCTTCTGCTATCATATATCGCACAAGTCTCTAGCTCTCATAGGACAGCATTGTCCTAATTTGCGGATTCTGAGGCGAAATCTCATGACTCGGTTTAATTCTTCCCAACAAGATCGATTTGTCCCGAGGGAGTATCTAGATACCTGTCCTCAAGATGGCGATTCAGAAGCTGCTGCAATAGGGAAATTTATACCTCAACTCATGCAACTTGAACTACGGTTTTCCAAGTTGACTAATAAAGGTCTAGCTTTGATATCTGAAGGATGTGTAAACCTCGAGCATCTGGATCTCTTTGGGTGTACGAATCTTACTAGCCGGGGTATTGCAGATGCCTCGTCGAATCTAAAGCAGTTGAAAACCTTGAAGAAGCCTCACTTCTGCTTAGAATCTCAAACACAGAGGTACGGGCACTGGCAACTGTATGATGATCGTTTCCAGGCAGACTTCTTCCGAATTTAATCAGGCAAGAAATGAGTGGTACGTCGTTATTATACTCTGCTTGTTTACTTAATGGGGGCTATGGTGAAAGTAGACGCCGCCCCAGTTTTAACACGCTCGTTTACTTATTACAACTGTATTCAACGACTTTAGTTGTGTTTGTATATTTTAATTTCCTGTTATCCGATATTAATTTCTTGCAATCCTACTTCGTAAACTTCCTTTTGAGTTGAGGGTCTATCGGAAAAACAGCCTCTCTAACACACAAAGGTAGGGGTAAAGTTTGTCTGTACTCTCTCCAAAGTCCAAAAGTGGTCAGTGGGCACTGTTTCTACTGTATAGTTTTTACTAAATAAAATGACGGTATGAGTTCGTTAGAACCCAACGGTTCTATACTCATATTGAAAACATTTAAATCTTGAATTTGTCACTATAATCCTTGACAAGGCATTGTGCGTTTCTCTTTGCCAAGGTGAAAACCAAAGTTGCCTTAGTAAAAGGGTATGATCCGACTTTCCAATGAGCCTTACGAGGAGCTCTAGGAACTCTGAATAGTTGTTTTTGATTAATAAAATGAATTGAAGATCATGAGATGTTCAGTTCAAATCCAGTCGAAGACAAAGAATTAGTTTTTTTTTCATTTGTTCTAGTCTTGGTGGACAAAGGTATAGTCGTTTTAAAATTTATTAAATATACGTTTATAAAAAGAATAGGATTATATATTCATTAAATTTAAGAATATTAGTCCAAATAAATAACGATGATTAATATAATTGGATTCAAGTTTAGTAACATTGGCTAAAATGATGTGCACACTTTGTTGCGCTCAATATCGTCTCATCTTAGAGGTGCATTTGATGTCATGTGTCAAATAACGTGGCATGCTAAGTCAAATGAAGGAATTAATAGGATCATGTCACATGTTGTTAGCATGTTTCAACATGACATATCATTTGTTACATGTGTACAAGTGACGTGTTCCAATCAATAGTCCTACTAATCTACTATCTTTCAAAATCGTACATTAACCTATTAGTCTTTTACCCTAATATATGACCTCTACTTCTTTCTATATATAATAAAAAATTTATTTCAATTCTTAATGAAATGAATTTCAGAGATAAGTATATAGAGATTGTTTTAAACAACTTTAAAAATTTCTTAAATACTATGTTAAGTTAAAAAGTGTCACATAAAATGAGGACATAAAGCAGATACCTTGACAAAATTTGTGTAAAGCAGATAATTCAATTTGTGTAACTTTTTGTTTTTTTTTCCAATCAAAAAAAGGAAATTTTTTTTTCAATTCTTACGACAACATACTGAGTGAAATATCACAAGTGAGGCATCGAGAGGATAAAATGTACACAAATGTTATCACTATCTCATAGAGATATAGAAGCTGTTTTCGAAAAATCCTCATCTCAAAAATTAAACTCCATAAGCAAAAGATACTAGCTATGAAAAAAAGAGGAAAAAGAAAAGAAAGAGGAAATAAACTAATAATGAAAAACAAATGATAATATAAATATGATAAAGTAACAAATACGAGATAGATAATGACTACACATGATATAAAGACGTAACTAATCCTATTAATCTATTAGTCTTTTACTCCAATACGCGACCTCTACTTCTTTTTATATATAATAAAAAATTTATTTCAATTCTTAATAAAATTAATTTTAATGACACAAGTACATAAAAATTGATTTAAACAACTTTAAAGAAAAAATTCTTAAATATTATGTTAAGTTAAAAAGTGTCACATAAAATGAGAACAGATACGTTGACGAAAATGTTTGAAATTTCAAAAAAAAAAAAAAAAAACTCCAAAGTCCATTAATATCATCTCCACCACATGCATGTTGAGGAGATTGAATAGACAACACACCTCAAATCACTCCATTTAATGTCCCTACACAAAATGATGAAAATGGACTCACTAAATAGATTTTTTTCTTCAATACGAGTGTCTACTTGAAAATAATTTAAATTAAATAAATTTTTGATTTTTTTTTAATATTTAGAATAATTAAATTATTTAAAGTTTTAAAATAAATATTTAATTTTTTTTTATATTTGTTTATTCATTTATTCAAGTTTTGTATTTTACTAGTGAAAAAATATTTTTAGATTTTATTATTAAATATTTTTCTTAATAT
Source organism: Solanum clarkiae (assembly GCA_011800125.2). NCBI lineage: Eukaryota > Viridiplantae > Streptophyta > Magnoliopsida > Solanales > Solanaceae > Solanum > Solanum clarkiae. Next base: position 762,862 of record JAABOM020000101.1, read on the forward strand.
TTATGCATTACTTCACAAATTAAGTTAAATGAAGTGAAAAGAAAATAGTCTCGCAAAATAAAATTTATACACTTTAATTTTGTCGGACTTTAATTATATGATTATACTAAGAGTTATCTAAATTGATTTATTTTAAATATTTTTAAATTTAAAAAAATTAAAATAAGTTAAAATTTCTAACTTAAAATTTATAAGTCAAAAACTAGGAGGGGTAGAGGTACACCGAAGAAGTACTGGGAGGAGGTGATCAAACAGAACATGGCGGAGCTCGACCTCACTAAGGACATGACCTTAGATAGAAAGAAGTGGAGGTCACGAATTAGAGTAGCAAGCTAAGCTCTTCTTCTTCCTCTTCCTCTTCTCTTCCTTGTCTTCTTCTTCCTCTTTTCCTTCGTCTTCTTTTTAATATCATTAG
>JAABOM020000101.1:763376-795795 GCA_011800125.2 Solanum clarkiae
AGTGCTAAAGTAAATTTCGCTTCTAAGTTTGAGGGGGTTTTCATGTCTTTTCTCTTTTTTTTAATAAGAGGACCTAGTTGTGTCAATATGTGATATACTGACAGTGCATAGAAGTTAACTCGAAAAGATAAAGAGATGAGAATTGAAGACAAAAAACTTACCCTTTTCCTTGTTTTCATTGTGCAAGATGAGTTCATTATTTGTGGATTTTGGGATGAAGGTGCAAGATGAGTATGGCAAAGATTTCAAGAATATAATGAGGCAAAGCCATGAAAATAATACAAGAATTTTCATGGTGTTTATTGTTGTGAAATTAGTTCTACCTAAGAGTTAGGGAAGTGCTTTAAGGGCTATTTATAATAAATTGTATTCACATGTCTAAAGAATCTTCAAAGAATGGCAAAGAATTTTTCTAACGATCAAAGTTTTGGTAGAGCGATAAGTGTTCTATCATCTTTAATTAGAGGTCTCCTATACGATTTTTGAATATGCAGATCTTTTGTTAGGGGGTCTTTATTTTCAGTATAAGACTTTTCGATGCGCAATTGAATTTAGTCAAACTCCAATAAAAGTATCAAAATGGTGAAAATCCAAGGAAAAAAGTTTAAATGCAACCAATGTGATAGTTAATTTGGTGCGCCATATTCGTAGTCTTTTATTCTTCAATTACTGTTATTTTGTGTGTGTGTTTTCTTTTATTATCATATATTTTGTTGTTGTTAATATTTCTTTTTTCGTATGCTAGGTAATGATTTTACTATTATTTATTATGTCTGCTTTACACACTCTTGTAATTTATTTTTTCTTTAAAACTAATTAGATATATGTTACTTGAGGGGGTTCTTTTGAAAATACCCTTTTTATCTCCATAATATATAAGTAAAATTTACGTACACGCTATCCTCTCTGGAGCTAGCCGATGAAACTACAATATGTTTGGGACTTTGAATTGAAATTTAGGTCGTTGAAAGGAATAAAAATGCTAACAAGGAGAAGCCTAACCAATAATACACATGTGCGGTGGAGCTAAGAGCATAATATATGGATTCTTTTTTGTTAGAATCTTATTCTCATTTACAAATCAAATTGGCTTAGTCATAAAGATTGTTAAATCAAGCAAAGAATTAAAAATTACTAGATATGAAAGGAATTATCATATAATAGCTCATTATAAATTTGTTTGACTAAAATTGAAAAATAATATATAAATTTATTTGATTAAATATGAAAATCTAAGGAGAAAAAAAAAACTTTTGGAACTTCTGTTCATAAACATGTCATGATATTTGTGCAGTGATTTTAACATTATCTTGCTAAGTGCAAATAAAAAAAGACTTTTAAAACTTATTTGTGTGGTGATTCTAAGATTAGATCGTTAACTGCAAATAAAAAGATTAAAATTAAATTGCTTCCGAATACAGAAAATAATGTCACATAAAAAGTATGTGATTATGTATTAAAGGTTTTCTTTAATTAATTTTAAAAAAAGAAGTTTATTTAATTCTTAGAATAAAGATTGATTTCCAATAGATAAGGTCATGAAAAGGAAGGAATTGATTCCAAACAATCTTATAGAAAAAGGAGACTTTAATTGATAATGGAATCATCTTATGCACTAATTTTGCTAAATTTTAAGTCATATTTCAAAGTAAATGCTTTTGCTTTATACGTTTTGTATGCTCATATTTCAAAAGGAATTCTTGGAGAATAAATTATTTCTTGTATCACTTAGTTTTTTCCATCAATCTCGGATGGAGCCAAAGATTTACTATTTTTTGATTTTGGGGTATGATGGAATAAAGCAAAATGGCTCTTTAAACTGTCTGCGCTTCTTTCAATTGTGAAGTAGCAGTTAGTCAATGCAACTTTCGACCCTCATCATGGGTCATCCGGAAACAGTCGCGCTATGTTTTTAAACATAGGGTCAGGCTGCGTACATCCGACGCTCCCCTTACCCCGAAATAGGCAGAAGCCTTTGAGGCATTGGGATAATGTTGTTATTGTATCACTTAGTTTGGTATATATTTAAACAATGGTGAGCTTAGTTTGGTATATATTTAAACAATGGTGAGCAATGACTTATGGAGAAGTGTGAAAGATTTCCTTAAGAAAAAGTAGGATTGTAGAAAACAAATATCAAGATATTGAAATGATATAGTCTTGGTTAGAACTCAAGACAATACGCCAAATCAAATAGGAAAGAAAAAGAGTAATTAAAATTCTAGAGTAAAGCACCGCCTACAATTATAGACATACTGACAAATCATACCAGATAATTATATTCTCAAAGTTACAAATAAAGAAGTATGTGGTATATAATTTATGCCAAACAAATACGACCTCGTGCTAATATATTCCACCTATCACAAGGGTCCAACTCTATCTTTTGGGGTTGGAGTAAGACCCAATATTTCGATTTTTTATCAATTTGCATTCGAATATTCATTATAGAAACAAACTCTTTACGTCCACCTATCTCATAAGTAGAAAAATACACACAATTATCTCAAAAATGGATTTTTTTGAACTTCTGACCTCCGCTTACCTTGTGGATCAAAAGTCAGAACTTGTTAAATTTAAAGTTTTGTTCAAAAACATAGTCAAAAGTTCAACATCGTTCCTCCTCAAGGTAATTCTTGGAGATGAACCTCAAACGGCAAGAATTGGAGATTCTATAGAATTTAGAAGCAAGTGTATACAAAAACAAAGAAAACAACAAACAGATTGACAAATCTATATGCTCTTACATCCCACAATAATGTCTAGCAAAATGGAAAGATTAGTTTAGCTCGTCAAGCTATAATAGAAAGAGTTGCCCGGATCTCAAAGAAACTATACCAATTTTTTCTCGCACAAAAAATAAAAAGAAATTATCTAATGTCTGTTGAATGGCCCCTAAATCCTAGAAAACCCAGTGTGGACCTGGTTGAGGATATTACAATTCTTTCCTAGGTCATTATGGATGGTTCTATAAAGATTTCATGTTGATCAAAAGTCGTGCCACTAAAAAATTTATGGGCTAACACACACAAATAATTAAAAAAATTATTTAATTCTCATTGAATGGACCTAATGCTAAAAAATACAACTCGATCAGGCCAAGGTTATTGAAATTCTTCCCAAGGTTATTATGAACGATTTTGTAAAAGTTTTACAAAAAAATTAATCAAGACATACCACGAAAAGTTCATGGACTAACACACACATAAAACATAGAAAATAAATGCTTAAATCCTATTGAGTGACCTCCTATATACTAAAAAATGCAGCCCAAATCAGGTTGAGGCTATTGTAAGTCTTCCCCAGATTGTTATGGACAGTTTTGTGAAGATTTTGCAAAAAAATTGAATGGAAGTCATACCACTAAAAATAAATCTATGGGTTAACACACATGAGATATTGAGAAAATCACCTAATTCCTATAGAGTGGCCCTAAGATGCTAACAAATGCGGTGCAGATCGTTTTAAGACTATTGAAATTCTTCTCTAGATTTTTTTTTGGGTGGTTCTTTAAAGGTTAGAGAAAAAGTTGACCGAAAGTCATATCATTAAAAAATTCATGGGCTAACATACATGAAAAATAGAAAAAATCATCTAATTTATGTTAAGTGGAGTCGAAATGCTAAAAATGCAGCAAAAATCAAGGCTGAAGCTATTGGAATTATTCCTTAAGTCATTACGGACGATTTCTGTGAAGCCTCCAGAGAAAAATTGATCGGAAGTCATACCAACAAAAAGTACATGAGCTAACACACATGAAAAATAGAAAAAATCATCTAAATTTTATTAAGTGGCGTCTAAATGCTAAAAAATATAGCACAAATCAAGGCTGAAGCTATTGGAATTCTTCCTTAAGTCATTACGGATGATTTCTGTAAACCTTTCAAAGAAAAATTGATCGAAAATCATTCCACCAAAAAGTTCATGGGCTAATACACATGAAAAATAGAGAAAATCATCTAATTTCTATAAAGTAGCATCTAAATGCTAAAAAATGCAGCAAAAATCAATGCTGAAGCTATTGGAATTCTTCCTTAAATCATTACAGATGATTTCTGTAAAGCTTTCAAAGAAAAATTGATCGAAGTCATACCACCAAAAGGTTCATAGGCTAACACACATGAAAAACATAGAAAATCATCTAATTCCTATCGGTGACCCTTAAATCATAAAAATATAGTGCAAATCAAGCTGAGGCTATTGAAATTCTTGCTCAAGTCAATACGAATAATTTTTCAAAGGTTCACAGAAAAATTATCTGAAAGCCATACAACTAAAGCTAATACACACGAAAAATCAACAAAACCACCTAATTCTTACGTGATAAAAAAATAAGTAATTCTAAACTCTAAATCATGATGAAAAATAATGCAATGAACCCTCCAAAAGTAAGGAAGGCTAACCAATCTGCTGAACACTCGAAGATCCTCAACGATTCTCCTGTTGACCTCTATCCTGCGTATCTACATCATAAGACAATGCAATCCAAAAGGGGACAGCAATACTTGGAATGTACTTCGAAGTATGTAAAATAGATAAGTGAAATCGAAACAGGTAGAATAATAGTAAAAGCAATAACTCAATAGAAATTAATCAACATGACATATGTCTATCTAAATCAAGAATAGAGTAGATAGAGGACCCATCGACCAATCAATCAAATCAGACTCATCTCGAAGGATTTATCCCAGCTCATCTCATCACATCATGTCTCATCTCATCATATCACATCTCTTCTCATCACTTTTCGACTCAAAGTGCTCAAGGTAGGAACTTTCTGGGAGTTTCTCTTATCCGACAACAATCACTTATGAGCCAGTGATCGTACAACAATCATGTTGATATTGCCACAGCCATCCCATACTTGCTAGGTAGGGGACAAATCGAATCCACTAGGGACTCTAATAATTCATTAAATCCTCTATTGTTTCAGAGACTCTATCTAGAGGGAACCACAATGAGATGTAATGGTTCTAATCCTCACCTACGTTTGGCTACATAGTTTGACGAGTGCGAGTTGGACTAACTCTTACTCTTTCGATGCTCGATACTCCTCCCATGACTTGATGCTCATAAAACAATTCATCCAGTCAATACATCTCAATTGACTCATCTCAACTGAGCCTTATGAAGGCTCGCATCATTTAATCAATTTCAGAGAGACTCTAATCATCTCATCATTCATTCATCTCAATCAACAATTCAAGAATTTGAACAATCATTAGGGATCAATCGGATAGACAAATCATTAAAGTTCATTTATGGAGACTCAAGGACTATCAAGTTCTATCAACTCATCATCATTTTCACATCTCACTCTCAATCATAATCCCAAATCACATTCCCAATTGAGGTTCTAGACTCAATCCTACCTTCTTTCATGCAATCTTTAAGAAGTCATAAATAAGGTTATGCAATAATGCAAGTAAAACGTTTAATTCAAATAAATAAGTTTATGATGATCATCAACATATGAAAATACATGTAAATAGTATAGTTTCAAGAAAATATTCAAGAAATCATGCATATTGATTCAAGAACCTCCAATCAACCATCTAAGACCATCTATGGGGCACATGAAAGAACAATCCATGTTTTTGTTTAGCCTTACATACATGGGATCAAAGCTCTCCAATTCAACCGTCAAGAATTTTCCAATCTTGTGTTCTTCTTTCTTGTCTCTCAAACCCTATCTTTCAAGTATAATGAAGAAGGACTTAGAATGGGGGGTTTTGACCCTACTTGATCATCAAAACGACCTAGATGGGTAGTGTTTCATGTTTAAAAGAGGTGAAAAAAAGTCCAGAATATCCCTCCAAAGAATAAAATTTTAAAACTTGATGTAGCATATCGGAATGACAGGTCCGCGACGCGAACCTACCGCGGATCTGTGATTTTTGAAAATTAATCCCGTCAAAATTTTGAAAAAAAATATAAGTGAAGCTGCACGTTGGGTCCGCATCGCGGAGCCATCGCGTACCATCACTATTTTGGGTCTGCGATAGATCCGTGTCGCTGAGCTGTCACATACCCGCACTGTTTTGGTCAATTTTTGTGAAAATAAATTTTTGACTTGATTGCTCTTAAATCGGGTGGAGACCATTTTCTGACTCGATTTTTCACGCTGATCGCAAATTCGATCTCGGATTTTCCATCCGAGCTTAAAAAAATATGTTACGCGCACGTCTCCATTCTAGGGGCATTTTGATAATTTTATCGGCCGTTGCAATTTGCCACATCTCTCTCTTCTTTTTCACACATATCTTTTTGTCTCTCTCTCATTACATCAAACTTAAACCAAAAATAAAAAAACTCCATTGTTGAGTTCATCAACGTCATTCTCTTCTTTGTTGTTCTTGCAATCAAAAGACCTCATCTACACCAAGAAAGAGTCATAAGCTCAATTGTCAGGAAGTGCACGTTGATATAGAGCCACTAACTTTCAACATCCTAACACAAACATCAGTGAAGAACATTACACAACAAGACAAAAAAAATCAAGCCCCCTGACAAGAAGAACGACAATATCAAGAAGAGAGGTCCAACTTCACCTGCTCGGAACGGGCAAAAAAGAAAGGAAAAAAGTGCATATTCTTATTATACAGAGCATTTTGATCTAGTTTTTGGGTCTGATTCGAATTTGAATTTGGTACAATTGAATGTTTTAAAAAAAAAAAAGCAAAGACTATTTTCAGAGGAGAGTCCTCGAAATTGGCAAAGAAAAAAGCTAATGGAATATTCAAAGAAGATTCAAGAATTCCAAAGCAACCGAAGGTCGAATTGAATTTTAAGGTATCTTTTATGGCATTATTTAATTGTACATATGGATATCTTGGAACTAATGTTTGTTTTGTTTGAATACAATGATAAACTAATTTTATACTAATTTAAAATATGAAATTAAATGCTAAGTGACTTTATTTGTGTTAGTGTTGGTACAATATTAATATATTTTTGATAAGCAAATTTATATATTTTTTGTGTGTATGCATTTAAAATTTTTATTTGAATAAAATACACACTGGTGCAATAATAACAATATGAGTTGATGTTATTGATTTTTTTTGTCTGTAGAATTGGTATGAATCTTAGACTGTTTGACTTGACAATTGTATATCTTATTTGAATGCATTTTATACGAAGCTGGTATAAAGTTTTACTACACATGGAGATGTTTAAATTTTGCATCAATTTGTGACAATTATACACGTGTGCAATAACAACAGTAGCGGTGATTGTTTTTGTATATAATTGATGTGAATATATACTATTGGACTCGTGTCTTTTTTTTTGGCGGCATGCAATTTGTATGAGGCTAGCATGCTTTTTTTTTTTGCGGCATGCAGTTTGTAGTATGAGGCTAGCATGCTTTTCTGTATCTTTGGTATAGAATTCGTATGCATATAGTGTTTATATGAAATTGATATATCTAATATTATACGCTGGTATAGAACACATATAGATGCAATATCTAGAGCTATGACATGTTCTAAGTGTATTTTTGTATAAATTATATATTTGATTCAACATGTATAATGTATATTTTGGATCATAATGTGCATTTTCTTGGAATGATATGTTTTGCTCATATTCAGGCAAGAAAGATATATGCCCACTGGAATTCATACACAAACACAAAGATGTTTGATGTATTGAAAAAGTTTTTTTAAGTGATGAGCAATTTAATGAATTTCTACGATTTCTTTTTGGGCACTTTAATGACATGAATTTCATAAGGATGCAACCACAACTTCTGCATTGTATGCTTCTTCTTGAGACTGATAATGACAGAAAGGATATGTTCATTATGAATGTAAATGGTATTGAACTCCGTTTTGGGCTTAAGGAGTTTGTTGCGGTAACTAGGCTTCAGTGTCCCCACCCCCTGCACCACCCCCAGTGAATTTATTTCAGACCCATTTGTCCCAAACAAGTTAATTCAATTGTACTTTCCTGGGAATAGTAAGGTCAAAAGGTTAGACCTTTACAAAGCTGTTGCTGAGGTAAATACCATTCATTCTGAGGATTGCTTGAAGATTGCACTAGTGTACTTCATTAGTTCATTTCTATTGTCTTCAAATCTCAAAAATACATCGATATCTAAATTTTTATTTGACTTAGCTAATTCTGGGAGTATTTAAACACATCAATATCTAAATTGCTTCATACTGATAGAAGTAATTTCATTCTTCAATTTAGTGTATCTGCTCCTGAATCAACATTATTCCTGGAAGATGAAGTGTCATTCTCAATCTATTGATAGTTGGAAGAATCACGATGATTTCTTTGATTGACGGCATTTAATTCTTCTTTCATCAGAGTGATATTTCTATCGATATTTTTATCAGCCAAGTCAAATCAAAATGTAGATATCAATGTATTTTTGGGATTCAAAGACAATAGGAATGAACTAATGAAGTACACTACCGCAATCTTCAAGTGATCCTCAAAATGAATGGTATTTACCTCAGCAATAACATTGTAAAGATCCAATATATTAACCTTATTATTCTCAGGAAAGTACAATTGAATTAACCTATTTGGGACAAATGGGTTTGAAATAAATTCACTGGGGGGCAACATTGAAGCCTAGTTACTGCGACAAACTCATTAAGCCTAAAGCGGAGTCCAATATCGTAACATTCATAATGAACATACCCTTTATGTCATTATCAGTCTCAAGAAGAAGCATACAACGCAGAAGTTGTGATTGCATCCTTATGAAGTTCATGTTATTAAAGTACCCAAAAAGAGATAGTAGAAATTCATTAAATTGCTCATCACATAAAAACTTCTTCAATACCTCAAACACTTTCGTGCTTGTGTATGAATTTCAATGGGTGCATATATTTCTTGCCTTAATATGTGGAAAAAATAGCATTCCAAGAAAATGCACATAATAAATGTTGAATCAAATGTATAATTTATACAAAAATTCACTAAGAACATGTCATAGCTCTAGATATTGAACCTATATGTGTTCTATAATAGCATATAATACTAGATATATCAATTTCATATAAAACTCTGTATGTATACCAATTTTATACCAAAGACACAGTAAAAAACATGCCAATCTCATACAAGCTACATGCCGCCAAAAAATCAAAAAAAAAAAAAGCACAGATCCAATAGTATATATTCACACCAATTATATACAAAAACAACACTACTTCACTGATGTTGTTATAGCATGAGTGTGTAATTGTTACAAATTGATGCAAAATTTTAACATCTCCATGTATAGTAAAACTTGATATCAACTTCGTATAAAATGCATTCAAATAAAATATATCATTGTCAAGTTAAACAGTCTAGATTTATATCAATTTTACACAAAAAAAAAATCAATAACATCAACTCATACTGTTATTATTGCACCAGTGTGTATTTTATTCAAATAAAAATTTTAAATATATATACACAAAAATATATAAATTTGTATATCAAAAATATCTTAATATTGTACCCATATTAACACAAATAAAGTCACTTAGCATCTAATTTTGTATTTTAAATTAGTATAAAAATCAGTTTATCATTGTATTCAAACAAAACAAACATTAGTTCCAAGATATTCACATGCACAGTTAAATAATGCCATAAAAGATACCTTACCATCGATTTGACCTTCCGTTACTTTGAAATTCTTGAATCTTCTTTGAATGTTCCACTAGCTTTTTTATTTGCAAATTTCGAGGACACTCCTTTGAAAATAGTATTTGCTTTTTTTGAAACATTTGATTGTACAAAATTTGAATTCGAATCAGATGCAGCAGCTAGATCGGGATGCTCTTTAGAATAAGAATCTGCACTTTTCTCCTCTCTTTTTTGCCCGTTCCGAACAGATGAAATTAAACCTCTCTTCTTGACATTGTCATTCTTCTTGTCGGGAATTTGATTTTTCTTGTTTTGTTTTGTTGTGCAATGTTCTTCACCTATATTTGTGTTAGGATGTTAAAAGTTGATGGATTTATATCAACATGCACTTCAATTGAGCCTAGTGTTCTTTCTTGGTGTAGATGAAGCCTTTTGATTTTTGTTCATTATTTTGAAAAAAAAAAATTCAGCAACAAAGAAGAAGAGAACGACATTCATGAACTCAACAATGGAGTTTCTTTTTTTTTTTTTTTTGGTTCAAGTTTGACGTAATGAGAGAGAGAAAGATGTGTGTGAAAGAGAAAGAAGAGAAAAAGACGTGAGAAATAGGAATGCACAGAGTCACATTCGAAAAAGAAAAAGAAAATGAAAATTCCTAAAATTGAGTAATAGCCACTTTTTTTTTCTCTTTCTTATCATAATTATTTGTATTTTATTTAATATAAAAATAATCTTTTAAAATTAATTGAACACTGTTATAACATGTAATTACTTTGTTAATATTAATAATTATAACAAACTATATTTAAAACTCATAATATGTACTCTTAAAAGAGTATGGAGTGATTTTTTTTTCAAAAAACAAACACTAACACAATTACACTAACACAATTCTCCAAATGCAAACCCTAAAAACCACTATAATTAAGAAAATTACACACATGTTATTGATGGGTTAAGTCAATAAGTTACCAATGTATTTATATAATTCATTAGAGTATATAAGAATAAATGGTCTTAAATAATATTTTCTAGCAATCTTTCCTAAGAATAACAGCATATTTGTGTATTCTTTTGGGATCAACCTATATAATCAAAAACATTATTAAAAAAAAGGTTATGACAAATTGATATTGTGATTCTTATGATCCTTCCTTTTATTAGACTAGACTAGAAATGACTACTACCTATAGTCGAACTCCTTACTGGTTTTAATCATCAATTAATAGAATATTGAGTATGAACTTTTGATTCCCAATTCTTTCGCCTTTTCCTCGCTGGCTTATAGATCTCAAAACGTGGGCCAAAGAAGAAAATTATTTGGAAAAATTACATGAAATAGATTCAATTATGAAATTATTTATCAAAAATAGATCTCAACCAAACTATTTATTCGCTTGCCTCATTACTCCTTTTTTTTATGTGTGTGTATGATGCCGTTAGGGTTGTTCATGGGTTCGTGTATGAGCTTGAGTTTTTTTTTCCTATAAATATTTGGTATTTGGTATATAATGACTTTAGTATTGCTTAACTAAACCACTTTGTTCGTGTAATAACAACTCAATTACTATTGTTTACTTGAATCCACAATAGCTTTTTGTGGATTATTCATGTATTAGGTATTTGTATATCTCGAGATGTGTATGCCCTCAATAAACTTATTACTTTCAAACCAAAAACTAATCAAAAAAATAAACCAAATCGATCCAAACCGACAATAACTAAACCGATAGGTATGTTTTTCATTTGGTTTGGTTTGGTTATAGAAATTTAAAAACCGACTAAATTGGTTTGGTTATGGTTCTAACTAATAACCGATCCAAAGCGAACCATGAACACCCCTAGATGCCGCCATAACATCAACATCACTACTCTGCGATACTCCATCGGTATATTGATATCATAGCATACAAAACTAAGTTTAATCCTTTGTAATATTCGATATCATATAGGATTACTCTTTTTTAAGAAAAAATTATTAAATCGCAAGCTTATTATTAAAGTCACAATCTTATTTATTAAGCTCTAAACTTTAATGGTATTTATATACTCTAAGGTATTAAGTCGTAATTGAGTAGATTTTTCATTGTACTTGCAGCATATTTCTCTTTGATGCCATCAGAGTTTATATGCTTTAATAATATCAAGAGTAACAAAGTAGTGTTTTCACTAAAACCACCATTTCTTCCTCATTATTACCATCAGAGTGTACATATATATATATATATTATTAAATAGTTACACTAAAATCATTCTCTATTTCTTCTTGACACCGTCAGAGTATTTATATACTTTATGCGTGAGAATAGTTAAAAACAGGGGATATGAAAGTAAAAAAGAAAGTCTCTTGTAAATAACTTCTCTTTTGGGGTTACAAATGTTATTTCCTCAAATTATTGTGTGCCAAAACTACGGAGATTTGATTTTGTAGGCAACTCGTTTTATTTTATGTTCTTCTTACTAGAGATTTTCATTTTTGCTCCTAAGAATCCTGAAAGTTTTCTTCTATCCAATTTGCAAACGATAATAAAAGATCATTTCCATAGAAAGTAAGACAGTTCCAATATATAAGATCATTTCCATCAAAAGTAAGATAGTTCCAAATCATTTTTTTTATTCTAATACAGCTACACTATTAACTAATAGCACATTTGCATGCAAGGGAAGCATCTTATAATATCATTTGCTAATGAAAGAAGTTGTAACATGTATTACAACTTACACGTAAAAAGCAACAGCTCCATCGATGCCTTTTGAATATAAAGCCACTTTATCCTAAAGCAAAAAGAAGGATAGCTAAGCAAATCCATTCAAGCTCAAGGCCTAAGATACACTATTAGAAAATCTAAAAAGATAAACTAGCAAGAACTCAACATTATATAGTCCTAATGTGAGTTATTTTTCCTTTTATTGAGTCTTCAAGCAAGTAGGCTTCACCATATTTCTGCTCTAGCATACTAGAGCAAGAAGAAACTGAATAAAAGGAGATAAAACAGAGGTGAAGATATTTGTTTTCCTATAGCTGATGATGATCTTGATCTTGAACGAGTACCCATACTTGGAGTCACGGGAACGATTCGTGATCTCCTTTTAATCTGGACGTTAATATCTTGAGTTTTAGGGCAACATATTTTCCCATCCTCCAGTGGCGGAATTTGGCTTGGAGTTGGAGGCTTGGAAGTGGATGGTAGAATGTCAGTAGAAGCTTTGGTTTTGCAGTATTGGGACAATACAAGAGTTGCTAATAATGAGAGAACCAGTAAAGTTTTGGCTTGAATCATGTCTACTACGCAAGAATTAGAAAGAGAGCTGACGTAAAATGTAGTAGCTAGGAGCAAGTTTGGTTAGATGGAAGGTGGGAAGGACGCTATATATCTTGCAAAAAGCAGAAGAGTATCCAATACAATACATCTTTTTTGCATCTTTCAAAAGTAATGAACTTTTGGTACTAGTAATCTGTCATAAAAGGAGGAGGAGAGTTTTAATGACTGAGTAATCACCCTTCAAAATGTAGTTTGAAAGTTGAACAAGGTGGGGACATTGGACAACTCTAAAGTTGGGAAAGGCAATAGGTAGCACTAGAATAGGAATTCTTGGTTTCTAAGTAACTAATCTGGTTCAGATTTCCAACCCAATTTCACATAGAAAAGTAAATAAATGAAAAAAGAACATATCTAGATTAAACTACAAAGAACCAAAGATCAAACCGTCCAACAACCTCATTTATGCAAGATGTCAATTACAACATCAAGGAATATGAAATAGTGATGCCACAGGAAATCAAAGATTTGCTTAAGCGACAATCTGGTGGAACTTTCAACCTGGAATCAGGTTCAGCATAAAGAGATGTAGGATTTTGTTCTAACTTTCGGCACATGATGGTGTGCTAATGTCATGTAGATTTTATCCAATAGGTGGATTTCACCATTGACATGCTGTTTCATCTTTTCACATTTAAAGAGCATCTTTCACTTTAAAGAACTTTAATCTTTGATCCTCTGGGAATTAATTAACAAAGCACTCTTGAATTTTAAGTGAAAAGCATTTGTGTCAAGCACTCTTGAATTTTAAGCAAGTTACTTACAGTTCACAAGGGAAAAGCTGCAGGTCAGTGCTTAGCTCAACAAGCTTTCAAAAATCTGCGGGCTTAGCTTTTGCAGAAATGACAACTGTACCACTTGCTTGGCCACAACTCCGATTACACGATCTATGTACATTACATAAAGAGAATTCCTGTTCTCTAATAGCTCCAATGTTTTTCTTCCGTGGAGAATTGATACAACCCATTCTTCAAAAAGCCCTACAGAGTAAATAAAATGTATTGATATGTTAGGAGTCCATTTCTGTCATTCACAGTATGAAAAGATTCTTCACCAGGTAGGTCATTTATGGAGCCTGCTACCCTCGTGTGAATATATATGACATGCAGTAATTTCCCTCAGACGGAGGCAGAACTCCTCAGACCCGACAGAAGGTTACAAATAGAGAAAACATGTTAGGTATCCAAGTGATTAGAAGAAGCTCACTTATATCGAAATCTCCACATTTTGACCAGGTTAACAAATGATCAGAAACCAGAAATTCAACAAGCTGAATCCTGCATTTGAGAACGTATATTAGACAATTTTAGTCTCCTTTTTATGGCTATAGTTTCAAGAAGATTCATAAAGAAATGAAGAAATAAGAAGATTAAATTGTGGATGAAGTAAAAAACAAATACTAGGCAGTAAACTGTATGCCACATTCTTCATACGGCCACTTACAGGCCGAAATATAGCAAGCTTAAGCTATGGTTCCAAGTATGATGTTTAAACCCAATTCCGATGATAAACCTTCAGGTACATGAACACACCCAAGCTAACTAAGTAATCTAGCAATTCAGGCGCCATAATATACTTTTTGTATCTGAAGTAGGCGCAGCTTCTGATCACTAAATCATTGCAGCGTTTCAACCAATGAATAACTATTTACACACAAAAAGAGGGGCACAACACACCACATAATCCTGCTGCTAAAACTACCATTTACAATAAATAATAAAATAATGAAGATGATCCCAAAATATAATAGTGACAACTACACTAGAGGATACTAGAATAAAAAAATGATAATACCACGTACAAACAACCATTTCAGACTTTATGTTAGCTTAACTGACAAAAGAAAGAACAAAAGAGCCAACTCAATGTCTCAAAGTAAATGTCACACTCCCCATAGGAACTCCAAGTTTAAAGGACCAAATTACACTCCTCAGCTTAAAAACACCTTCAAATCAGGAAGTCTGGAGGGACTAGTGGTCCAAAACAGATTTTAAAAATTACAGTGTTCTCAAACCTCTACACTAAAAACAGAAATTTTTTTTAAAAAAAAAAAAGTATATGGAAAGATGTCGATGACCAGAAAGGGAAATATGTCATCATAGGTAGAGGAAAAGAAATTTCATCAAGAGTAAGGACCAAAATAATGGACAGCCAAACCTCATTATAACAACATTATTAGTTCCAATATTTTTTAGCAGCTATAGACTACAGTGAAATGTTGTTATAGAGAACATACAATATAATATAACATGAAAGACTGGTTCCACGTTACAAATGGTTGTTATAGTGAAATGTTGTTATTGAGGTCTCTGATTGCACATCCATTATCACCAGCAAAGAAATAAATTTCAGTGACTGAAGGAGGACGGCATTTAACAAACAAGAAGTGAGGCTTATAGCCTAGAGGCACCAGTTGGAATCTCCCACAACATGTATGGGTTCAACTCCCACTGCCCCCTTCTCCCTTTTCTTCCCCTTCTGCGGCCCTCTATTATAAGAAAGTTGGAAAGAACTACAAAACAGAAGCTTAAAAGTACAAGAAAGCCAGACAAAGACAAGTAATTTTATACAAGCTGGTGGACTTACATCATGTACATAGAGTTATGCATACTTGGAAAGGCATTATCAAATGGATCCATGAAAAGCAAACTTTCTGCCATTGCAGAAATTCTTTGAGAAACTGCAAATATTAGACGCTGGCCGATAAAAGCCTCATTTCCGACCTTACGCATCAAATGTTGAATATAGAACTGAACATCAGTGTCAAAGTGATTGGATTCTGAAACATATCATTATGGAATCAAGAGTTAGGAAGCCATGTAAAATGAAATATAAGTAAGTCACATTAAGGAATTTAATGATGAACATGCTGCTGTCCAAGAGCAAAAATCATATTAAATTGCTCTGAACTTCAGGCTCATGATCCAACTAAACTAATGATCAGTCCAGTGACAATAGGGTCGCAAGGGTCTGTCCTCTTTTGATTTCAATAGTCTTTGCTTTTAACTAATCAATATGATACATATTACTTTTAACTAATAAGAATCAGATTCAATGAAGCTTTCAGAATCAGTCACAATAGTTTGTTCCTTCATGGATAAATAATTTAGTCATAAATTTTATTCAGCATCCACCCAAAACAATTAGAAGCATTTTGCATAATCTATGTCATGTGGAAACAACAATATTTTTGTTTCTGCTGGAAAAACTGTGAAGGTGTCTACAGTAAGAGGTAGTTTCATCACAAATATTGCTTGCCTCTGTCCAGATTTAGGGTACTATATTTATTTTGAAATGTCCAAAAGTTTCTACATTATTCTACCAATAATATCTTTTATACAACAATAAATTAAGAATTCAAATTTGTTTAATGATGTGCCCACTGCATTACCGTTTTATTGCTGCTACTTAGAATTTCGAAATCAAATTAACATCTTAAACTCAAATCTTATCCAGCAATGCTGCATAAATGAGAAGATCAGAGTATAATAAACCAAACATCCAT
Organism: Solanum clarkiae; assembly: GCA_011800125.2. Taxonomy (NCBI): domain Eukaryota; kingdom Viridiplantae; phylum Streptophyta; class Magnoliopsida; order Solanales; family Solanaceae; genus Solanum; species Solanum clarkiae. The sequence goes on from JAABOM020000101.1 coordinate 779,802, forward strand.
TGTTAAAAACTGATTTGTTTCCATTACATACCTATCAAACCAAAGAACTTTTCTCAGTATCATGCTTAAACCATCTCTTAGCTCTGTATATATATGCATATATTGGTACAAATCTACCAAAATCTGTACAATTAATTGAACATGCTGATTCTAACATTATTATTAAGATAGGTGAATACTTTCGCAATCTGCTGAGGTGAAGATGGTCTTCGAAAACCTAGTATGAATTTTTAAAAAATCACATAAATACCGTCTCCTTGCAAGGCACTGCACATTCTTCTCAATAAACGCATGATTAAACTGTTGACAATGCCTTCCACAGGTTCTCTGTTCCTTTCTGTTGGTGACATTGTAGCCAGGGTACCTTTAAAGTAGTAAAATACAAATACTGCTGAATTTGGAAGTCATTAAAGAAAGAAGACTAGAGAATAATGAACCCATCTGGTGCTATTGTAATATTACAAATAAAACCTCAGAAATTTGGGCATTATATGCAGTCAAATGGTTCAGTACTTGGAAAGGTGTTGATAAAGAAGGGTAAATTGTGAACCTTTTGCATTTTCGAATAAAAATTAGAAAGCTTCATTTAAAATGGCAGCCCAGACCATTAAGATGGTTCTCAAAGAGAAATCTTTCCTTGAAAACTCAAATCTTAAGATGAAGCTTCACTATTCAATCTTTTTTCTCATTTAAGTTTCAGAAAAGATAATACATTCACGTATTAACCCCTTAATTTCAGCTTCTATCACAATCCTCGACACTGAAATTAGAATATAACAGTACATCTGTGAAATAATTAATCGTCGGCATATCAAACTGAAAATCATATCAGGAATTCAAGTTTGAAATTTCCAGATGTTGCTCATGAAAAAATTGTATACATGAAGGAAACGGAAATGAAAATATTGTCTCCTTACCAAGAATAAAGTCAACAGCTTGGTGGCACCAGTTCTTAAAATTACCTTCCTCCAACTGTAACACATTTGTTACAAAAGCCAAGTGAGATGAGACACAAAAATCATATGCATAGCATAAGACAATGCATCACTAGCTGGGGCTAATTGAAACTACATACACTGTGAGGAGAAATAGTGCCACAAAGCTCCAATAGAAAATCAACTGAAGTGCTAAGTTGTTCGACATTATTTTCATTATCACGTTCTGCCATTTGAGGAAAGACACAATATTCATACTTCTCATCCATAGCAGAAAATTCAGGTTCAGCAAAATTTGCCAAACAGGATCTACTGTTTCCAGAGATCAAATTATGGCACACATAAAAAAGAGATTTATCACATCATGACTGAGGTATGATAAGATCTCCATGCAATATAACTTTTAAAAATCCTGTGACTTTGCAAGTTAACCACAGAAAGTAAACAGAAAATTGCACCCATAACTGATTTTCACCTGATATTCGATGAAGTAAGGAATCATCTGGTCTTCTCCTCTTTCGCTCCTTAATCCTCACTGGAGAAGTGTACAAGTCAATGAATCAAGCTAATGTTTCACAACTTTAGATTAATAAATATGCCGAATTCCTTTAAAACAAACCTTGTCTGAGAAATCTTCTCCGCAGTACATCACTGAACCGTTGATCACAACAATCTCCAGTTCTTTCATGGCTCAATAATCCCAACTTATCAAAGAAATAACACTTGCATGATGCACTTTTTGGAAATATATCATACTGTGAACCATCTTACTCCAAAAATAAAGAAAAACAATCAAAATTAGCCCTTCTAAACGAATCAATTTATACAGATAACAAAAAATTGCAAAATCGAAATCAAACATTTAGCTAAAAGATCCTCAGGAAACTCTAGTTATCACTGCAATTTTGAATTGAAACGAAAACACAATAAGTCACAAAATTCTAGCTCGGAATATAGCAAATAGACAATCGAAATCAAACACATTACAATAGATAACTGGAAATTGCAGCGATCGTCAGATTTTCAGTATAATCAACAAAAAAATAAGTAAAATAATTTGTTTAGTTTAAAATATTACGAAAACATGAAATCTAACCTTCCGCTATTTTGAGGTCCTCCTTGAGTCTGAGAATCTCTCGTTTACGCTCTTTTGCCTGAAAAATGAAGTTAAATAACTGAAATTTCTCCACTCAACTTCTAGAAATAACAAAAATAATAGCGAGGAATCAGAGTTTAATCGATCGAACTTTTCGTTTCCATTTAAGAGCATCATCGGAATGAGAAGAAGGCGCGGAGGAAGAAAAAGCCGCCGCTGCCGCGGCAGAAGGCGGAGGTGGCGGTGCTGCCAGAGGTTTGTGGAGAAGCTTCGATCGGACGAGCGCCATTGCGATAGCAAGTTTTAGCGATTCATCGGACTGGCTCTTCGGTTGCTCTCTCAAATTCTCCATTTTCTCTTTTTCTCTAGCACTTATGGTAAATGGCGGGAGTTAGCTTGTTTATAAAACGTTACGCGCGAGTTTTTTTTTTAAATTGAATATCAAAATTCAAATGATATCATATAAATTGAATAAATATTATATATTTGAAGTTATTTTGAAATGAATAACTTGTATTATTTTCAGACGAAATGGATATGGTTTGTATAATGGTCCAAAATTAAATATTTATTAGAAGAAGATCAAAACTCGACTTTCATGTGAAAAGTTAGTCACAAAAATATTCTTGGAATAGATGTCACCAGAAAAAAGATAGATTTGAAACCCCCAACAATCAATGACAGAGCTAAGATTTGAATTAAGGGGGTTCAAAATCTAAAAAAACAAGCACATGAACTAGCCGAATGAGGTTTTATATCTACTATATATATATATATAATATATATAGAGAGAGATAAAAACTAATTTTAACAATGTATAAATAGTATAATTTTTCACTGAAAGAGGTTCGGATGAACCCCTTAGCCGAAGAGTAGCTCTGCCGCTGCTAACAATCATATCGTGACGATAAGAAAAGCGCTTTTCCTTTAGATAAGACGCATCATAGGTCATCCTCGACCATCTACATTTTCAAGAGGAAAAAAGATCTTAATTTTCAACAGAAAATCTTCATTACTAATGGAATCCAAATAATCTTTAGATTAATTAGAATATGCAATTTCTAGTAATTTAAAAAGTGGGTCTATATTCTTTTTATTTGCTTATTTATTTACTCAAATTTAATCTGTCATCTTAACATTATTATAATTTGATTCTGGAAAAGTGAAATGAAACAACAATATTGTTTAGGATGTAAATAGTAATTACAAAGTTACATGCAAAAATATGCATGAAATAGAATGTAGGATAACAAGGATTGTATCGAAGGAATTTTGAGCGTGAGCTAACAAATTTAAAAACTCGTGTCAAAGGAATTTTGAGTGTAAGATACACACTAAAAGACTCGTGTCAAAGGAATTTCGAGCATGAAGTAACACACCTAATTACTCATTAAAGGAATTTTGATCACGAGCTAACACGCATAAAGACTCGTGTCAATGATATTTTGAGCATGAACTAACACCTAAAAACTCATGTCAAAGGAATTTTGAGCAAGAACTAACACACTTGTTCTAAAATAACAGTTTGAAAATACACCTATCACCACTATAGCAACAAAATAAGTAAAATCTCACAAGTGATCCCTAGATGATGAATGTGCATAGACCACTTCATCCTTACCTTTGAAGTGCAAGAGAAATTATTTCCAATAAAACCTCGTAGCTATAACTAGTTAATTTGCATATTACTGAAGAGATGGAAGCACAAAACTCTTTTGGATCACAACATATAAAATTCAATATAACCTCACAAATAGGATCTTCCGAAGCGACAATATATCCAATGTTATCTCCCAAATAAAATCTAAAATAAATAGTGCAAACCTTTCCCCCACCTTTATGATTAGGATCTTTGGCGACAACAACAATTCGACTAATGGAAAACGTAGAAACAACATATCTAGTTTTATCCCACAAGTAAAATCTAAAGAAAGTAATCATACCTCATCCCTACCCCCCACCTCAACACCTTTATGAATAGGATGTTCGAAATCGAAAACGAAAACATATCTAGTATAATCCCACGCAGAAATAACATGTCAAGTGTTTCCTCAACTCATACTTGGCAAATTATAACAACATACCCCCTATGATCCCACAAGTATGGTCTGGAGAGGATAAAATATATGCAAACCTTACCATTACCTCATAACAATAGAGAGGTTATTTCCGAAAAACCCTCGTCTCAAACCTGCTTGGCAAATTATAGATGCACAAAAATGTAACAGCAGCAGCAGAAGACAAACTTAATGTGTCAAAATTTTCCTTCAAAAATGGTATATAAAGGCTCAAGCAGTTGCAGTATGAACTCAAACAGATTTGACAAAACTTTTAATCCATCTAAGTCAAAAGAGAGGAGATAAATAAATAACTAATGAAATACAAAATGGGGGCCTCTTTGCCTAGAGCAAATATGGAGTACACAATTAAACCATCCTCAAAAGGCAAAATCTCTTTTTCAACATACTACTTTCACCTTAGAAAGAAAAAAAAATACAACTCACTCAAAATCAACCTGCTCTCGACCATTCCTGCGGTTTGTTGCTCTTACTCCCCCTTGGACATCAACAAGAAATGCTGAAAAGTGAGTTTTTGAGTACATCCCATCCACTGAGGTTACAGAAAACCGATCTTCACGAAGAGTTGATCGAGCTTTTTATTGAAAGAGCGCTTTGCATGCCTCAACATCAGGTGCTTGTGAATCCAATACTGCTTGGCCTCGAGGGCTAGAGCTAATAGATCCCATTGTAGCTGTGAATACATCTTTCTGGTATAGATCATCAGTTACCTTCTTCAGGATCTCATTGACCACCTTGAAGTCGAAAGCTCCAGCCAAAACTAGACTAGCAATTATGTGACCAAAATTTACTGGTGCTTTTGGTAGATCCATGGCGAGGTCATCCAGCAGAGAGGAAAAGTTCAAGAATCCAGTGGCCAAGTCCCTGGCGGTAAAAACCTTCTTAACAAACAAGTGTTCGAGAAGTTGTGCAACTGGTTCAACACGTGGTGGGCTTTTGTCTAGACCAATGGATATTGCTTCTTTGACAACCTCAGGATGATAGGCTGGGGACTTGAGCTCCTCAACACACTGCAAAGCTTCTTCCAGAAGTCTAACATTGAAATATTCCTCCAAAAGAGATGCTGTTTTTCTCTTTAGTTCATCAGATGTCAAACTTGCACCAGGAACCTGGGGTTTTACATCTGGAGAAACAACAGTTGTTGAAGGTGGTCTAACTGGTCCAGGAACCTGTGATGCAGCCTCCATGCCAAAACCATAACCTGATGGGCGAGCAGGAGCACCACTACCTTGCAAGAGGGCACTAGGCCTGCCAGTGACGTAACCACCACTACCCTGAGGCAGAAGTCTTGGGTTCAATGAGGGCGACTTGCCAACCAATGGTTGCTGACCCCGTCCACCAGGCTGCACCAGTGGTTCATTACCTCTAGGCATCGACCGGGATCTAGGAACTTCCCAGTTGTCATTATCCATCCCAGGTGTACCAGGCATCTTCCTAGTTCCTGGCATTCCAGGCATCATACCACCAGTGCCTGGCCGATTGATAGGGAAGCCACCAGGACTCAAACTCCCCTGAGCTGGAAGACCACGAGAATTTCTCATGCTTGCAGTGGCACCGGGACGCAACCCCAAGGTCTTTTCTGCTTCAGAGTGGATCTCCGTGATGGTTTTGGCTTTCACCTGTGCAAGAACGAATGCAAGAAGGAAAGAATATTAAATCTTATGAGAATATTCTAAGGAATGAACAGGCAACAAAACCAAGACAGAAAAAATGAATGAGGTTTCACCTCTTCCCGCCTAGGGACCCAGCTATTAGAACGTAAATCCAGTACATTACGAATCATAAACCGCAGCCGGGGAGCCAACTGGGGGTTTGTTGATAGTTCCTTCAACCTAATAAAGTACATATCGTTGATGCGCCTTGATTTTTGGTTCTCATCAAGCTGCTTGCCAATGGTGTTGAAGAATTGACAAATGGCTTCAACATTCTCTTCTTCCGGACAGCTTTTGGGATCTTGTCCTAATAGTTCCTGTCGACAAAACCAGCAAAGACATTTATTGGCACAGTTAAATGCATTTAAGACAGCAATCAGTTGGAACAATAAGACCTGAGCAAAAGGAAACAATTACCAACCTGAACAATGTGGTGAACAATCTTTTCAGGGACCATCTTTTGCTTCAAAAGCTCTCCGATAAGCTTAATATTGCCAAGAGTGCGCAATTTGATCAACCTTTCTTTGTCCTTGCGCTCTGACTCCTGCTCAGGGGCTGTCATTTGCCGAGCCTCTTCTCGCAGTTTGTGAGCACCTTCAAATGCCTCCTGACAGTTATTCAATAAAAGGCGCTTGAACGTAATCGCCTTGCCACCAGGTTCGTCAGAAGGAAATGGAGGCAACTTTTCATTGAGATCAGAACAAAGTTGGGCATACATTGGGCAAAATGTTGGTTCCAATACAGCCTTGTCAAATATCAAGGAAATAACACCCTGAAAGTGAAGATAAAACACAGTTAATTTCACGGTAACAACAAAGGACAAGTTTGAGGTAAACAAAAGCACAACTAGAAAAGGAGGTATGCCAGAGAAGAGAAGACAGACCTTTAGGATGTCTGCACTTGTTATCCCTGAATCTATCAGTTGACCTTTGAGGAGATCAAACTTCTCTGGAGTCAGCTTATTGAGTATACTGTAATCATTAATAGTTAGGATCAACGAGTTAGATAAAATCCATGCATTCAACTATTGCCACATGTAGTAGTCTAATGTGAGCAAGTGACAACGTATCAAATGGAAGTTTTGTATTGCATAGGTAGAGATATCCAGATAACTAACAGAGGGCAATGACATAGCGAATAGGGGCAATCAAGAGATTGACAGGAAGACAGAGAGAGAAGATGAATGACAAGTAAGCATATATATTGTTCAAAATGCAATATAATTACACAGAAAAAATTACCCCTTCACAGTCTTCAGGACACGATCTTTGTCAGAAAGATTGCCTCTTCGAACTGACCATGGCAGCTCAGCTTTGATTAGTGTGGGCGCAGGTCCTCCCTGATTCACAAATAAAAGTAAAGGTTTCTGAGATCAAGGACTGAAGACAGCTTATATCAGATGAAAGTGTCCTTTGAAAATCATAACAATCCCGTTGCAGCTATCAAAATACATAGCAGATGAAATTGTTCTTCCAAAATCATGACAAAAACAATGCCCTTGCTATTAAAGAGGGAAAAATATGGAAGGAAATAAATCACATGAAGAAATATAGACATCTCCTTTGATAAAAACAGCTGCCTTACAAAATTATCATCATAATTGAATGATCAAATGATATATGCTGCATCCCTGAAACCTAATTTTATATAACATAGTAACTTGCAATGAAACACTATAGCACAATAACTGAAGTTCATGATCCACCACTAAATTTTGGCAAGGTACTGTATAATGATTAACTAAACAACTTATCTTTATTTCTAGACTCTCATTATCAGTTGGGACTTTAGAATGTGTTGACAAGGTGTCTTATCAGTTTGTAGTAGCAAAAAGGCCAGATCGTCTTCCAAACAGAGTTTTCTTACAACAGATACTGAATGTATTCTGGAAATAATACAAAAGGCACTAGATTAAGAATTACCCCTTGGTTGGGAGATATTTGAGTTCTTGCGAACTGAGAGCTAAGCTGTTCTTGCCGGCCACCAAATTCTCTGTTTTCTCGTAGAGCATCCCATGACCTGTCGTCTGCCGGGGAAGAAAATTGTGATGACTTGCTACGCCAGTCACGGGTGTCTGGCTCAGAATAACGAGTCTGAGATTGGATCTGCACCTGCAAGATCAAATAAATGAGACAAATGAGACGACTTGTGGCACCAGAAATGCATACTGCAAATACCAAATAAAAAACATTTTTTAAATGACAGAAAAAGAGGAGTAGCTTTTTCTCTTGGATAAATAACTAGAAAGGATAGCATTCAAATCTATTCCTGTTGTGCAAGGGCAGTTATGTTGTGAGTGGCTGGGGTCCCTGTCATCACAAAAATCATAGATGGTAAGTACAACTATCTTAATATATACTCACATTGGAGTCTGCACGGTTTCGACTGCCATCTTCACCAAACAGTTCAGATTCAACTTCTTGTTTGATTAGATAGATACCATCAGAAATGCTAACCACCTAGATAGAAACAATCAAACCCAATGAAAACCATTAGGAGAAACAAATTAAGGTTGCCATAAATCATAAAATGATCGTAGTAAATTGCTTTATTTATGCCTAGTTTTTTATTTTTTGGAAGGGGAGGGGCAGTCATGACCCTTATTTTCCTTCTCCTTAGTAGTCAATGGCAAATCCGAACACCAACTGACATGCACTACATTAGAGCAGGCAGGACATTCTTGTTTTTCCATATTTATCTAGATAAAAGTGAAAGCCCAATAACAACATCAGCCAAAACTTATAGATATGACCATTACCTCCCTCAGTTGCAGCAGCTGATCTCGAGTATACCTAACACGCTCACGGCCCTCAAAACGTGAGTCTCCAGTCTACAAATATAAAAGAACAGTCATGACACACATCATAAAGGAGTTCTAAAATTAAATTACAACAATGAAAGCAAAACATCCACGTAGAGAGAGCTGATCAGCAAGAAGATACTTTAAGATCAATTTAAAGAAGTTTTTACTACTCTTACAAGTGGTGCCAATTTTATCAGAGAAAAACGTGCAACCAACTGATGACAAGAGCTCATATGAAAAGCATAGCATCTCAGAACTTCTTTTAACAAGTAACAATTAAATGAAATTCAATGTTAATAGGGTCTTTATGGGCAACTCAATACTCCTTGGTTGCCCACCTAAAGCCTACAAATTGTTCTCCGTCCATATTTACAGCAGAAACACATCCTTAAGTGAGCTGCCAAGAATTAGGACGTAAAAACTAAAAATAACTGCAGAATAATACATACTGATGCATGGACATTTCTATGCTACCAATAAGCCCCTACTCTACAAAAATTAACCCATAAACCTAAAAACTAATATTTTACATGGAGACAAAACCAAGAACTGCATTGGAGCTATAAACTATACTAATTTCCAGAACAAAGACATAACCTATTACACTCTCCCCAATATAAGGTGAGAAAATCATAAGCATGTACCAGCCAACAACATAACAGAAAACACCATTATCATCAAGAAACGGATAAAAAATCTCCATGGGATGTTTCAGAACAAGATTAAAGGATAATTTTGTACATTCAACATATACCTCGCTTAAGACCACATAACATTCAAAAGACTTCTTTTCTTAAACTCCATGCCACATCAAACAAATTGAAATGGAGGCATACTATCTTCACAACACAGTTGTACATGGAAAAACTCAATTTTTAATCATTCTTCCAATGAACAGACCCATGAAAGAACAAGAAACACAACTAACATTGGGAATAAAACTTAACACATGCTACACAAACCAATAACAGATATCAAAAAATCCAAAATTAACCCCAAAAAGATCAATCTTTACTCATTCTTACAATAAAAAGAACCCAAATAAGAACAGACACAACCAACATTGGCAATAAGCTAAGTTGCACGCACTCTTTACTTTCGATGCCGCACCAGTGTCGGATTCTCCAAAAATACACTACTTTGGGAGAATCCTACACGCATCCATTGACATTTTTGAAGAGTCCGAGCAACATAGGCAATAAGACTTAACACACAAGCTACACAAACCAATAACAGATATCAAAAATCCAAAATTAACCCCAAAAAACTTAATCTTGACTCATTCTTACAATGAAAAGAACCCAAATAAGAACAAATGACACAATCAACGTTGGCAATTTAGACTTAAGACAAGCTACACAAACCAATAAAAGATATCAAAAATCCAAAACTAACCCCAAAAAACTCAATCCTTATTCTTACTATAAAAAAAAAGAACCCAAATAAGAACAAACAATACAACCAACATTGGCAATGAGACTTAACACAAGCTACTAAACCAATAACACATATCAAAATCCAAGATTAACCCAAAAAATTCAATCTTCGATCATTCTTCCAATAAATAGAACAAAAAATACAACTAACATTAGCAATAAACCAAAACACAAGCTACCCAGACCAATAACAGATACCAAAAAATCCAATATTTTTTAATCATTCTTCCAATAAACAGACCCAAAGACACAACTAATACTCGCAATTAGACTTAATCACAAGCTACATAAACCAATAACACATATCAAAAATCCAAGATTAACCATATAATTCAATCTTCAATAAATAGAACAAAAAACACAACTAACATTACCAATGAACCAAAGCTACACAAACCAATAACAGATACCAAAAAATCCAATATTTTTTAATCATTCTTCCAATAAACAGACCCAAAGACACAACTAATACTGCCAATTAGACTTTTAACACAGCTACAAAAAAGAATAACAGATTAAAAATCCAAAAATTAACCAAAAAAGAAACCGAGACCAGCTTGAAACACCCAATACAAAGGTAAACACCCAAATAAAACCAAAATACTCAGATCTGAATAAAGGGGTGTCAAATTTTCACCTTAAAAGATGAAATAGATGAACCGCCATGTGGACGAAGCAATGGGAGATCTGAATTAATCGAGGAAGGTTCAAAGCGAGGACCAAGCACTCTGCTTCCACCACCTCTGTTACCACCACCTGGTCTCAAACTTAACACCGTCTGATCAGCCTGCATAATACCTTAACTCAATTTCTCCACCGTCCGATCAATTCGAACCCAAAAACAAAAAAAACAATCCAACCTCTCAAACACCAAAACCAAGAAAACCCCAAATACAAAAAATGAAAATACCCAGATAGAAAATATGTATGTATATATAGGGGTGAGCTTCTTAGAGAGAGAAAGGGAGAATTTTTTTTAGAGAGAGAGAGTATTTCCTCTCTCTGCTAGGAGAAGGAATGAAGGAAGAGAGGTGTGGCCGTTTATGAGAAGGGGGAAGAGGAGAAAGAAGGGAAGGAAACCCTTTTTGGGATAGGTTTGGGATTATGAGTTTTGTGTGAGGTTATTTTTGGTATTTAAGTTTTTTTCTACATAGTATATTTGGAATTATTTTGGTGCCTTTTAGAAAATACATTCCCCTTTGACTATTTTGCCCTTGGGCTATGGTTCAAAGTTTTGCTTTTGGGCCAAAGAAATTTTTTGTTATGTCCCAACTACAAGGACACTATTTTTGGTAAGTATAAAAATAGAAAATAATTAAATTTATTGTAAGAAATAAAAAAAAATAGTAGTACCATTTGGTATGTATTGTAAGAAATAAAAAAAATAGTAGTACCATTTGGTATTTACATTTGCCTCGGTTGACAATTATACATTCTAAATTTGAGCATGCACACATCCATTCTCTCAGTTGATAACTAAACAATTAAAACATGCAACGGACGGTTAATACTAACTGGCATATAAATTTAGAGATGTCTAAATAATCAATTTATAGATTGAAGTGTTTAACCGATATAGTGCAAATGAATTAAGGTGTTTACATATGCATACTCGAAGTTCAGCTGAAATTCAATTTGAGTGTTTTTTCATGTATTACGTCTTTTATTAACTAGTGAATACAAGATCAATACGAGTTTGTGATGGAATGGTAAGTACTTCATCCTTAATCAGCTCTCTCCGATTCGAGACCCCTCGAATGAATCACCTTTGTTAAAGACTGTTTTACCCTCCAAATCTAAATTTAATCACACTTCAATATGAATATTGAATACCAAATAAAAAAACTAGTAAATACAAAAATTTTACTTTCTAAGTTTTTCAAATATACAAACAACATAATAAGGTTAAGATTTTTTTGTCACGTATAAATCAAATTTGAAGTGATTTATAGCTTGAGGTAACATGGATATATATTAAAAGTTATATCACATAAAAATATTGTATATTTATTTTGATCAACGACAAGTTATAATTAATTTCAATGGTCACTTCTAAATTATTAATGGTATGTATCATTAATTTTTGATATACTCAAAATTATAAATAATAACAATAATAATTTCAATGGTCACTTCTAAATTATTAATGGTATGTATCATTAATTTTTGGTATACTCAAAATTATAAATAATAACAATAATAATAATATATCTAGTGAAATCCTATAAATGAGACTGAGGAGGATATAAAATATGCAGCCCTTATATAATTCACTCTTTGTATAATTACCATCTAAAATAAAACTTATGATAAAAAAAAGGGTGGTTATACAAATTGAGTAAAAAAAATTTTTAATCATTAACTATTAATAATCTTGAAATTACAAGTAAAATGATAAGAACAACAGTCTACATAATGTTAGTTTTTTATTACATATGCACAATAAATTTTAAATGACTTGTTTAAAATAATATGATGACTCATATATTTTAACATAATTAATATATCAATACGTACATTTGCATGTATACCCTGAATTAGATATTATACAACAATTACATAATTAATATAATCTTATAAGTATATTTAGAAAGAACAAAATATATGCAAATCTTATTTTTATTTTTGTCATTTAAAAAAACTATTTTAATAAATCCTTACTAGCAAATAATATTATTGAAGAAGGATGACAAGAAAATATAATAATAAAACAAGAAGATACACATCATTGAAGCAATAAATACCAATATATGAATACTTCACACAAAAATAGTAAGACTTTACTAACTAGTAAAGGCAGAAAAAAGTTATAGTTATCTTCTCAGCCAAAGATGATAACAACAACAACATACCCAATAAATTTCACAAGTAGAGTTTGACGGAGGATAAAATATTCACAGATCTTATCACTACCATAAAAATAGAAAAACTATTTCCTAAAAACCCTCATCTCAAACCTGTAAATAAGAAAGAACTAGATATGATAAAAGGAAGCGAAGGAAACAGAACAGAACGACTAATTAAAATTATATAAAATTATTTATAAACATATATTTTACAAGAAACTCAAATTTACACACATGTACCATGATAAAATTAAATTTTACTAATAATTACCCGCACACTTTTAAACTTAAAATCATCCGCTTTAATCAAATTTACTTGAATCGATTAGCTTACAACACTACATTATTATTTTTATACACTTACAAAATCAACTCCCAAACACATTTATATACATGAAGCCACTCCTTAAGACACCCAAAAACAAGATCAAACATAAGAACTAAAGAAAAGTGGCAACACACAACATCAAATTAAAATTAATACAAGATACAAACATATACTATTACAAGAAACTAAAAATAAAAACTTACAAACCCCAAACATAAACATATTACTTATTACTACAAGAAACTAAAAACTAACTTGCAAAGTCCAAACACAAAACATATTACTTATTACTACAAGAACCTAAAAACTAACTTGCAAAGTCCAAACACAAAACATATAAACATTCTTAACACACCTAAAAACAAGATCAAACATCAAAAGAAAAAGTGACAACAAACTTAACAACCAGCAACAACATCTAATCAACTTCTTCAATCTTGGGTCCCGTACCAGCCCCGGTACTGGTGGTGCCGCCACCGGGCATTTGACCATCATCCATCGGACCACCGGCATCCGCACCACCACCTTGATACATTCTTGCAATTATAGGATTACATATCCCTTCAAGTTCCTTCAACTTGTCTTCAAGTTCATCAACCTCAGCCAATTGGTTCTTGTCAAGCCACTCAATAGTTTCTTGTACACTACGTTCAATCTTTTCTTTGTCCTCTTGACTCAATTTACTAGCAATTTTCTCATCTTTTATTGTATTCCTCATGTTATATGCATAATTCTCAAGTCCATTCTTTGCTTCAACTTTCTTTTTCACTTCTTCATCCTCAGATTTATACCTCTCAGCATCCCTTACCATTCTCTCAATTTCATCTTTACTCAATCTCCCTTTGTCATTTGTAATTGTGATCTTGTTCTTCACCCCTGCCGTCTTGTCCTCCGCGGTCACGTTTAGTATTCCATTTGCGTCTATATCGAACGTGACGTTGATCTGAGGAACCCCTCTTGGCGCTGGAGGGATACCGGAGAGTTCAAACTTCCCAAGAAGATTGTTGTCTCTTGTTCTCGCTCTTTCGCCTTCATAGACTTGGATTAGTACGCCTGGTTGACTATCCGAATAAGTCGAAAAGATCTGTTCTTTTTTCGTGGGGATCGTCGTGTTTCTTGGTATCAAAGTTGTCATAACACCACCAGCAGTTTCAAGTCCAAGACTCAATGGAGTAACATCAAGTAACAGCAAATCTTGAACTTTCTCATCACCTTCACCTGTCAAGATCGCTGCTTGAACCGCCGCGCCATACGCGACCGCCTCGTCCGGATTTATACTCTTGCACAACTCCTTCCCATTGAAAAAGTCCTGCAATAGTTGTTGAACTTTCGGTATCCGAGTCGATCCGCCGACAAGAACCACCTCATGGATGTGAGATTTATCAACTTTAGCATCCCTTAAACACTTCTCAACAGGCTCCATACATTTCAGGAACAAATCCATACACAATTCCTCGAACCTAGCTCGAGTGATCGTAGCATAAAAATCAATACCTTCAAACAATGAGTCGACTTCAATGGTTGTTTGCGTGGTTGATGACAGAGTCCTCTTCGCCCTCTCACACGCCGTCCTTAACCTCCTCAACGCTCTGGCATTCCCACTTAAATCCTTCTTGTGTTTCCTTCTAAACTCCGTCACGAAATGATTCACAAGCCTATTATCAAAATCCTCACCACCTAAATGTGTATCCCCGGCGGTAGCTTTAACTTCAAATATCCCTTCTTCGATAGTCAAAATCGACACATCAAACGTCCCGCCTCCCAAATCGAAAACGAGAACATTCTGTTCACCTCTTCTTGATGCTTTCTTATCTAAACCATAAGCAATAGCGGCAGCAGTAGGCTCATTTATAATCCGTAAAACATTCATACCAGAAATAGCACCAGCATCTTTAGTAGCTTGTCTTTGAGAGTCATTGAAGTAGGCGGGAACCGTGACGACGGCGTTTTTCACTTGGAATCCTAAGAAGGACTCTGCTGTTTCCTTCATTTTGACCAACACCATGGATGATATCTCCTCAGCTGAAAATTGCTTCTTTTCACCTTTGTAAGTTACCTCAATCATTGGCTTGTCACCTGGACCTGCATATACCTATCCACCAAAACGCAATTGTTATGATCAAAAATCTTAAAAAGTAGATATTCTTCGAGCAAAAGCGTAGATATCTATCTACCTCTTCAATGAAATCCCTAAAGAAATAAAAAAGTTTCAGACTGAAGTAAGTGCTCTCCGAACCAAGCTAGATAGTCTCCTATCACTAGGCTCACCAACCAACCTGGACCAGCAAGTCAGTCTGTCAGTCACTCTTCACTGTATGGTTCTTTTCCTCAAAGCAAGGAGTGAACCCTAGGACTTTCTATATCCGTTCCTGCCACATTGAGTAGGCTTATTGATCCCCCGATTTCATTAGACAAGATAGCGTACAAGGTACGAGCCGAATGCCGATGAAGAATGTTGAAGCGGAGTGGCTAGCTGCCACGGATCACTTCGGGGATCTCCCTCAACGGTTACCACGAAGAGGGCCGGCTTGTATAATTGCAGCACTACCCGCCAGTGCTCGGAGTCGAGTGTGTATTGATCGAAGACAAACTTGTTAGGCAAGCGCTCACTGATAGATTCAAGTAGGAGAGATCTCGCTAAAAAAAAATGAACAGAAGATTGCTTGGACATAACCACATGTTTCGCATTTTCAACCATGGAAATATAGTAAGACTATAAGAATCAATCATTCTAAGAGTTTTGTAATTAGAATATGTTATGCCAAAGCATGCATATCAATCAGTGGAAACCCTTTATACATGACCCGAAATAGACGTAAA
>JAABOM020000101.1:809862-823879 GCA_011800125.2 Solanum clarkiae
AGACAAAAACTTTACGACTAGAGAAATAAATATTTGACCAAAATTTTGATGTAGGTATGAGAAGGAAGGAGAACCAAATATGCTATCCCCTCTAGATATCTTCGTCAGTACCGTGGATCCTATGAAGGAACCTCCTCTTGTTACAGCTAATACAATACTCTCAATATTAGCAATGGATTATCCTGTTGACAAAATTTCATGCTACCTATCTGATGATGGAGCTTCAATGTGCACCTTTGAAGCACTATCAGAAACTGCAGAATTTTCTAGAAAATGGGTTCCCTTCTGCAAGAAGTTTGCTATAGAGCCTCGAGCTCCAGAATTTTACTTCTCCCTAAAGATTGATTATCTCAAGGACAAAGTCCAGCCAACATTTGTTAAGGAGAGACGAGAAATGAAGGTAAAGCTTGAACTCTTGTTTCATCAGCTAGTGCTACATAAAAAAACTTTCCATGTCACGAACTACAAATCTCATTGTACTTGACAGAGAGAGTATGAAGAATTCAAGGTAAGAATCAATGCACTAGTTGCAAAAGCAACTAAAATGCCTCCAGGAGGGTGGATCATGCAAGATGGAACACCATGGCCAGGAAATAATACCAAGGACCATCCTGGTATGATTCAAGTCTTTTTAGGACAAAGTGGAGGAACAGATGTGGATGGACATGAACTCCCTCGTCTTGTTTATGTTTCTCGTGAAAAGAGGCCTGGTTTCCAGCATCACAAAAAGGCTGGTGCTATGAACGCCCTGGTAAACATGGAAACTTCTGTTATATGCTAGTTAATACTCCAGAGTTACAAGTCAAAACTTTTATATATCCACTTTAAAACATTATAAACACTACATCAAACATTCTTCAATATTATCCTTGTAGGTTCGTGTTTCAGGAGTCCTGACCAATGCACCGTTTATGCTTAACTTGGACTGTGATCACTACATTAACAACAGCAAGGCTGCAAGAGAGGCCATGTGCTTCTTGATGGACCCACAAATGGGCAAAAAAATTTGCTTCGTCCAGTTTCCTCAAAGATTTGATGGAATAGACAGGCACGATAGATATGCCAACCGAAACACAGTCTTCTTTGATGTAAGATTAAGCAGAATATGCAACATAAGGCCACTAAAAAGATACTATTCTTGGAATTTATACTAGATTAGTTTATCATGTAATTATTTCTACTACTTGGGCAGATTAACATGAAAGGCCTAGATGGCATACAAGGTCCAGTATATGTTGGCACAGGATGTGTCTTCAGAAGGCAAGCATTATATGGGTACAATCCTCCTAAACGCGCCAAGCGCCCAAGAATGGTGAGCTGTGACTGTTGTCCATGTTTCGGACGCAAAAAGAAGCTTGACAAATATAAATCTGAAGTCAATGGAGATGCAGCCAATGGTCAAGGTTTTCATATATCCACATTCTAAATATTTTCAAGCTTCAATTTTCAAATAATAAAGGAGCCTCTTAAATAAGATCCCCTTTGAGATTAACTTTTCCTTATTTTCTCTTTTTCTTTTCTATATCTCCTCAGGATTTGACGATGAGAATGAGCTACTAATGTCCCAGATGAACTTTGAAAAGAAATTTGGTCAGTCTGCAATTTTTGTGACTTCAACTTTAATGATTGAAGGGGGGGTTCCACCTTCGTCGAGCCCAGCAGCCTTGTTGAAGGAAGCTATCCATGTGATCAGCTGTGGCTATGAAGATAAAACAGAATGGGGTTTGGAGGTAGTGTTCATCTTTGTTTCAGTGCTTGCAAGAAAAGACTTGGTTGACAAGGGATAAACAACTAATAAGAAAACCAGAACTATTCTGAGAATTTGACTACTACCTTTCAAAAGTGCTTTAGAACCTGACTCTAATGCAAAGCAACAGTGATCATAGAAAATATGCTAGTGCTTTTGGTACAAGCATATTTCAATTTGTGAAACATGAAGGATATAAATGCTTAAAACTTACTGTATGTGTAGCTAGCACGAGATAGATAACAATCATAATCTATTCTAATGTAGTCACCTTTAGGAATATCTTTGATTGAGGTAACTGTTTCTGAACTTGCAGCTGGGATGGATATACGGCTCTATCACGGAGGATATCTTAACAGGTTTCAAGATGCACTGCCGTGGTTGGAGATCAGTCTATTGTATGCCTAAATTAGCTGCATTTAAGGGGTCTGCTCCAATCAATCTATCAGATCGTCTCAACCAGGTGCTTCGATGGGCTCTTGGTTCCGTTGAGATCTTTTTCAGTCATCATAGCCCGGTTTGGTATGGCTATAAGGGAGGAAAGCTTAAGTGGCTTGAACGATTATCATATGTCAACACAACTATTTACCCCTTCACTTCTTTACCTCTCCTTGCCTACTGCACTCTCCCTGCTGTCTGCTTGCTGACTGGAAAATTCATAATGCCAGAGGTAATAACATGATGTTTTTACTTAAATGCCATTAACTGAAAATTTTGAACACCAGTTGCACCTAGTAGCTTCATATTTCACAAGTTTACTTGCTTTCTGGGATAATCAGTTGACGAGAACTTGCATTTCATTGATGCAGATAAGCACCTTAGCAAGTCTCTTTTTCATTGCTCTTTTCCTCTCTATCTTTACAACGGGAATTCTTGAGCTAAGGTGGAGCGGAGTAAGCATTGAGGAATGGTGGAGAAATGAGCAATTTTGGGTTATTGGAGGGGTATCTGCCCACCTTTTTGCTGTAGTACAAGGTCTTCTTAAAATTTTGGCTGGCATAGATACCAACTTTACTGTGACATCTAAGGCAGCAGATGATGAGGACTTTGGAGAGTTATATGCCTTCAAGTGGACTACTCTCCTTATTCCTCCAACAACAATTCTCATAATCAACTTAGTTGGGGTTGTAGCCGGAATCTCTGATGCCATCAACAATGGATACAATTCATGGGGTCCCCTTTTCGGAAAGCTTTTCTTCTCCTTCTGGGTTATTGTTCATTTATATCCATTCCTCAAGGGTCTTATGGGTAGGCAGAACAGGACTCCAACCATTGTTGTCATATGGTCAATACTTTTAGCCTCCATCTTTTCCTTGCTCTGGGTTCGAATTGATCCATTTGTGCTCAAAACCAAGGGACCAGATGTCACGCGATGCGGAGTCAACTGCTAGCATGCTCATTATTCCCTTTTCAAGGCCATGCTCTTTGGATCGCACATAAGTATCTTGATATATCACGGATCTTGCATCCTCCCTTGTGTGGTCTCTGAAGTACGCCCCTCAAACTAGAATATTCAAAAAAAGAATAAACCTAGAGTCAGAAGTTCTGTTTAGTGTACAAATTGTACTCAACTTTTTTGATTGTTGAAATTGTACTCGATTTTGCATATAAACTAAATGAAGTGTTTGAAGACAATCTGCCAATGTTTTTCTCACTTTGTGACCAACTATGAGTTTTGACAGAACTTTCAAGTAACTAATCTTTGAACTTAATGAATAAAGATGCAATACAGTATCTGAGGGAAGTCTCAATGAATGAAGAGTATGAGTGCCGCATACCTCATCCTATCTAAAAGGGTAGGTGAATACATAAATTAAGGGAGAGAGAATTTCCATGAAAATAACACTTGACACTTGGAGATGCATGTCCACAATCGAGACAAAAGAAGATCTCAGCCAAACTTATACAAACCTTTTTGCAGCATGTTCTATACATTCTAGCAGATAGAAACCTCAGCAACTTCCTGTGCACCAAATGCCTAACACAACTTGGAACAATGAGAGGAGGACATGAAATATCCTACGAGGAAAAATGTGTACAAGAGCTCAACCTAGGTATGCCTATTTGATCCAAAGTAACTTGCAGTTGTTCAATATACATGCTACATATTTTCTAAAAAAAAAAAGTTAACTTTTAGTTGTTATTCCGCTCTTCTAGGCATTTGTATAGCTTATATTTAATGAGTAAGCTACTTGAATGCTAAACAAAGTGGCGGAACAGAAAAATAAATAACAGAGTGATATTTATTGATTATGCAGTGTCCAAGAATACACCTAAATTGCTGTGTTGATGTGAGAGTAAAATCATCGAGATATTATGATATGTATTGATTTACTGGACAACCTCAAATTATGTCAAGCACCACAAACAACCAGTTTTCATGACCAAAGTTTAGATCACACTCTTCCCTAAACTGCATGGTAATCAAAACAGTATTGTACAAGCCAAAGATTCCTTTCGCTTCAGCTTTTCTTCTGAGACAAATTATGTTGCTTACTTGAAATAAAAAGCAAATAATGGCATGGATAAACTTGAACCTTCGACATTGCACATTCGTTAAGTGGTTTGAGCTATCCCATTGCCCTTGTTCCTATAAGAAATGGATCTAAGCACAAGGTAAAAACACACTGGCTTCACTGACCTCCATAATTATCCAAATGGCTGAATAAACATCCTAGGCAGGAAAAAGTCATTTTACCAATAATCCCCACAGGAACACTCTCCATCTTTGAAATGGTGAAACCTGTTTGCATCCCTTACAACAATAACCCTGTCTGTAACCTTTGATACAAACTTGGTGAAATTATGGCAATCCACACATACCCTTAGGTTCTTGATGATTCTGATTTCCATTTTAGGTTCAGAAGTTAAAAGTCCAAAAGCAATAGCTAACTTCTCACTATGAACTTTGACCATCAACTCCTTCTCCTCTTCCTCAACATCGTGCAATGCTGTGCTGGTTTCTGTCTGGAATCCAGCCTCCCTCATCTTCTCCATCAGCTCCTCCAGCTTTGCATAAATAGCTCCTGCTTGAGGATGTGACTGGTTGCTGGATGTAAAGACATGCTGGTAGCCATTGACCTCAATTAAAGTGCACCCAGGGGTCTTTGCTAGATTCTTGTTCTTAAGAACTTTCCTGACTGAAGCAGCTTGAAAATAATTGCGGTCTGCTGAATAGATATTTGAAAGTAACACATAATATCCGACACTTCCTATGTCCATGGCAAATAACTTATCTGAAGCCAAGCGAGCCAAGTCAATATTTTTGTGGACCATGCATGCACCGAGTAATGCACCCCACTCAGCTGGACCTGGTTCAAGAGGCATCCCATAAATAAATTCCAAAGCATTTTCTAGTTTTCCAGCTCGGCCCAAAAGGTCCACCATGCAGGCATAATGTTCCGATAGTGGTTCAGTCTTGTGATCATGAACCATAGAATGAAATATCTTCTGACCTTCTTTTACTAAACCGGCATGACTACAAGCATATAAGACACAGAGGAAAGTGACGCCAGTTGGGGAAACTCCAGAATGAAGCATTTGATCAAACAGTACCAGTGCCTCTCGACCACATCCATGCAGGCCATAAGCTGAAATCATAGCATTCCAAGTAACCACATTTTTCTCCGTGATGCTGTCAAATACTTGTCGTGCCTCCTCAATATTCCCACATTTGGCATACATGTCAACTAAAGCAGTTAAGACGTAAATGTTGGACTCAAATTTCTCCTTCTTTATTAAGTCATGGACCCATTTTCCCATACTTAATGTTCCAAGTTGAGCACATGCAGAAAGTATACTTGTGATTGTGACGGGATTTGGATGGATCTCTAACTTCTGCATTTCCCGAAAGAGAGATATAGCCATTTCTGTTAGCCCATTTTGTGCATAACCTGATATCATGG
Organism: Solanum clarkiae; assembly: GCA_011800125.2. Lineage (NCBI taxonomy): Eukaryota > Viridiplantae > Streptophyta > Magnoliopsida > Solanales > Solanaceae > Solanum > Solanum clarkiae. Next base: position 815,515 of record JAABOM020000101.1, read on the forward strand.
AATTCCACGAAGCTAAGCTTTTCTTTGGGGACTCGTCAAACAGCCTTCGTGCCAATTCCATTTCATTGAGTCGACTATAAACTGTAGTCAAAGCAGTAGAAACTGAAGGATTCGATATCATCCCAGATTTCACACAAAAACCATGGATAGAACATGTAAGGGTCAGATGACCAAAAGGACAAGAAACAGGAACTAAACCAACGATAGTACTAGAATTAACTTTCTCCCCCTGAACAAGCAATTCTCTAAATAACCTCACTGAAGATTCATTCTCATTATTAAAACAAAAACCAGCAATCATCGCATTACATGAAATCAAATCAGGTTCTCTTATCAGCCCAAACAACAATTTAGCAGTTGAAACATCCCCACATTTCGAATACAACGAAATCAAACCAGTAAGAACATACTCATGAACATCATACCCCATCTTAACAGCCAAACAATGTATCAACATTCCATTCCTCAAATCCTGCAACTCAGCAACAGCAGTAAGTACCACAGCCAACGTTGTCGAATCAAACCCCGCTCCCTTCACAACCATATTACCAAAAACCCGTATACTCTCCTCAAAACAACAATTCCTCACCAACCCAGAAATCATGGTATTCCACAAAACACCATCTCTTTCAGGAATTCCATCAAATACCTTATACGCATGACCAATTCTTGAAAACCCCATATACATATCCACCAACGCCGACCCAACAAACACATCCGACCCAAACCCACTAACTATCACATGCCCATGAATCAAAACCCCAAATTTCTCACACCCAGACGACGAAAAACCCGAAACAACAAAAGCAAAAGTGAAATTATCAGGCTTAAGCTTATTACTTTTAAGAATGTCCTGATAAAAAGACAACGCTTCAACCCCTAAACCATTACGCGATAAACCTCTGATTAACACATTATACAGGAAAAGATCAGGTGGGTTTGAGTTATTAAAGGTGTTGAACAGTTTTTTGGCTTTGGAACTGGATTTGAAGTCGGAAAATTTGTGGGTAAGTTTTGTAATTGTGATGAGATCGTTGCTTAGGCCATTGCGGATGAGATTAGCATGGATTTGACTGAGTTGTGAGAGATTTGTAGCTTGATTGATTAAGCTTACGAAGAAGTTTCTGTCTCTTTGAGCTATGGAAGCTATGGTTCTGTAAATCATTTGAGAGTTTTTTTGAGTGGACTGATAGCTTTGGCGGGAATGTGAATATTTAGAGGTAAATTGTTGTTAGGGGTAGTTTGGGGTCAATTTGTGATAATTGTTTGGTTTAAGTGCATTAAAAATATTTTTAATATATATAACATAATCATTAAAAAGAAAATTATTTTTTATAAAAACTTCCTCTCTATATTCCTTAACTTTGTGTACTTTGAGGAGGAGGAGATTCAAGTTTGGTTGGTGGGATCACGTAATACTCCATGAGATTATTGCAAGTTACATAGGCAAGGTAGGATAAAACATCATCGTCTATTCATTCCACTAACCAAAATGACTCGTGAGGGATGTCAATGTCGTGATTCTGGGTAGGTTTCAGCATATATATTATTGTTGTGTCGATTTGGTTTGAACAAGAGAATTAGGACAGATACCCTTGGGTTGGGAATTGGCTTGCCTATAGATGGGATTTAGCAGACGCCATCATGACCAGGACTGGGTCGTGACAAGATCCATCTTAATCATAGTCATCTATTTCTTAATAATAATCAAATGACTCGTGAGGGATGTCAACGTCAGTTCTATCTTACTGATAGTTATCTATTTCTTAGTAATTTTTGTATTGCTAATGTCATAATTTGCTTATGTGTAAAAGTAGTATTGAATAAATAGAATATCATATACTATAAGTAATAACTACTTATATAGTTGAAAATACACTATCCAACAAAGAATTAAATAATATCAAAGTTACGATTCGTATTATTTTCTCAAATAAGTCCTACCAAACAATCTTCGAGTGTTAAATTTTTACATAAATTCATCTGCCTGATGATGATTTTTTTTTTCCATATTTCTTTGAAATTAAGCTTTGGATTAACTAACTTCTCAGTGAAAACAACAAATTATGTTATATTGGGTAGGATAAAATCTTTGTGAGGTTTGCCTTGCAAATCGCGATCACACTATCTGCTTCGCTTTACATCCCTGGTAGAGAAACTATTTCCGATAGAGTTTCAGAAAAACTTGAAGAATGAGCTCAGACAATTTGAACCTTTGGGTTAGTTGACATCCCCTCTACAATTATGTTGAACCTTCTTTCTTCCTTTGGATTTCTTTTTTCTTGTTGATATAAACACAAAAAGTTACACTAGGACTTTTGCAAGATATGTTGAGAAAGAAAAAGAATGAAACAATTCAACATTTCCATGATTAATTAGAATAATGAAAAAAGAAAAGAAGAAAAAGAATGAAAAGGAAAAACCTATTACTATACACACTAGCTAATGCCATTTGGTAAAACTATCTAATTTCCAAGTATCAGCTGCTCATCACCACTTCTCCAAGCTTGTTTCAACTGTATAAGATGAGACCTAATGCTATATTCTTCTACCTGCCATTATTGTCAAGTAATCTCAGTAAATAATCATTTTATCGAACGCTGAACTTCAAACATCAAACAGACACTCACTATTCTACCCGTCGTGTACTGTTATTTGGAACAAAGACAGGGATATAAGTTAGTGCAAGCGACCCTTTTGGGCCAACCATAGCCTTCAAAACTCGGGGTTAATGACTCACCCCTCTACCCCTCCTCCACTTAAAGATTGGACTTAGTTTGCTTGGCGCAAGGCTCTAACTTGTGACCCTTAACACAAGTCCTTGAACCTTTGCCAGTTGAGATAATCCATGGGGGCAATATGCTGGGAATTTTCTTTAGAGTTCCTATAAAAAAATACTGAACATTTTCTTGGTTACTAGAACCGAATTGTCGTTGTTGGGCAAAAACTAATGCTGATCAATGCATATTCATACTGATCTTAAATTGTCATCCTAAAATGCAAGGATTGAAGAGTGAACAGGCCTGAACTAAAGCACAGGATATCTGAGTCCAAATGACAGAACTAGAAGATCACTATATGATAAGAAGAACTATCGCAAGGGCATGGGACGGAGAAGAGTAAAGATTAAGTAGCTGAGGATTTTCTATGATGAAGGCGATAACTTAAGAGGGCTGGAAATTTTTGTCTCACCTGCATAGCTGCTGTTGAAGCAAACAAGGCTTCACATTCATCCAGCATGGCTCGCTCTTGAGCTGCCACATCAGCAAGTTCAGAAACCAGGCAGTTCATCCCTTCCACCTGCAAAGTGCAGAGCCCAAAATTAGGGAACCACAAACAGAAGTGACAGAACAGATAAAATTATATCATACAAGTTCCTACCAAATCAAGACATCAACTTGAGCCTTTAGATTGTTTAACATTCAATTCCAGTCAAACAGATTGAAAGCAATTGGCCAGTTTCTACAATTGCTCTAATACATTACAAATATACTAGTAATAATCCACAAAAATCATGCTCTTGAAAGTCACACTTTTTTCATGTTCCAACAACGAATTAATCAGATAGCAAAAGAATGATTCATAACTTGTGATTCCACAATTATTGACCTTTGTTTGTGCTCAACTAGTGATAGTATCAACTTCTTTTAGTACTACAGTTGGCTAAAGGCAATCAAGAGTTTTCACCTGTCAATAAAGGCCAAAGGCAATGCAAAAGCCTAAGCATAATAATATGAAGCCTGATTCTTAGAGCATTACAGTATTCATCTATAGTTTACTTTCCTATATGCAACATATGGTGAATAGGAAGAATTTCTTTTTTTTAGAAAAAAAAAAGCATGAGAATTCATTTTCAAGATGCATCATTCATTCCTCATAAATGTTATTTTAGAAAATCAGCGCTGCAAAAGGGGGCAAGATGAGGTAACTATCCTGACTAAATAACTTTTGAGTTGTGAAACTCTCTGTTCTGTGACTACAGAACTCTTCAGGAACTTAGTTAACAGCTCTGTAACAGAAGACTGTGTGCTAATGACTTTTCTCTATTTCTTTCTAAGATTAGCTCTCTCACTCTCTTTCATCTACATCCATCAAACAAACAGTTGAGCATTTTGCAAAGCCTGCAGTAAAAGACAAGGCTGCATTTGGTCCAGTTCAGCAAATTTTATTGTTACTTAAAAAACTAAATTGAGAAGGAAAGTAAATTAATGGGAAGAAAGGACACGCGCACAAAAAAAAAAAAAACACTCACCCTAGACAATATAAAACGCATGGAGGATCCCATTGCCTGCATTACATCAACAGCTGAGCAAACAGCTTCCTTAACACTTTCAATATCACCCTATAAAAGAGCTAAGTAAATAAGCCTCCATGGTTAAGAAATTGATCTCAAACCACCAAGTATCAAGTTGCATACCTTTGCTCGTCCAGTTATTGGAAGGCGGAGAGTGCATGCTTGTAGGTCTTGTATAGCATGGGATAATGAACTGGTATGATCCCCTTCAATTGAAGCCCACTCATCAAGGTAGGTGAGCTGAACCAGTCATTTTCGGGAAAAAATCAGTTTAAACATTGAATCCACATCTACAATAAAGATCTAAATAGAAATCATATTGTCTACTGAACAAGGTCTTGACTATCAGTGATGCTACTCAAGTACTCAACCTCTCACTCCCCTCTCTCCAACCCCTCCCAGAGAAAAATGATAGTTACCTACCTGTCTTTTCAACGCTGATTGTCAAACTATATTCAGATACAGAGAAGTCGAATCAACATGAGAAAAAGAAATTGTGAGAAGTGTGGAAGAGTTAAAAGTAGGGCCTAACAACAATTGGCTCTGAAGGAAAAAATCAAGCTCAAACTTCGAGCTTTAAAGCTTCCACCATTATGAATTAAGATATCCAAATTCACACATTCATGTCAACATCAAGTGTTTGAGTGTTATAGGTTCCAGATAACGGGAAGATGTCATATAGCACTTTAAGTTGGTGCATTCTTGTGGCTAGCAAGTTACTGCATCCTCTCATACCCACTAGTTCAAATATGAAAAAACCCATCATAAAAAATAGGCTACATTCATATAGTGTTCAATGATAAACCTAACACAGGGGGAAATTTTTCATGGGATTCTACAGTGAAAGTCCTGCTTTCCCATCACCGCAAAATCAACCACAAGCCAATAGTTGCCCATCCCTTAAACAGACAAGAAAGACAAGAGAAGTGGTCTAAACTCAAATCTTCATTTTAAACTGCATAAGCCTATAATCAGTAAGTTTTAGAGACTGACAATCTACAGATTCTTCTAGAGAACTCTACAAACTTATAGATTAAAGCATCAGGGATAAAATTTGATTCATCTGTTAACCAGATGCATTACCTGTTCATTTAGAACTGCAAAAAGCTTCAACCTCATCTTCACCTGTTGGAGAGCAATTCTCTTTTTAATGACAGAAGCCCATAGGTCCGAGGTATTTCTCCAGACATTGTACAATGTTTTCTGCGTAGGGAGGTGATTAAACTGTTAGTTAAATCACCATAAAAGCACCAAATTGGTTTAATGATAGGGAAGATATCACAAAGCTCTCAGAGAGCATTAAGCCACAGAGATATCAGTCCCATGATCCCAACCCCATGAAACATAATTAAATAATACTTTTAGTAGATTAGAAAGCAAATATACAGCAAGAAAATGAAAGCCAGTTCTTCTATACTATTATCAAAAGAAAGTTTAACTTGCTGCTGATTGATCAAACATACATTAATAATTTCCCCTCCAATATTACTGTTCCAAAACTATGTCCATAAAATCAGATAAATTTTCCTATCATGCAACAGTTTGGTGAAGATTCCATGCGTAAAATCAAGATAAACCAATTTAGCAGAAGAAAAAGTTCCATGAGGTACTAGGAAACTTCTTGTTAAGATTATAAAGTAATTAATGATTTAAGTCTAAAGTCCCATTCTAAAGCTTTGCAAGGGATATAATCCAACCTCAGTTTTAACTTTCTGCACGTGCAACGCTGCATCTGACCTGGCATTAGCATACCGCCATTGGAGATGTCTATTATACAATAGCCTCAACTGATGAACATCTTCTATGTGGTTAGCCGCCTTCTTCCCCTTTTTGATATCTGCAATAAAGCTGAGGACAGAAGTAGCAGTTTTGGGTTGTTGTCTAGATGGACTAGATGGTCTTATCCGAGAAGGACTTGATCCTCTAGATGGCGTACTTGGGACTGATTTTGTTCGAGATGGACTGACTCCTCTAGATGCAGAGGATGATAGAACAGATGCTTTATTTGGTGAAGGAAGACGTGATCCAGGAGCTGATACAGTCTGAGATCTAGCTACTGGATTCATCGATATTGTTCTATCCGATGAAGTTGAAAGCCTGGACTTCTGCATTGAAAGTGAATTATCATCTACTGATATTAATGACAACAATTCGCTGGCAGATTTTTGCAATGGTCTGCTATAACCATCCAAAGACAATCTCCTCGAGGAAGGCGTGACTGGACGAGTATTTGGCGCAATTTTTCTATTCTTATCACTCAGATCAACACTTCTGGTCACAGTACCAGAAGTTACCTTCGTATTCATTCTACTTGGCCATCGATGCTGATCGACTAATCGAGCATTCAAACTATCAACTGGTCTAGAATTCTCTGCTTGATCAGAAGAATTCTTTCCCTTCAACGGACTCCTCCTTCTCTCAGGTGTGGCCTTTCGAGAACTAGGAGGCGTTTCTCCTTGTTTCTGCACAACATTTGATGATGGTCTCAAAGTACGATCACATACTGCATGAGGAGCAGGTTTTTCTCTCTTACTAACAGGTAAAGAAAATGAATCAGACTGAAAGGAAACACTCAGACTCCTCATTGTTGAAGGCCATAGAGATTCCGGCAACCTATTCCCTGCCATCTTTCTTGACAACAATTCTTCTGCAGATGTATCCTGTACAGGTGTTGATGGTGATGGACTGGTAGGTGATGAAGGCGTCGTGGGGCGTCTCCTCTCAGCCGATATAGCTCTCTTAGGTAACGAAACTGTTGATGTAGTAGTTCCAGTTCTTGCGACATTTGGAGAAGAACAACGTCTAGGGCCAGAGGAAGCTGATGGAGTAGGTGACCTGTACCTAGAACTAACTTCTCTAGTTCTTGGCCTGCGGGTGTTCCCATTGTTCTTCTCAGACTGAATCAATGGAGCTCTTTTTGTCTCCACTGTTGAAATCTTCTTTAATGCTATCTCTGATTCATACACATCCATCCAAACTGTCCAGATTAAACCACATTGATGATATCCATTCCCTTTCTTATATTAATAACTTCAAAGCCATTCCTGAAAAACTCTCAAGAAACCACCTTTAATCTTTAAATTGCACACCAATGTCTATAAAGTAAGATCCTTTTCTCTGCTGTAAATCTGCCACACAATTAAAAGAAAATTGAAGCTAAAAAGTAAGATACCTTAGATAAATAAAATAAAAGAAGGAACAATAACAATTCATTTGAAAAATGAAAAAGGATGATCAAAAGATTACATCTTTACAGGCACACAGATCTGAAGATATAGAATCAACAATTAGAATCCAATCTAGAAACTTCAAATTGTTGTTCTATAATCAAAAAGACTAATCCCCAAAACCAGATAATAGATCAGGCAAATGCCTAGAACAACCCCTTATGCTAATATAATCAAAACTGCTAATTTATCAAGAAAAGAATGTACATTGGCAGACAGAGAAAGAGAAAATATAATCAACAATTGTATGTTTGCTGAAGGAGTAGAAGGAGGTTATTATTAACCTCTTCCCTCAAAATGGGGAAGTATAGTGGGGAGATGGGGGGTGTGGGTGTAGGATAAGAAATATTCATAGGACTAGAAATTATGCACAGGACAAGAAAAGCTTCACCTGTTTTTTTTTTTTTTTTTTAAAAAAAATTATTTTATTTTAGTCCCACTTTTGGAAGGAAAGTTACCCACAATGTTTGATGATTTTTCTCTCTTTTTTACTTCTTGCTTCTTTCTTTTTCCCTTCTTTTGACCCTCCTATTTCCTTTGGCCCCAACAACCCTTTTATCCCTTTCACGGGAGTGCCACGGTCTGCCAAGCTGGATATATAACTCCAGATAGTCACAGCCCCTCTGTCTTGTTCCTTCTCTCCCACGCCCAACTCCTTTTCATGAAAGGGAATTCAACAAAACTCAAACTTACACTAAGGTAACTATAAAAGAGATGACGACGACAACAACAAATAGCTAGTAAAATTCTATAAGTGAGGTCTGCAGAAGGTAAAAATGTAAGCAGTCTTGTAGAGAGGTTGCAAGAGACAATTTTTTTCATTTCTTTTAACGAGTGTTCGATA
>JAABOM020000101.1:875976-897536 GCA_011800125.2 Solanum clarkiae
AAAAACCAAGAAATGGTCAGAATTCCATGTATTAAAATCTCACAAGCTAATGAAAAATAATGCAGAACAATATTGTCGTATCAATAAACAAAAACAGAATGCGATACCATGTTCTTCAAATGGGCAATCCCTCCTTCAAATTTCAATTTCTCTTCAAAACTGCAACAAAATGCATGAGTAATTTCGTTACACATACAAACCTCGAAAACCGAGACAATTGCACAAAATTGCTACGAAAAAGGGGAAAATAAGAACAAATTACAACTCGTAGTAAGTACTCCGACAAACCATGGAGTCGCCGGCGTCGAGTATGCCGGCCGTTACAGTCAACGTCGCTCCGGCGGTTTTGAGAACTGAGAAAAAAAAAAATTCTCCCGTACTGAGGTTTAGACGTAACTGAGAGACATGGGAAAGGGCTTAGAGAATAGTGTCAAAAGGCCCAAGTATAATTTTATGGGCTTACTAAATATAGAGATATTTTTCTTTATTTTACAAAACATAACATATTTGAAAAAAATTAAAAGAGGTAAAAAAAAATTAATAGGGACAACTTAATAATAGATTTGAAGATCTCAATCTCACAACTTACTAAATCAAAAGCTTTTCTCTACTTGGTCTTTTTCTCCTCTTTACATCACTTTGCTGCTTTTTTTTTTTTAACTCAATTCACAACCTTGAACCCTGAATCTTGAACCTATATCATGAATGGGCTAGCAAAAATACGAGAAGTGCAAGTTAGTGCACCCGATTTATTTTTCAAACAATGGAAAATTCGTATTCAAATTTGATCGACCCGGCCTGTTTTATTTCATTAGTCCAGTATCGGGCTGGGGCCTGAAAATGAATGTCAAAATATCCGACCTGGCAAGCCCACCTGATAAAGTTACGGATCATACTACTGGGCCTTCTACTAGTGCTGCAGCCCAATTGGTTAATGTTTTTGGGGTGATGGGGTTATATTCAAAAATGTCTCATATAATGTAGTCTTGATATTTTACCCTCGTAAGAAATGTCTTACAAAAATATCCTCCATAAGAAGTGTAGTTAAAATAAAAAAAAAAAAATATTTTTATAAGACTTTTTTTTGCCAGATCAAGTTATTAAAATTTTAATTTTAAAAGATGACAAAATAGTGATTTAACTTTGAATTTTTTTGAAGTTCAAACTTTTAGGGTAAAAAATAAAATACAATATAGATATTTGGACGTTAACTCTTGCATTATTAAGAAACAAATTAATATATTTGAATAGAAATTTGTGCACCAAAAATTCATACAGAAAAAATTATCTTCACCTGTAAGTTACATACCCGAACCTTTTACATTTAAATATCTCCAATCACGTATTCCAATGTGTATTTCCACAAATTCTAGTTATTTTCTAAATACTAAAAAATTGAAAAAATGTATTATATGCTTTATAAATTTATTCCACCAATTGCTATTGCTGTCAATTTATAGGCGACCCCGTTTTGATATTACACCAATGAAATCCTCCTTACCTATAGGCGTTGAAGGTAAAAATGATCTCCTATGACCATTTATAATTTTAATTTTAGAAAATAACTATTAAATCACACGCTATTTTATAAAAGCTTCATATATTTTTTTTTCTAATATCCTCTGAAACACATGACAAAGCAGGGTATCCTTTCAAATGGTTAACATCCTTCAAATGGATGGACATGTTAATGCACGTGATTTAATACCCCATACATGTGACTTGTGGAGCCCAATGACTTTTAGTCTTATCCATTTTGTTTGAACATATGCTATGATAGTTGAGTTATAAAACTCGAAAAAATTTACTAGTTCTGCTGTGTTTTTTACCATAAACTCTAATAATAACAAATAAAATACAAATATCTCAAGATTACACATACACAATGAAATCATAAAGTCGGTCTATATTTGAATGTTACAAAACACCTCATGCTCATAAGTAGGGTCTCGAGAAGATAGAGTGTATGTAGAGTTTACTTCTACCTCTTGGTGGTCGAGAGATTGTTTCCGGACTATGAAAGATGTCCAGCAAATAACAAAAACTGGTCTAAGTCATTTTAGAAGTTTACCACCAATACAATCATAGATCAAGATGAGAAAGAATCTCCAGTTTTTTTTTTCAATTTTTACCAGCAATGAACAGTCACAGCCTTTCAACAATTTCATATCAATCAATAAAACGTGTCTTCGTCGACTTCCCCAAAACGTTACAGCGCAAGAGACTCAAATTTTGGCGATGAACGTTCATGGAAAGTCTAGCTTTCACAATCCTGCAAACAGGATTAGTCTTGTTGACCCTCCACCAACTGCACGATAAATCCAGATCTGCAAGAAAGAATCAGTTCAGATATGAAATGCAGAAAAGGGCAAGTGGCATTAAATCAGCAGGTTGCAGCTCAATGAGGTAAAGTTGAATATTGGAAGATATTGTTGGAAACAAAAACCGCATATTTAAGATGTGTTGTTTTTTCTACTCATGGATAGACACATTGCATTCCACGGTCCCATCTAGCTTCAATAAGTTGACCGCAATTAGAGACATCTTTGTCTCTGCAATTAATACTAAAAGTAAGTTGCTGCACTAACAGCTAAAAATGTTTAAAACTTCAATTGAGACGACTGGCTCATTTTAAGCCAGATCATAAAAGGATAATCTAATTAAACACCCCTATAAATATCATCTCATTAATGTTTTTCACGGCATACAATCCACCTTATCCTCAAAACATAACTTCTATAGTTCTACCTCAGCATCTTGCACCTTTCCCTTCAACTGAATCTCTTTGAAAACTTAAAGAAAAAGATGGCAAATGCTCGTATTGCTAGGTTTGTTTCAGAGGTGGCACCACCACAATTTGTAAATGTCATGAGAAACCGAGCCTCAAAGATGCTTGAAACCATCAAAGAGGAGGAAAGAGAAGCTAGCACAAGCGAGTCACTTTCTCTGAAGAGTTATTCCCCTTCATCGTCTTCGACCTATTCTGCTTCATCCTCTTCAGCTTATTCTGTTTCGTCGTCAAATGCAAAAAGCTCCCAATATTTTCTCAAAGAAGTTCAGAGGTCTTTTTCTGTATTTGGAAGCTAGAGTATCTGCTAAGAGTGCTATTAATTTTCAATTTCCTGACCAGTCTACTGATTCCCTGTTATTTTCCTTTAGCAAATTTTCTCTCCTTCTTAGTAAGAAAGTCCGCGAAGCTTTGGACAGAGTCCAAGGTTTGCTGAGACTAGATAAATATTGATTATATGTAACATCTGAGGGAAGATGAAAATTTGCCTTCGAATTATCAGTAAACTTTTGTTGCTACTTTCTGTAAATATTACCAATTTTACTTCAGTACAGCTATAAAATTGTTATGCACATCTTTTCTCCTGTTGCTTTTATACACAGAAATGTTATTCTACAAAACAGGCACTAAGGGCTATACAAGCATACAATAATACACCATAGCAGAGTGAATTCAGATACATCTAATTACAGCAAAATGCGAGAATGTAGTGATTCATATTAACGAACAATTGAGCAACTTTACCTTGAAAACCTTTATCTCTCCTTTCCTAGAATCTAATACTAACTGATCTTGCCATGCGAGAATGTAGTGACATTCATACTAACGAACAATTGAGCAACTTTACCTTGAAAACCTCTATCTCCCCTTTCCTAGAATCTAATACTAACTGATCTTGCCGCCAACGCTTTTTCCTTTAGTTCAAAACTGGTGCTTTCCTCCAAACCACAAGAAACCTCAATCTTAACACGTGGTCACTTTACCCTCCGACCTCAACCATCTGAACCCCCCTCCCCGTAGTTTTTACAGTTAGTATGGTACCCTTGGATATTCCCCCCAAATCCCAAACCCCTTTCTACAGTCCCAATCTACCCTTTTTGAGACTTATTCTCCCTTCCATGAAAACGTTCCCTCATCCCTCCCTGTTCCTACATCTGTTTCCACTGTAGCAGGAATTGACCCTCCAATTTAAAAATTTTAAATAATACATTATTAAAGAAAATTGACTAAAGCAATACAAAATATTAAATAATTTCATAAATAGACTAAACACACATGGGAGTAAATTTTAAGGATTATCAAATTACAAACTTCTGAGAGACATAAAGCTGACTGCAGAATGCGTTAGTGAAAATTACCATGCATAAACATACTCTGCAGTCGTTTTACCATCCGGCTAAAATTTTCTAAAGACGGTGTGCCACTTCTTTTAGCGATGCTATAAAGCTTTACATATCCAGAGTTGCACTTCTTTTCTGAGTAATTTACCACCTTTCCCGCATCTTGTTTCATTTAATCTAGGATCACACAACGTTTGAATTTTACATATCCTCGTTATTAATCGGTACTAGTGGATCCCACTTATTTTTAGCATGTCTTCCTCTCACTTACCTTTCATCCTCATCATCTACTGAAAGAAAAAAGAACACAGCTAACAGAATCACAGAGCTTTCTCCTCCAAAACTAGCAGCAACAGCGATAATCAGACACAAATTTGAGAACTTTTTTCCAACAAAATTGGCATTCGTATAATTATTTATCATTTTCTGTAAACGAATGAAAAGCAGAACTCCCAGATTTTGTTTAAGAATGTGATGAAAAGGCTAATTTAAACTCTTTAAGTGATTTCCCACCTCTCTGTTGCTACTGTAGCTTAACTGTGAAAATTTTCAGCCATGACATTTTGAGGACTCCAGAAAAATGTAATGTACATCTCTTAAACTAGAACACCTACAAATAGTTAAAAAGAACTTTGAAAGTAGGTTTGTAAAGGAGAAGAAATGGAGAAGTAAAAGAAGAATACAAGGTTTTACAGAGGCTAAAATTCTACAAAACAGCAGGAAAAAATTAAATAACACAACTGAAGGAGAGAGATGGGGCAAAACAATGGTGAACGTGGACCTGGCTGACCACAGTAAAAGCCAGAGTAAAAACGAGTTGAACTATATTATTAAGGTTAAAAAGCCATTAAGTAAAAGTTCTTCATACAAATAAGTTAAGAAATGGATGTTGACATTACTTCACAATGGTTATAAGTAATATCTGAAATACAGATTTCATAATAAACAAGTCTTAGTAGATTTTTTTGATAAAGGTAACAAGTAAACAAGTCTAGCTGATAACCCACATAAAGGGATTAAGAGATGCTAATCAAGTTACCAACTACAATTCTAGAAAGATAAAAATGTGCCTCTAGTGCAACCTTTGTTACATGCACAGAACCAATCACAATATTTTTCATATGCTGTGAATCACTAAATGCATAAAGGGCATGTGGCATTCAGTCTGCAGGTTCCAGCTCAATAAGGAAAAGTTCAAATTTGGAAGCTTTCAAAGGCAACAAATACCGCATATTTAAGTTATGTTGCTTTTTCTACTAATGCATTGACAAATTGCATTCTGTGGTTGCATATATGAGGATATCTCATCAAGAGGATGAATTGATGATAACATCTCTATTCAATTAAGATAAAAAGTAAGGGGCGGCACTAATAGCTAAAATTAATTAAAACCTCGATTAAGACAACTGATTCAATTTAAGCCAGACCATAGAAGGATAATTTAATTCACAACCCTATAAGTCTCATCACTGATGTGGTTTTTATGTCATACAATCCAACTTCTTTTGAACAATACTACAGTTCCACCAACCATCTTGGGCCTTTCCCTCAACTGCAGTTTCTACCAAAACCTACTAAGTAGATGGCAAATGCTCGTATTGCTAGATTTGTTACAGAGGTAGCACCACCACAGTTTGTAAATATCATGAGACACCGAACCTCAAAGATGCTAGAAACCATAAAAGAGGAGGAGAGAGAAACTAGCACAAGTGAGTCACTCTCTCTGAAGAGTTCTTCGCTTTCATCTTCAACTTATTCTGCTTCATCTTCAAATGCAAAGAATTCTAAATATTTTCTCAAAGAAGTTCAGAGGTCTCTTTCTGCATTTGGCAGCTAAAAGTATCTATTTAGGCTTGCTGAGAGTACTTTCAATTTCAATTCCTAACCAATCTACTGACTTTTTGCTGTTTTCCTTTGGAAAAATTTCTCTTAGTTACAAAGTCAGCAAAGATTGGACTGTAAACTTTTATTGCCAGATATATTGACCAAATGTAACTATGTGAGAAAAAGGAATATACCTCCATCAAACTCTCAGTATACCTTTACCACTATTCAAGATCTCCCAAAGTTACTTCAGTACAGTTAAGAAATCGCTATGCGCAGTTCTTTTGTTTCTTTTTTCCAGTGGTGTCCTAGCCAACTTGCGCGCACCTCTATTATACCACTGGGTGCCTGCTGCATCCACCAACTTACAGGGTACCTCTGCCCACCAAGACTTAGGTAGATGGGAAGAAATCAACTAGCATCATTTGTCTCTGTTGAGAGTTGACCTTGAGACTTCATGGTTCTCCTCTCACTTCATTAACCACTGGGTGCTAATATTTTCATCTCTTTTATAAACAAACTATTCTGTTCCACCACACATAGTTAGAGCAGAACACGAGAATGTAGAAACATTCATACTTTATATGAACAACTGAAAAAGTTTACATCAAAAGAACTTACGTGCCTACTGGTTGACAAACACCATTTCTTCCCTTTATTCTTATTTAGTGTTTTTATCCCATACCCCTTCTAAATTGGAGAGTCAGTTTACCCTACAACTTCTATATACCTGACCCTCCCTGCTTGTCCTTCCTTGAATCCCCCTAGATTGAGATCAATTAACTATAAGCCGCCAGTGATCTCAAACTAATCAGTGAACCCAGAGTTAATATAGTATTTTTTTAATTTCTCTTTTCCTCTCTTTCAGTTTATTGAATGCCAGCAGTTCCAGTAAAATCATATGACCTTTACATTCTAAGTAATTTTAATACAAAGAGTGCAACTTCTTTTTAAAAAGGCAGAAATTACACGAAAAGCAGTAAGCTTGTATGAAATCCACCTTATCTTAACATTTGCACTGAATGGATGAAGACAGCTGCAAATATAAAATGGACAAAAAAAAATACAAAAAACATGAATTAGCACTGTCAGAATAAACAACACCGGAACACTTTCTTCTGTACCTCTTTCGCACGGCATCAACTAAAGAACCAAGAACAATGCTAACAATCCATAGGCAAGCAACAAGAAACATTATGACATAAAAATGAAACTGAACACAATAATATCAAATGTAAGCTACTCACCCATGGAATAATCAGACACTGGTTGGAAACTGAGTACAACACTGTCTAGGAAAATGGAAGTTATCACTATGGACAGCTTTTCATATCTCCTTTCTCGTATTGGAAGGCTTCAATCTAATCTTGCTTTTCTTAAACTTTTCAGATTCAACATTCTCTCTAAGTTTCTCCAAAGCTAGAGAACAATGAAAAAAGGTTCCATTAAAAACAAAGAATATCTGAAGAGTAATTGCAGAAGTAATGCATACTTAAATTTTCACCCAAAAAAGGGTAATAGAAGATCTCAAGGTTCAAATATCAGATCAGCTAAATAAACTAGTGCTGGTTTCTTCATGATTTTCAACATATAGTGCATCCACGTTGATTGCCAAGTACTTTCCAACATGTTGAAAATAAAGTACCTGACGAGTACACAGAGCGGAGTGATTCTATCACTTCAGAAGAAAAAGAATAGGTGGGACAAGATTCACAGTCAGCTTTTTGTAGCATCTTTTTGAAGCGCTTGACCTGTAAATTTAGCATTGGAAAATTTCATATTTAAAGAGGATATTGCTGCAAAGGCAAAAGAAAACTTAGCGCGGAGTCCCAAATCAAACTACTCCACCAAAAAAGTATATCACGGAAAGGTTGAGAAAAACTTGGTGTTATACATGGTTAATAGTCTGAGATTAGATCATTTATTTTACAAGTATGTTTGTACATCATATGTAGTACCCTAAATGAACTCCCAAGTGCTATGACACAGTTAGGATCAATTTTCGTTTTCTTTTTTTTTTTTCAAAACTGGTTATTCCTCAGCATTAAGGGCTATGCTGGCCACCTGCAAAAAATAGTAACAGAGAAGGGGGAAAAAAACAGCAATACTAACAAAGAACCTTCTTCTATATTTTGTTCATTACACCAAAAACCTAAGGAAGTAACTCCACTTAATCTTCTGCATTGAGCATTCTTTTCCTTTAAAAATCCTCTGATTTTTTTCCTTCCAAATATTCCACCAGATACAAGCAGATATCGGCCTCCACCACTTCTTTTGACTCTTGCTGCCTCCCCTTCTGATCCAACAATTCAATAAGTTTGATGTGTGTTCTTGCATACACCAGTTTTGGCTAGCTAAATTGAAGAATAAAGCCCATACTTGTGTTGTTGCTTTGCAATGCAAAAATAAGTGTTTGTTGGTTTCCCGTGCCTCTTTACATAGTAAGCATCATCAGGCTATGTTGATGACCCTTTTCTGTAATGCTTCATGAGTCAAACATGCTCTCCTAGCTACCCTAACCAGACAAAACACTTCACTTTAGCGGGAGCCACACTCTCCCAAACAACACTCCATGGCCCTGACATCCTTCTTCATATTATGGATAGACCCCACTTACACACTGTATTGACGGAGAATCTTCCATCTGGGTGTTGTCTCCATAATAGTCTGTCTATTTCCAAATTAGTGCCTGGAAAGCCTTCTATCATATACAGTAGTTCAATTATCCCTTCTATCTCCCAGTCATTCAATTATTATGGCAGCTTATGAGCTACAAGATCAGACTTCTCTTCCAATTATGTGACCACTAGATGGCAGTGAACCAGTTCAACTAGTCATTTTTTAAACCAACCAGCTCGAGTAGTCATTACTACTGTTAGAGCAAAACTAATTTTGATTGCAGGAACCCAAGAAAAGGGTATTTCTTATGCTAATATCATGCTATAATCAGATTTACTACATCAGATAATTTACAAAATTTTATCTTCCTTAGGGACCAGGAGTTAAAATCTTATTACGAAAATAGATCATTTAAAGTTGGAAGGTGAACATCTTTAAAACCTTTGCTCCTCATCATTTAAAAAGACATACCTCATCTTTATGCATTAATGTAAAGCAACATCCACTGAGGCCTGCTCTCGCAGTCCGACCTGCTCGATGAATAAATGTTTTTATATATGCAGGCATATCATAGTTTATGACATTTCTCACTCCTTCGACATCCATTCCACGAGTCATAGCATCAGAGGAAATAAGCACTTGCACTTTCCCTGACCGGAAAGCCCTCAACGTCTTGCTGCAGCGCAAAAGTATGTGATATTGAATTGCAAGACAGTAGACTTAAATATGCAACAAAAAATCACACAGGAGTTTTGCACCACAAAACATTTCCTAAATAAACATAACATCAGCTTTCAGTAACATAAAGTACAAGTATGACGAACAAATTTTTTTTTTTTTTTTGGACAAAGGTAACAATGACAACCAATCATTTTCATTTTTCTGTACTTCATTTTCTTCTTTTAACTTCTCTATTTAATCCAATTTGCAAGTTCAAAGCGCTAGTAAATTAACTAAGATGGCAACCAAGACAGAACAATACCAAACATGTCCTTCTCCAGAAACCTATAAAGTTTTTACTACAGTTGACTGCAAACTTATCTAGCAAATTACATGATGTAAAAAGTCAGAACTAAAGGGAAGCATTAAGCAAATGTATCTAAGTACCTTCTTTCAGATTGACGTTGAAGTCGCGAATACTCCTTGAACTCAATTTGCAAATTGTCGAAAAACTTGAGCAAGGTGCATAATCTATGGGTGGACTCCACAGATGATGTAAAAACAATTGATTTCTCCCCATGCAACCTTTGAAGAAGGGAAACTAGATAAAGTGGCTTAAGCTTCGATTGACATAGCTACATAAAAGGAAGGTAAAATCACTGATATCAATCATCTGCTGTAAGGAATAGTGACATCAAATAGCAGCAAATCCAAGGGAGGGGAAAGTGAGAAGTAAGGTGCAAACTTTTCAAATTGAAGCACACGATTTATTGAAAGGACAAATATTACCCAATATACATGAATTTAGTACTTAGAATACGAATAGCAATTGAAAATCGCAAACTTCAGTATCTAGCATCTGACAGTGCAATATTTATTCAACAGCTCAAACTAAATATCATTAAAATGTAATTCTGAGAGGAGTCCTAATATGGAAATAGCAAAAATCCCTATTCGACCTCCCACCCCACCCCCCATTTTATTTTGAACTGGGCCAAAAAAAAAAATTCTGGTTTCTTTTTCATCTTTCAATGTCTATTGAATAATCACTTGCCTCACACTAGATAAATTACTTTCTGAAGAACACTGCTTCCTCATAAGGCGGTAACCATCACTTCGCATTACTCTGTCGCTTTAAGCAACAAAGTGACAGCTTTTAGATAAACCTCCAGCATCACTTCATCCCTTTACGCAATGAAGTGATAGGCTATAGACAAACCCTCACTTTGCATCTCACAGTTGCTTTCAGCAACAAAGTGATGGTTTTTAAGAACAGTGGTTTAGAGTTTGGCGATATAGGAAGGCATTCATGTATGAATGCTCCAAGACAATCCACAAGGTCAATATGCAAGCCAGTTTAAGCCAATGCTTTTAGATAAAATAAGGTGCTGCTAGCAAACATTTAGACCACGCTGAAGCAGTAGCTTTATCTATGTCAGCATATCTTCAGAAAACAAAACAAAATTCCTCGCTACACAACATTATAGTAAATTAGGAATTTCCTAATGACTTTGGAAGTAGTGGTAAGGTCTGCGTACAGTCTACCCTCCCCAGACCCCACTTGTGGGATTCCACTGGGGATTCCACTGGGTATGTTGTTGTTGTATTGTGACTTTGGAGACAAACTAATTCTTTTTTTCCCTTCTTTTTGACAGGTTAGGCAACAATGACTTCTAATTATTATGGAATAAGAATATACTTTTTTAGGAACTTATGGATAAGAAGATTACTCATAAAGATCAATGATATTATATTTAATAACAAACACATTTTCGGCACATTAGCAAAGAGAAGATAATGTATAAATAGAGCTTATTTCATTCAAGTAGCATAAACCCACCACTTTAAATGATTTGAGTTCTTCAGGAAGTTTGTAACGTTTTTCTCCGGTCGTCAAAAGAAGAGGATGATGCAAATCAAGCTGAGAAAGTTTACTTGGGTCTTGTGTTAGTGTGGCTGACAAAACCATCTTTGCCAGCCTTGGATAGGATTTTCCCTTGAACCCTCTTTCTGTGCCCCTGCATTAGTTTTAAACCAATGCTTAAGAAAATCCCACATGTGAAATGGACAAAAAGAAACCAAGACAGCTAAATGCCTATGTATACTAAAACCTATTTGATCCCAAGGAACAAACTCAATGAACCATCAATTGTTTAAAGGTAAACCTTTCAAAAAAGTTGGATCGACTGATAAAAATAATATGTTACGCATATCTTTATTGAAGACGGTAGTGTCCAGTGCATCCACCTCGACTTTCCACCAGGTACCGCCTACCTCCTGCCAACACAAGTACTAGATAATTCTGCCCGCCACCAAAGTTGGAGTAGATGAGAATAACTTACCTAGAATTTTTTTTAAAACTCTAGTGTGATCAAGACCTCATGGCTCTGCACCTACTTCATTAACCACTAGGTCTTACACTTTGGTGCAAGGATAGATACATTTTTATGATCAAACATGCAAACAACTCATAAGTGAAAAAGATATGACAGTCAAAGAAAGGATCAAACAAGACTTGAATGATCAGATAATAATTACTCTAGACTAGAAAAATGTCATGCCACGACGGAGAGAAAGATGTGCATCTAAATTCCACATAAGCAATTCATAAGGAAAGGAGGAAGGAGGGGCATAACATACACTCTTCTGATTGTCTTCAATGAACCATAAGTGCAACAAAGAAGATCAGCAGCAGAAGGGAAGTTCCAATCAGTAGAAGAGCTGGTCAACTGAATGACAGTGGGAAGCCAGGACTGATAAGCTTCCCTTAATAACCTATCTGTTTCATCAACAACCTACATGATACCATGAAAGTAAGAACTTTAAGAACTTATCCTTATTTATTCTTCAACTTTCTTTTCAAGAAAATGTAAGTCAATTGGTTTCAACAAAGCATAACGAAGGCAAAAACGAGCAATATCAAAATATGTGCCTCACATTCACAGGACCTACTATTACCACCTTGAAGGTTAATGATTAAATTGAAATAAATTTAAATTGTCTCCATCATTTAGCATATTAGCATTTTAAGTTTTCCTTTTCAAATAGGAAAGAGGCATTGAAGTGAATGAAATAACAAACATATATTGATATTTTTATTCGTGTAAGTATAATTTTATTGATAATGGAAAATCTCCCATATACAAAAAGGAGAAAACTTATAGAAGGATGTGATTCTCTACGAAAGATACCCACACTCTATGCAAATAAAAACGTCATGGAATACATAAAACGGGAGGCTGTTCCTCAGATGAACAAAATGCAGCTCTTTTGCAAATACAATACTTCTCGGGGGGGGGGGGGGGGGGGGGGAATCAACAGTGTTCTTGACAATGCTCCCACATACATCATGTCTCTAATTCCAATCCAAGAAGTGTCTTGCAACAGCTAGACAAACTAAGAAGATCCTTCCTTTAAAAAGGGAACAGTGAAAACCAGAAGATGCACTTGGTGAAATGGCCTAAAATAGTTCAACCTAATATGATAGGTGGACTGGGGATTCCCTATTTGGCTAAACACAAGTGTCTGTTGCTTAAATGGTTATGGAGGTATGGGAAAGAAGGTAATAGTGTGGGGAAGTATATTGTGGGAGCCAAGCATGGCCACCGGGACAACTGAAGCACCATGAGCACAAGAGCACTACATGGGGTGGGACTTGGGAACACATTAAAGTTAATTTAAAAGATTACTTTCAGCAGGACATGTCCTCCAATTTTGGAAATGGCTTGTTGGTGAAGTTCTGGAAGGACAAATGGTTTGGTGGGTCCACTTTGCAACCAGATCCCCAACTCTTTTTTTAATAGCCACAAACCCATACTCTACAGTGAAGCAAAACAGCGAAGGTAACATATGGGATGTCCAATCCAGACGGAATATACAAGATTGGGAATTAGAAGATGTTCTATACCTACTTGGAAGATTAAACAACTTCACTATAGATAGCCAAAGCATGGATAGAATGAGATGGGGCAGCTCCAACGAAGGTACGCACAGTGTTAAGGCAGGCTATCACAAAATGTGCTCACAGAACGAAGTTGTTGATCTCTGGCCATGGAAGTTGTCTGGAGAACAATACTTCCCCCAAAGATCAGTTATTTTACCTGGACAGCACTGCAAGGGGCCACACTGATTCAAGACAACCTGTGTAGAAGAAAGTTCCAACTAGTGAAAAATGCTAAATGTGCCAGGCAAAACTTAGAAACTATAAATCATCTCTTTTTGCACTGCTCAGTGGCTGCTGACATCTGGCACATGTTCCTATCAGTTTTTGACCTCTCTTGTGAATTTTTGACTAAAAAGGAAGCAGTTGAAAGTTGGAATTCTTGGAAAATCAGCAAAGCCATCGAGAACATCTGGAAAATGATCCCTAGCTGTACTCTTTGGTGTGTTTGGACAGAAAGGCATAGAAGATGTTTTTACGGGATTTCAACTCTTATCTCAGTTCTCAAGGGTAGATGTCTCTTACTGCTCTTTAGTTTGCATTGATATAATAGAAGATGATGGAAAGACATTAGAAGGCTATTAACGTAAAGACAAATAGCCAGCACATTTGCTGCCAAACACCTGCACTATTGTTAGCATTAACTTCAGTATCACCCCTACTCCCAACAAATTCCTTTCAAGTAATCAAAAGGTACTTCTCTGTGCTTTGTTTTGCTAGTGACCTAATAGACTTAAGAGATACCAGACCCTACGGAAAGGCAAAAAGTTAGTTCGGACACTTGGATTATTAAGATGAGCGAGATATCCTCAGGCAGAAATGATCTATGCCACAATATTAATCATAACAATGAAAAGAAGAGTAGGGGACTAGTGAAAATATACATGCTGAGATATTCTACACAACTAAATCTGAAGCTTACAAGATAACATAGATGCTCAAGGGTAAAACCATCAGTGTTATTGATGTGGTCCATCAGTCTTCCAGGAGTTGCCACTAAAATGTCTACTGCACTTTGTAACTCGTATGAGAATTCTTCAGGATCATAACATATGCCATACTCAACATTGGGTTTCTTAATAAGCTCAGAGATTTCATCCGCAATTGATGACTGACCTACTGCCAGGCCGACAGACAAACCTACTGCAGGTGCAAGAGCAGAGAAAACCTCTTTGACCTGAAAACAGAATCAAACAGTAAAAACATAATCTTACTATGAGACGTTAATTATTTATCTTTGCATGTGAAAGTGTAAACTTTTCCAAAAACAAATTAAAAAAAGAATAATTGCATTTGCAAATGCAATAGGTAGCATGAAGTCATGGTTTTAAGGTGCGAAAACTTAGATGGTCATTGACTTGCCTATCCAAAAAGATAAGATGCTCAGCCAAAGTATGAACTTATAGTTTGTTTGTTATTGTGATAGGTAACATAAAGTCATAGTTTTAAAGAAAAGTTAGATGGTCATTGACTTACCCATCAAAAAAGATAAGACCAAGAGAACGAAGCAAAGGTCGAAAGATTGTTGATCCAAAGATTTACAGG
Source organism: Solanum clarkiae (assembly GCA_011800125.2). Classification (NCBI taxonomy): domain Eukaryota; kingdom Viridiplantae; phylum Streptophyta; class Magnoliopsida; order Solanales; family Solanaceae; genus Solanum; species Solanum clarkiae. The sequence goes on from JAABOM020000101.1 coordinate 890,693, forward strand.
TAATTGAGAATTTGTGTAATTATGCAGAGCACATTTTCCAAAACTAAAACTAAAAGGTGAATAACCTGCAATGCAAGGTCTCTAGTAGGCAAGACCACTAGTGCGCGAAGACATTTAACGGCACGTGTGGACAGCATCTGAACAATTGGTAATGCATAAGCAAGAGTTTTCCCACTTCCTGTAGGTGAATTTATACAAAGGTCTCGTTCAAAACAGCCAGGTCCAATTGTCTCTTGCCAGACAGCAAGTTGCACGGGAAAGAGTGAAGTGATGCTCATATTCTTCAAAGCTGTCACTAACCTAGAGAAGAAACATGTATGGATAAGAATAAGTTGGAGTGGGAGTGTAAACAATCCAGTAGGAAGTGTCAAGAAAGCAAAAGGTGTAAGTGTGCCTACGTTTCAACTGTAACCATGGGAATTTCATAACAATAAAGCAAAGCAATAAACTGATGATATTCTGGATAAAGTGAAATAATGACTGTCAAAACTGATAGGTGATGGTTAACTATAGTTTCCATTTTCTTCATTCCTTATCTTGGAGGAACGAAGCACTATTTTCTTGTGACATGAGGTTTAACATTGACCTGTAGTTTTCAACTGGCCATGCTCTCAATTGGGAACTAGAAGACAATACAAAAGATTGAAGAATATGGCTGAACAATATTCGTGGTCTATGTCAATTTTAAGATGGTATTATACCCTATTTATCCTGTTGTAGATGATGCCATTAATAAACCATTGCTAACACAATTCCCTCAGCCGTTTATATTTCATCCTTCCCATATTACGTAAAACCATTTTGGTAAACGGAGTTGAACTTGTTAATTTAAGTTCTATAGGATCCATTAGTAGTTAGTAGTTACTATAAGTTGAAAAGTTAGATTGATAAATAAAACATATATCATCAGAATTTAATATTTGTTCAGTTAAACAATTTGAATATTTGAAACTAGTGAAAGCTATATAACCTAACATTATTGATAAAACGTCAGTATATATTGTAAGACAGAAGGAACGATGATTACTGAGAAATCACAAGCGCCATTAGCATATGATCCACAATCCAGTCCATAATGCCCCCCCACCCCACCCTAATACTTCTCAATTTAAATAACAGGCTTCTAATGTACTGTTCGAAACCATGGAGCTGATATATTTAAATCCTAAATTTCTAAAAGGTAGAACCTTTACACAGTTTCGAAAGGTGTACTTACATTCTACTCCTAATAACTAAGCAATCAATATCCAAACTCAAACTCTCCGAAGTTCATGCTCATTGAGGTTGAAGGACGTAATGTCGAAAGAGTACCTGGGGTCAATAAAAGGCACAAGATCAAGAGAGCATTGATCAAAAGTAGTAATATCAATTGGATTTCTCATCCATGGTACTACAGGGATGTTTTTCTTCTCTTTCTTCAACTCTTTTTCTTCCCCCATCAGAAAACTTCCCTTTTTCTCTGCTAAAAATCCTGATAAAAATGAACATCACGATCAAGCTATCGCTTTCAGCTGGAATATTGAGAGAAAACAAATAAACACCCAATTGAACTCTTAAAAAACAAAATTACAACAATTGAGGTTCCTTTTATTGCAGAAACTATTGTAATGAGAATAATAAGAAATTGAAGTGAATGAGATGGAACTGAACAGTGTAAAACCAATATCAGTTTACCTTCAACATGACAAAAAAATGAATCAAATGTATGAATAAATTAGTTACAAAAAACTCCAAAAACGAGACAATTCCATGGAAAATTGCTGCGAAAAAAAGGGAAAAGTACAAGCATATTACCAACTGCAGTAAGTTTCCGACAAGCTATGGTATCGCCGGCGGCGTTTAACCGGCCGTTATATTCAACGTCGCTCCGGTGTAGTAGGGTTTTGAGGACACTGGGGTTTAACTGGTTAATTGAGAGAATATTTTATATTTTTTATTTAATTATTTTAATTGAGAGAAATTGGGGAAAAAAAATTATAGGCTAAGAATTAGGAAACTACACTAGTGTCCTCTTCTTCTGTTTTTCCTTTTTATACCCTTTTTTTTATGAAAGTTGTGTGATTCGTGAAGGAAATTTTTTTCCCCATTTTTAATTAAATTTAAGAATTTTATTTGTAAGTTAGTTAACAATATCTATAATAACAATCGACCACATGTATAATGCAGAAAAAATGATGCATGTTAGCATTTTAAATAGATTCTTTTTTCTTTTTTTTAAAAAAAAAGATATATATGTTCTCCAGAGCATACTTTAATTTATAATTACAGCGAACTAAATACATAATTTATCTTGCATGATTTAATTGTCACTAAAGTTATATCAATAAAAGTAAAAATTCTCAAAATTTATATCAAGCGAATTAGGAAATAGAGAAGAATACATTGTTTACATTTTTTTCTTCATTAAATAAGTAGTATGAACAAGAACTAAACATTTAAAGTCATATGATATATTGAGGATAATTCATGCAAAAACGTGTAATATAATTCATATAATTATAAATTCTTATGGAGGGAATCATATAAGTGTTATTTTCAAATGTGTTAGTTTAATGAGTTGTTTGATTATGATTTTTTTTAATAATTTGTAATTTTATTTGGAAATTAATATTTGCTCACTAAAATTTCAAAGTCTAACTTGAAGTTATAATTTAAATTTGCAAAAATAGTTTATAATATGTTTTTTAATTCATTTTTTATTTTTGAAGTTGTATTTAATTAAAGAATTGGAATTGTTTAAATAATTAATAAGAAAAATCTTTGTAATTATGTTAAATTTGAAGGTGTCTTTATGCTATATACAATTATACAAATAAATGTGCATTTATTTATCTCAAAATTGATTATAAAATATAATAGATTCTAAATGACAATGATTCTTTATTGCTATATTGCAATCACACACACATATATATGTATGAAGATAAATTTTGATTATCTTCCGATATTGAATGACTTTTATACGTGGATGAATTATAATCTTGATTATTTTTAATATGTGCTTAAATTTAATGAATATTCACTATTACGAAATGTGAATAAAGTAGCTCAAACAGGCATCTCTCCGTCAACATACTTATTTGAGTTGTCTGTTTATTTGCCGCTATTATCTGAGACTCTTTTGCGGGTTCATTAATTTAATATTTTCAAAGCAACTTCATTATATTTCTTCAACTGCTACAATTACGATGTTGCAATACTGCTTTAATTATGATTTTACAATATTAGACATGATAAATTATTTTTGTGAGTTTCTTAATTTAATATTGTCAAAGTAGCTCGATTATTTATTTTTGTTAATTTCTTAATTTGATATTTCCAAAGCAGCTTGATTATATTTCTTTGGCTGCTTTAATATAAGACTCACTAAAAGAACTTGTGAATTTTGTAATTTAATATTTTCAAAACAGTTTGATTATATTTCTCTGGCTGCTTCTAGGTCCAATAATTAATAACTTAAAAATTTGAAAATGCATACAAAAAATCTATTCGCATCACAAAAATTGAGATTAAAAAATTCATGTTAGGCTCGTATGTGCATGCACGGGCACTTATGACTAGTAAATATTAAGTGATCAAATATCCTTTGCACATATTATAAAAGCATAAATGATTCAAAATATTTTTGAATATGAGAGTAAAAATTCGTTCTTGGAATATTAGGGAGTTAAATGGAGAGAATAAGATGGGGATAGTGAGAAAACTATTAAAGCAATGGGGGGCTTTATATGTAGTTACCCTACTTGGCACCCTAAATTTGCTGCTAACAGACCCATATCATCCACCTGATTGACTGCAAATAGAGAACTTTTGCTCGAGTTAACATGAAGACCAGATACCGCTTCAAAGATTGTTAGGATAGCCCTCAAGTGTCAAATCTATTCGACTTTAGCTTCACAAAACACTCGTTCCTGAACATTGTTAATTATATTAGGGTGCACCAAGTCCTCAGCTTAGAAGCTGGCTCTGCCATGACCCTCGTATTTTTATGTTTTTGGCTGAAACAAAAAAAGATCTAGGGAAAAGAAGTTTGAATTAAAAATTATGAGTTGAGCTTTCACCTTGTGGATAATTTTCATCATATTTACTATTTTATATGGCATATTATTTCTCGTTCCTATACAGTTCTGGTCTTATCCACAGGTTTGAGGGCTGCGAAATCAGATATTTATATTTTTGGTATTCTACTGCTTAAGGATGGCCAAAAAGAAGTTTAGTTTCACTCACGTGTTTCATGATGTGCTAATATCAATTAAAAAAAGAGGCTAAATGTGCTAAAAAACTTGTGGTTCATGAATGCTTCACCGAAGTTGATGTTCAAACTGCATCACATTTCACACCTCTAGCATTCGGCTGCACGAAATTTTATCAAGACAAAAGGCCGACAATGAAGGATGTTTTAGATGTTTTACATGCGATTGGAAAGAGGGGCGAAAAGTGTTATACCCCTCTTGGACTAGCCACTTTTGAGTTCTAAGGTGTGGTAGTATGACATCCTCTCTGGTATATCGTAGTAACACCATTAATGCTAGTGCTTTGTAAAGAAACTGGAGTCTTGTGATGATGGAGCTTGTAGAGAAGAATGTATTAACTGTGGACATGTTTTAAATCTTTTAAACTTAGACATCCAACTTTCGTCTCTTTCTTTTTTTCTTCCTTTTGTGCTGCCTGCTTATTCTATCATAATAGTGATTAGTGTTATTATCATCCTAATTGTTATTATCTTGAATTTGTTTAGAGGTCATTTGGTAAAATATATATAAAAAAATGCTAAATAGAGTATATAAACGATTTTAAGTCACGGGCTTCAAATGTCTTTTTTTTTTTTTTGGAAAAAAACCATGTTTTGTCAAATGGTGTCAAATAAATTGAGATGGAGGAAGTATTTGGTTTGGTGTATTTAGAATAACATGCGTTGCAGCATTGCATTGCATAGATATATTTATTTACAAGATATCCTCTACAATTATGGTTGAAAAGATATAAAAGGATTTTTGATAGTAATTGGATATTTGATCATGATAATGCATGTAGACTGGGAAATTATATATGTATACAAAAAAAAGTAGCCATGTTGTACTTGAATAAAAAATAGTCTCAAATCAGCGAAATTACACATGACTATACAATATAGTTTGAAAGTTATAGAAAATATACATTACTATACAATGTATATTACTTATACATGACTATATACTTGATATACATTATGATACACAAATATACACATTGACTATACGTGTATTTTTTTATAATTATTTTAAGTAAAGTGTTTCTCGGTGTAAATTGCGCTATATTAAATCCCTTTGCATTACTAATACTTAGAATTTTGTAGTTTTTATACACAGTAGACCGTACAACTAATGCAACATTAATTATCTATATCTATACTATATTAAAAGCGTAAAGACCTTTAGAAATATTTTTTGAACTTTTTGGTATTAATTAAAAGATTCTTTTATTTAGATAAAATCGTTTTTTCATCATTCTTTTTTAAGCTATTATTTAATTATATTTATAATATTGACTTTTAAAATATATGAAAAAAAGTGATAAAATAAAAATTTTAGCCATGGAAAGATTCTTAAATTTTTCTTATTTGATAAACTTCTAATTTTTCCTTATTTGGATCAACAAAATACCATAAACAACTTATCAAAATTAGTGAATTTTTCTATCGCTTGATCACGCATAAAACGCTTACAGAAAAATTAAATTTTTTAGTCTTGTATTAACATCTCAATGTGAAAGATTAAAATTTTAAAAATTATCAAAAAAAAAAAAAGAATCATTCTTTTTTTAGAACCAAGAACGACCATGAATTAAGAAGTATATATTTTAAATTTATTAATACCATTTGTTTTTACTAGCATAAAAAATGATCTGGTTGGTTCGACTGTGCCCGAGAAAACGACGACGACGAGAGGGAGATGAGTAGCGATACGAAGAAGGAGATTGAGATGCTACGGAAGAAATTGATGGAATGGAGCTCTGTCCCTTTTGTTTACCAATCATTCAATTGGCGTAACCCTAGGTTGTACGGTTTAGTGCCTTACATGGACAAATTAATGCTGGACTCTTTTAACCATTCATGCGACCGAATAAAAAGGTTTTTTCATCTAATTTTTTCTGCTTTGATAACTTTTTCCATGAGAATTTTTTTTCTTATAGTTATATTAATTGATTGCTGATGCAGCTTCGACTTCACCATTGATCAGCCAGATGGTAACCTGAAGCGTTGCACCTACTCCGAGTTAGATGGGATGACTAATTTCGAAAATCCACTTCAAAAGACTAGTTCAGGAAGACTCTTCCGTGGAATCATTGTTGAAGGACCTAAAGAATGATCAGTTATTGTAAAGACATGGGATTTTCTCCTTCCTAGCAGATCCGATACTGATCAATGTCTAAATGAATTTTGTGTATGTTTTTTTTCCAGATAGTATTTCTTGTCTATTATTTTTGTTGGTTCGTTCAAATTATGGTTGGTTTGCAGGATGAGATCGAGTTATTCACAGATGAAAGGGTGAATATGCATCCAAATTTAGTTAAGTTGTATGGGTACTGTTGTGATACGAGGCTTGCACTTGTCTTTGATGAAAAATTCACTGGACGAGTGTTGGGGGATGTGCTTTTATCTGGTACTTATTACTATCTCGAGTATAAAGTTGAATGATTTTGGCACATTTCTAATGTGTTCTATTTCTCGTTTGCAGATGACTTCGGGTGGGATGAGCGGATGAAAGTCGTAACTCAACTTGCTGATGTTTTCTCATGTATGCATGAGAACAAGATTGCATTTGGCTTTGTTAATCCGCATTACATTATGATAGATAAGGTGAGT
>JAABOM020000101.1:897636-935225 GCA_011800125.2 Solanum clarkiae
ATTTCATCACTATATAGTCATTCATATCATATCTCATTCTTTGAACCTTCAACTCCTCAAGAAACCACATCCGGACATTTCATCGAACATTTAGAGGGTGTGTAACGCTAGTATAAAACCATAAAATATAGAGATTCAATCATGCAAAAAAATTTGTTGTAAACCCATCAATCACACCTTACAATACCTTCAAACAATGTATAACAAAACCCCTTCTCAGATCTTACAATAGATCAAAGATTTATAGCTCAAAACATGGCAAAATAGTTACAATTGTATATAGCTTTAACATAGTGTGCAGTGAATTCCATAATAAGCAACACCCATTTGTAAATCAACTTTAAATCATGCAATTTAATTAAAATTAGGCTTGGGTATCATAGGTGAAATGGACCCATGAAAAAAACCCACATATCTTAGCTTAGAGATGAACGTGGTAAAGATTGAAAATAAAGACTTAAATCTTGAAAAAGAACCTTAAAGGAGAACCTTAGCTTGGGATGAGGGTTTGGGACTTGAATTTGGGATTGAAAATATGGCTAAGTATTTTAGTGAGTATTTGGGAATGTTTAGGATAATATGAGGATGAAATAAGGCTAAATATAGGTTAAAACAAGGACGGGAATACTTAGGCCCAAGACCCCAAAACCTTGGTTCAAGATAAATATTACTGTCATCAAAATACATAGGTCCGCGATGTGGACCTGTCATGGATCGTCTCTAGAAATTTAAATTTTAGAAATTGGTAATTGTAATTCGATTGCTCTAAAATCGGGGTTAGGCGCTTCTCCCCTAATTTTGACCATCTGAACAAGAATATGAAGTCGGATTTTTGATATCAAACACAGATTTTGAGACATATATAATTTAAAATTCTGAGCATTCCCAAGCACATTTTCAGGCACTTTTGGGGTCTTTTCAGGTTGCCTCCCAAGTAGCACATGATTTATTATTGCAACACGACTTGGACACCTTGGTTACTCAAACTTCACCAATTGCCTAGACTTCATTCTTCAACTCACTTGGATGCTTCATGGACCGACAGATATCAAAGACAACTTCTTCGACATTCAATCTAAGCAGGAGTTGACCAGCTTCCGTATCTACTAGGCCTCATATAGTGGCTAAGAAGGGTCTTCCTAAGATGATTAGGATGTTGAAGTCAACTTAACTGACTAAGATCACAAAGTCTGTAGTGAATATGAACTTTTCCACTTTTACCAACACATCATATAGTATCTCCACAGGCTTCTTCACCGTGCGATCCTCCATTAAAAACCTCATGCTAGTAGGAGTAGGGGCTCCCAATCCAAGCTTCTTGTAGAACACAAGGGGCATTAGATTGATACTGGCACCTAAGCCACATAGTGCCCTCAAAACTCTATATCTCCAAAGGTTCAAGGTACATGAAAGAAACTGGATTTGCTCTTTCCTAAACCAAGGACTTCGTAGTGATAGTGCTGCAATATTGAAGCTCTTGAGAAAGCATCTGACTAGCAATATGCTTTTTGGTGACCAAGTCTTTCATACACTTCGTATACCCTAGAATCTTCTCCAATGCCTCAATGAGAGGGATGTCGATGGTGAGCTGCTTTAGCATGGAGAGAAAGTGCTTGAACTTGCCTTCCTCCTCCCTCTTTTTGAGTCTTTGAGGGAAGGGAAGAGGATGCCTAGGGATGGGATTAAACCTCTATGGCACGCCAACTTCTTCACTCACCCCATCCTTGCCACTATCATATCCTTTATCTATATCTTTTTCCACAACCACCTCATATTGAACCTCTTCTACATCAATCGGCATGGGAGGGCCACTTATGCTCTTTCCACCCTGAGTAGTAACTATAATACACTGCCCTTATTTTTTAGGATTTTGCACAACATTGCTAAGAAGTGTTCCCCTCTAATGCTGATTAAGATGAGTCGACAATTGACCTAACTGTTGTTAATGTTATTTTACAGTCACAGAGTGAGACTCTATTCTTTGATTAATACTTGAAATATTTTATTAGAGTCTCATCCTATGTCTCAACCTTCTTCAATAGGCGATCAAACATCTTCTCAATTTTGGAATTGCCTGCACCTGCATCGTGGTTGTATGGTGGCACGTAAGGACCATTTATGAAGCTTTCTCTACAACCTCAATCTACAACTGGATGCCTGTTCCTATCATAATAACCTCTGTAGTTGCCTATGTAAGCTCCATCTCTACCAAATTTATGACCTTGATTTCCTTAATCTTGGCGCCAATAGTCATGATTGTAACCTTGGGCATTAGTTCGAAAACCCCCATCTAATATACAACAAAACAAGCATCCTCATCAAAGTATAGCTCCTCGTACAAGAATACACAGGGAGGTTGGTGAACCACTCGTTCACTACTTCTTAGTTTTGATGTATCATCACATCCATGCTTGTACGAAGCTGAGCAAGCTGCTGCATAATTTCTTCATTAATTCAGGCTTGCTCTGGGCCCACACTAGTAGCACATGAACTCTCTATAGAAGCTCTATCCCACTGCTCCCATGCACAATTTGTTTTTACCACCCTTTCCATTCGCTCCACAATCCTTGCAAATGGTTGCTCTAGAAATAAGCCCCCCATGATGGTGTCAACACAGGCTTGACTATTCTCATTAAGAGAACAGTAGATGATATCTACCAAGGCGCTATCAACTATCTTATGGTTAGGGATGCTCCTCAGAAATTTTGTAAATCGCTCCCAAATAGTGCTTATCAAATCACCAGGAAGTTACTCGAAGTTGTTGATCTAGTCCTTCAACTTGAGCTTCTTCAATCTAGGGAAGTACCTCTCCAAAAAGGTCTTCTACAAGCCTTCCCAGCTGGTGATTGAACTCTACGGGAGCTCAGACAGCCATAATGCAGCACTGCGCATGAGATATAATTGGAAGACACGAAGTCCCACATCATCTATAGATAGATTTTGTGTTCCCATCATACTCTTATAGACAAATGCCACATTGTGCAAGTGGCTATGTAAATCCTCTACTTATAAGCCCAAAAATAGCTCACAATTTTCCAGCATCTGAAGTAACCCACTTGAGACTGTGAACTTTGTGTCTGCCAGTAGTGGTGGCAACACAATTGCTTCAATCACCTCCATAGCCATAGGATTCAATCTATATTGATTCCATTGGTAAGCATTGGCATTGAAATACTGAGGTTGTGGAATGTCCTCCAAAGACGAAGGATTTTCATTCTTATCCTTATCATTATTGTCCCTATTCTGGTTGCATTAGCCATATTGTTGGTATTTTCTTGGGCCATTCTTATTGTAGTTCAGTGGATCTTTGGATCAAATAGAGTTAAGGACTATCCTTGACTCCGAGGGTTAGGCATGCATTACTCGTACACCCTTCGAAGAAACAAAACCAACAAACAAAAGTAAAATAAAGGGAACTAAGGATTAACGCTCAAACTACTAATGAATTCATTAAGTCTACCCCTATTCGCTGGCAACAACGCCAAAATCTTGGTGTCGTCCAAGTTACACCTCTTTTCAAGAGGATAAATTGGTCGTTGTCAACATATATAACCTAACCAAGGTTAGGGTGAAATGCCCAACATGTGCTTCGGAATGTCCCATAATTTTAATTTTCGTATATCTCAAAATCTGTGCATGACTTCAAAAATCCAACTTCATATTCTCGATCAGTGGGCAAAATTAAGTGGGAGATAGATATAACCCAGATTTTAGAACACCCATAGCGAAATATAATTTTCGCTAATTGTTTATTTTCAGTGGCTATCTGTGCGCGCACCTGGGGCACGCCACTGTGTAATCCCAAGTTCACGTCTGATCCGTGACGTGCTAGGGGCGTGGACCAGTGTATTATTTTCCTTAGTTTTTCTATTTTGGCCAAGGGCATTGGGGTCATATCCCCATGCCCACTTAAATGTGAAATCTCTTATACTTAGTTATTTTTCAACTCTATATCTCACAAAAACCCTCTCTAAAACCTCTCTAAGACTTTATCAATTCTCTCATTGAAATATAAGAAATTTAAGCTCAATTTTGGAACTCAAATGATTCATTTCAAGCTCTAAAACCACTTCAAGTTCATTTCAAGAAATTCAAGGTTTAAGATATGTGGGTCTTCCATCCATGGATCCTTTCACCCATGGAGCCCAACCTTTCCTTTCTTGAAAATTGCATGTTTTTAAGTTGTATTACCTATGGGTATCTCTTATGATGGATTATGAATATAAATTATATTAGGGTTTTATAAAGTATTGATTGATTATGCATGACTATCTATTTCAAGCTTATTCCATGAATTAATTTTGTTTATTGAGATTATGCATGTTTTGAACAATGAAACTATGAACTACTATGAGTTTTGTGATAGATTTCAAGGTACCCTATATGAGGGTTTTACTAAATACTGGTGGGTTTATTTGCATTGAGTTTACTCATCTTACTTCACTCTTGAATTGCATGGTTTTGAACAAGTACTATGAACCCACCATGTGTTTGATAAAATGACATGACAAGAAATCTCAAGTTATTGATAATCTATTGCATGATTTACTAGTCAAGTGACTTCATGATTATTAAGGGCTTCAAGCATGTATTAAATTCATTAAAAGTATCTACGATTTACAAGTATCAAGTTAAGCCCTATTTCAAAATTTTTATCTCTTGTGAGTCAATCATATTAAAGCAAGTGTTCATGTATGATCATGATCTAATATCATGTTCAAGTTAGGCTCACTAGTAGAGGTCACACATGTTTATGAGCTACTCAAGTCATGTTCTTACAAGCTATTCATGTTATGATTAAAGTATGATTATTTCAAGCATTCCTTTGGATTTAACTTAGCACTAATTGAGGCTTAAGTTGGGGGCTCGACTCAAGGGGTCCTTATATAAAGTCTTTAGTATCTAAACTGTGTGCCACCATAGGATTATGATTATTACCCTTGCTATACTAGTGGATCTATCTAATTCATATTATCATGTTTGGTTTGCCTTGGTAAGTAGACCACACTTCGTCATGGGTTTTCATGCCGGGTCATCTGAACCGAGGGGGTGTCAGGCCTTAGAGTCCAACTTGTTGCTGCTTGGTATATGTTGGTTGAGGTCACTTTCCATATATATGTTGTGCAAGATGAATGATCTACAAGCATGTTTTATGATGAGAATTGATCATACATGCTATGTTGAGATTATATATCTTTTTTGGTATTATTCATTTTTACTATATTAGCTTATATATTGTTGCATTGCATCCCGCATACTAAGTACATTCAAACATAATAATGTAATGCCTATATGATATTACCATGTGGGGATCAGAGCTCTTTTTGATTATCCTCCACGTGGCTAGTTCGGTACTTCAGAGATAACCATTGGTGAGTCCTCAAATCCGAGGAAACTAACTCAATTACTCTTGCTATTTTAAGACTTTATTATGTTGAACACTTGTTATTATGAGGGTGGCCACAGAAAATGTCTTGGCGCCCTCTCCATTCAAAGTTAGAGGTGTCGTTGGATGCTATGATGTATTTATGTTATGAGCTTGACTCTTTTATGCTTTTGTGATTATCAAAGACTTCCCTTAGCCCCACTTCCCTTTCATCATATTTCTAGTTGTTGTTTATTTTGCTTCCGCGACCAAGGATGTGTGATTGATATATTAAGAGGCTTGTTTGGGGTCCATTCGGGTTCTCCATTCGTCGTGACATGTCTAGGCCCTAGGCTTGGGTCGTGACATAAGGTCTATCCTATAGGGAATGCGTAGGCTCAGAGAATTCATCAATATGTAATCCAAGTAATTAATCGACTCAATTCCCCAATGGGGGGAGTGGGTAGGATTTCAATAATCAATGAGAAAATAAACTAAACTAAGTATCAGGAGAGAAAAATAAATGATAGAGAGATACTAGGGTATTGTGTTCCCATGATTCCCCAACCCAGTATCACCAGATAACCTAATTTTTATCTAGTGTATAGCATGAAGGATGGTAATTTAAGTTCACCAAACTTTTTGATCAAATGTGAGAGGCGAATTTTATTATATGACTTGGCCCATCTCCATAGTGGACATTACTAACCATTACCTATTAGTCCTAATACAACCTACGCTTTGCCCAGTTTGGTTGATTAGAAGAGAACATATTAATCAAATCTTGTTAATTAATTTTTTTTCCTGTTCATTAATACCTTAGTCCATTTAGTAGCACTAGGAGAGTTTTAATGTTGGCAACCACGAAAAAACATGCAAATCGAAGAGATTTAATTAATACATGCATGCATATACACCTTCCAAGAATTGTGAATTATCCGATTTTATTTTGTTAGTTCTTCATGGTTCCTACAACCCTAGTTGTGGATTTAACTACTCATGCTATGTGTAGATGAAGAGATAATGAATTGAGAAGACATAATTAAACACTTACACAACTAAACTAAGAACAAGAAAATCCAAAGTCAATGACAATCACAAGCTTGAAGATCAAATTACACCACAATTGTTCTCTCAGACTCTCTCGTAATTTTCTCTCTAAGAATATTGAGTTCTCTGATCGCTTAATCTAAAACTACTCAAAAATGATGTGAACTAATGAGAACTTATGAAAGATAACCAAATTAAAAAACTATATATAATAATTAAAAATAAGTCCTAGACAAATTAGGAAAACTAGTCGGCACGCTATACAAAAGGTATTTTACGACCCGTATTGTCTTCTACGGCTCATAGTTAGGGTCTCATAATAAGCTGCTGGAATTTTGGACATCACTTCTACACGCCCCTTTATTAATATAAAGTGGTTTACAAACCGCAAAAAGGGTTCATCTGATAACTTTCCTACAAGTCTACTTCTCTAATCCTCAGGGCACGAAAGGTATTCTACAAATCATAAACTTCTCCACGACTCTTCTGCATGTTCGTATACTTCAACTTAAGCAAATAGCCCCTCACTGGGGATCCTCACGAAACCTATCTACAACTCGTAGAATACTCTACAACCCATAGAAGTACTGGTACAATAGCCATAATGAGAAACTTTTGCAATTTTTCCCCAAATCATGTCCAACCTATAATCCTGCAAATCTAAACACAAAAACACATAAAACTCACAAATATCGCATTGAGGACACATAAAATCCTAAGTTATAAACATTAAAAGTGTTGTATTTTGGCAGCACATCACGTTACAGGACCACAATGATCAGTATCAAGTAAGTAACATAGATCAGTATGAATAAGTTCAATAGGTATAGTTGTACTTTATGTTTGGATTTGAAATATCCTTTTGCGTGCTTTTCTTGAGCATATGCAACACACACTTTGGAATTGATCAAGTTCATCTTTCGCAGACCACAAACCAGGTCCTTAGATACTAATTTTTTTTAGCAGATAAGGACTGGCATGACCTAGTCTCCTATGCCACAAGTCACTTGAATCATCTTGAACTTTTAGACATGTTAGATTGTCCTCCTTTGTGATTCTAGGATCTGCAACATACATGTTTCTGCACCTCTTTGTTATTAGAATCACTTCATTGGTGGACAAGTTTTTAACTGTGCACTTGTCTGATAGGAACTTAATGTCATTGCCTTTGTCACAGATTTGAGAGACACTAAGAGGACTATACTTTAATCCTTTAACATAGTACACATCTTCAATAGCCTTCTCAAAATACTTGCCAATAATTCCTATACGTGTGATGTAACCCTTTCGACCACCTCTAAAAGAAATACTGCCACTCTCAAACTCCTTTAATGTGAGGAAGTTTTTAGTCCTTCTAATCATGTGCTTTGAGAATCCACTGTCAATAGACCAACATTGACTGCTTCGTCTAGAATGTGCCTACTAGTGATCACTTGTTAGTCTTGGGAAGCCATTTTAATTTGAGCTCCCAATAATGAGATAGAGGCCTAATCATAAACTTCCTAGTCCAACTAGGCAAAGGTCTAGTACTCAGTTTAGGATTAAGACCTGGTCCCTCATTCATATTTTTCTTTCCTGAGTAATTAGACTGCTGTTTGTTCAGAGTTCTCTTGAGAACTTTATAGTTGCCTTTTAGATGACCATTTCTCCAATAGTGCAAACACAAAAGATTATGAACAACAGAAACACATTTCTATGGGGATTATAAGGGGGGTCAATTTTGTTGACATAACCTAGACCTCTCTTTTCATGACACCAACTACTGGACATATCACCTAATAGTTTGGAAGATGTAGTCCACTTCATGGACTTGTTCAGGTCCTCCTTAACCTTTATTAGGTCTTTTTCAATCACAACATTCCTTTCTAAGGCTATGTTCAGCTTTAATTCAGCCCCCTTCAGTTTCTCCTCTAAAGAATGCTTATTTTCACTATTTTTTCTTTTTAATTTAGCATCAGATTTACCATCAAACTCTATCAATTTCAAGAGTTCATTTTTTCAGTTTTAAGAGCCACAACCTTAACTTCCAGATCAGATACTTGACTTTTCAAAATAATTTTTTCATCATGTGAAACATCCACACTATTGTTTAACAAATCCTTTTTAGAGGTTAATTCACAAATTGAGTCAATGAGAACATATACTAACTTTTTCAACTTTGGAAGAGCAGAGATCTAAGTTTTTTAGTCTAGCAGTGTTACCAGTTCCTCTTCTTCTTTCTCATCACCTGATTGAGCCATGAAATCAAACAGACCATCATATACTTCAGCTCATCCTTAACAGCAAGCACAGATGAGTCCTCAGGTTGTTCTTCATCCTCAAAGCTACTGGAGGAATTACCCCAGACCCCTAGAGCTTTTATCACAATCTGATCAGGAACTGCCTTTCTCCTGAACTTTATTAGAACCTAGTCCCTCTTTTTATCTTTGACAGACCTCAATCCATCTTTATGATCAGTTTAACCATGAGTAAATTCTCTGATAAAGTGTCCTGGTTTCCCACATCCATGAAACAAGTCAGCATTATCTTGAGATCGACCCACATTGCCCCTTTTTTCAAACCCATTGTTCTTCCAGATGATTTTCTTGAATCTCTTGGTGGGATAGGCCATATCTACACTATCAATCTCCTCGTCATTGTGAGCAAGTTTTAATGTCATGATTTGTCTTTCTTTGTCTTAGTTGTGTCGTGCTTCTTATTAATCTCAAGAGTTTGAAGTATACCAATAAACACATCCATCGTCAAAGTCTTTAGATTCTTTGAATCTATGATAGCATCAACTTTGCTTTCCCAAGACTTGGGAAGCACTTTGAGAATCTTTCTAGCTTGTTTGCTTTGATTGATAGGTTCTCCTAACCATTTCAACTCACTAGTTATGGATGAGAACCTGGTCTCCATGTCGGGTATGGATTCTCCTTCTATCATGATAAAGTCTTCATACTGAGAAGTCAACATGTCAACTTTAGACTTCTTCACCTGTTTAGTTCCTTCATGTGCATTCCTCAGACAATCCCAAATCTCCTTGGTAGATTCACAAGCAGAGATTAGATTATACTCTTCAGCTCCTATCCCACACACGATCAGTTTCTTAGCTTTGTAGTTTTTCTCAATCTTCTTCCTATCAGCTTCACTGTATTGTTCACGGGTCTTGGGAACTTGCTTAGTTGTTTCTCCCTCTTTCACCTCAGTCATAGGAATGTATGGTCCATCAAGAACAATTTCCCATAGTTCACTATCTTCCGCCATTAGAAAGTCCTGTATGCGACCTTTCTACCATCCATAAAACTTGCCATTGATTCTTGATGGCCTCGTAGATGATTGTCTTTCTTCTAAGTTGAGTAGACTAGCCATATTCACTTAAAATCTCTAGCTATGAACCTTATAGAGATCTCTGCTCTGATACCACTTGATGAGTTAATATACTGCTAGCCCAGTAAGGGATATGGTCCCTCTAAACATTATAAGCAGAAAGTTAGAAGAAAGTAAATAGCAGGAAACAAGTAAGCAAGGATTTTACGTGAAAAAGCTCCTTGTTCAAGTGAGGAACTACCATGACCTATCATAATAGGATTTTCCAAAATCAAATCTACTAATGAGCAAAGTAAAGAAATACAACTCACACAACTACTTCTCTTACTTTCTCACAACACCCACTTGTCACCTAAGTGCAAGCAATGAGCAGCAAACAAACCTTACTCTACACTATCACAACCCAATGAAGTTAGACTAAAGCACAACTATACCTTGAGACTACCACACTTTCTACAAGGCATATTACACTCAAGACTGTGATATACAACAATGACCATGTTCCTTTATAGTTTAGGAGTGACCTTACACTTTGCACAACAACACAACAACTATCAAACAAGAAAACTATAGAAGCCTTCTATCAGGTCTCTCGTGCAGCGGTTGTATCTTCTTTCATAAAGAGCCAAGAGAGAGCTTTTTAGCACAAGAATATTCAATTGTATATAATGCTCGAAAACTTGAAATTATTCCTTGGACAAGCTCTTTTTTATATTGCACTCAATACAGTGCATAGGCCACTAGTCCTTCAGTATAATTGTGATGGACATTGCACCAAGGAACAGCTTTTTTAACCAGTTGTATCCCATATTCAACCCAGCAAATCAGTCTAATAGTCTAGCTAGTCCTTGACTTAGTTTGTTAATCATCAAAACATTAAAAGCCATATATTAAACTGCTTAACATATGGCATCCTCTCTAGTATATCGTCGTAACTCCATTAATGCTAGTGTTTTGTGAAAAAGACTATATTCTTGTGATGATGGAGCTTTGTAGAGAAGAATGTATTAAATGTGGACATGTTTTAGATCCTTTAAGCTTAGACATCCAACTTTTATCTCTTTAGGGGGTTCAAAATTTGAAAAAACATACCAACTAGTCGAAAGGGATTCGATATCTACTATATATGCATAAAAGATAGTTTTAACCATGGGGTTCGGATGAACCCCTAGACTTAATGTTGCTCCGCTTTTTGCTGTCTTATTCTATCATTAATATTTTTGCTAGTACTGATATTATCACATTTTTTCTTTTCTTTTAAAATCTGGCTCACTTATATCTTTGTCTAGTTTCAACCATGGAAATCTATTACCATCTTTTGTGTAAAAATTGTGTAGAATTTCATGTATTTTTTAAAAAATGTGTCCCTGATTTCTAAAAACTAGTAAAGTCATCTAGCTTAGACTAATTTGCTTTTCACTTTATTTGAATATTTTGATTTTGAAATTGTGTTTGGTTATATTGTTCCCAGATAGTATTTAGTTGTTTAAAGGTACTTTTTCTAAAAAATTGAAATGAAATATATTTTATATAATTTTTTTTTATATAAAAACATAATTTAGCGTAAATCGAAAAAGAAAATTATAGTGAAAGTGGAAATATACTTTAGAGTGTTTCTCGATTTTTAAATATAACTTCAAGTTGTTTTTTGAGATTTTCACGATCGAGCACCAATTTTCAAAGTGAAATATTCTCATAACCAGCTGTTGCGTAGAAAATTGCCTTCAAAAGAAATTATTCTTCAGATTGATCCAACGATCAGAAACTACTCGTCCCATACCTTCTGTCTGTCTCATATGTGGGGAACTTGGACTTTTTCGATTCCAGAGCAGGAAAAAACAACCTTATTTACCCTGCAAGATAGAATCTAATTCAAAAATCAAGGTTCAAGATGACATCCCCGTCTTGATCCTCATTCATTCTTTTTTTCTCTCGAAAAGGGCGAGTCTTCATCTTGCATATAATTTTTAAATTTATATAGAAGTAATTCACAAGCCATGTGATGATTGAAGTTCGTGGTAGGCATAGGACCTTCGATTTATGCAGCTACTATGATAACAACTATTAATAATAGTCCTACTAAATGTAAAGTTTAAAATTAAGTGATGTTGTTAAATTTTTTAAAAATTAATTTTAAGATTTATTTTTACATTTAGTTTAATAAAAAAAAAAAGATAAATATGCATCACTTATTAAAGGACTTTGGCAATTAATATATACTCATCATTTATCACAAAAATGCACAGTTATATATAAAATAGTATTTTCTCTGTTTACTTTTAGATGTCAAAATTTGACTTAGCACATTTATTAAAAAAATAATTATTAGCATGATAAATTTACCATTTACCTCTATTAATTAATAGGATCCATTCATTATATTTTTTAATTCATTAACTCAATAATAATAAACTAAAATTATAATAGAAAAAATATTTTTGTCAAATATTGTTGTCAAGAATAATAAATAAAAGTAAGAATCTAATTAGAAAATTTTTGACAAAAAGATCGGAGGATGAATATCCACTCTAAGTGGAGTAATACATACCACTTCCCCAAAAATAAATGCACTCTGCCTTATGGCGGAATTGGTTGAAAAAAGGTTGTAGAAACCAATGCAAAATGCTCATTAATTCATATAGTATTTTTTAGCTTACCATTTCATTAGTTTCTTATTCACTATAGATTTTAGTTTTCTTCATTAACAATGGGCAATGCTTCTTCCTTATTGACTCAGTATGACATTGAAGAAGTTCAAGAACACTACAATCACACATGTATGTGTATTTATATCTCTACAAAATTCATGTATCAATTTTTAAAAGGGTATTTTTCAATGAAGATTGTAACTTTTTGTTTTGGGGATTTTGTGGGTTTTTCATATATCAATGTTTAAAAAGATTTTTTTGTTAGAGTTTGTAACTTTTTTGTTTTGAGTTTATGTGATTTTTTTCATTATCAATCTTTACAAGGTTATTTTTCATGGGAAAAGGCATATGTTCGCCCTTGAACTTGTTTCGAAAAGTTAATTACACACTTAAACTATTATGACGATCTATTACATATTTTTAGTAGATCAACATGATAATATAAGTGTTTAATTAACTTTCAAACAAATTCAAGGAAGAAATTTATGTATTTCCCTATTTTTCACTAAAGATTATAAGTGTGGGGTTTTTTTCATGTTTTAAAGGCGGAGTTTTACTAAGATTTGCAACTTTCTTGTTTTGGGGTTATGTGGGTTTCTTATATCAGTTTTTTAAAATGGTATATTTTACTAAAATTGTACTCCTTCTATTTTAAAAAAGAATAATTCACCTTTAATTTATTCAAAAAATAATCTATTTTGCCAGTATTTTAATTTTATTGGTATGTTTAAGATCACAAATTTAAAGAGTATTTTGGTATAATTGATATAACTTTAATTTATAACCAAGCAAAAAGTTTTTTTAAATTTTTTAAAAATTTAGTGCCAAATCAAAATAGCTTATTCTTTTTGTAACGGAGGAATTTTTTTTTTTTGGGGGGGGGAGGGGGAGGCATTATGTGGGGTTTTCTTATATCAATTTTTTCTTAAGTTTGCAACTTTTTTGTTTTGGGGTTATATTTGGTTTTTATATCAATTTTCAAAAGTGTATTTTTTTAACTAAAGTTTGTAACTTTTTGATTTCGGTTTTTATTTTCACAGCAGGAGATTATTTCATTTTATCAACGATTTTGGCAACTAGAGAGAAATGGTTGTGGTTTTGTCTCTGGGGAAGAATTTCTTTCGGTGTTTAAATTTACTCTCAATGCTCTGTCTCAAGTTTGATTGTTTGTGTGACAATTATTGCATGATAAAAATATGTGCTTTTGTATAATTTACTCATAGTTTTGCAACCCTAGATTCATTTTCGTGAGTGATTTCTCAAATGGTCATGACTAGTATTGACATGTTAGAAATGAGTTTTGATAAATTCTGTCATAATAAAACTTTCTTCATAATCATCCTTTTTCTTAATGCAGAGTTTGTTAAGGATGATACACTGGCTAAATTTCAAAGAATTTGTGGCTTTCTTATCAGCCTCTAGTGCTCATGCCAGCTTGCAACAAAAGGTTGAATGTAAGGTTATTTTTTATTTTATGCTTGTTGATTGTCTCTTTGATATACATAAATCTAATCTCCTTTAGCACTGAACTTTACATTCTTCTATTTAGTGCTTATATGCTTCCATTCTTTCTTGTTTTTCTAAATATCTTAGCGTTTATGATTCTGACGCAAATGGAAAGATGTCATTCAATGATATGCTGGAGATCTTGCATGATTTGACTGGACCAGACCATTTATATCTAAGATTCAAAGGGAGGTAGTGTTCTCTGGTTTTTTCGATGCATTTATTTCTTATATTCTTATTCTGACGAGAACTAAAAAGGTGTTGAAAAATAGGTAGAGTTTTTCGTATCTTATTTTTAGTTACTTCTGACGTCAAGGCATTCAATCTATGGATTGATCTCGATTACCTTGTTATCTTCTGATGTAGGGAGCTCTCAACTAGCCTATAATTGCAATGTAATAAAATGGAGATTTATAGGACTTGATACTGACAAAGACATTAGAAACTTATATGCGATTCTTATTATTTTAAGGTTAATAATTCAAAAAATCTTAGAACAAAAAAGTTTTTCATGGTTCTGTATGTAAATCAGTATAGCAACAGAAGAAAAGTAATCCAGAAATTTCACCTACCACATAAGTAAAAATGCAGTAAAGTGGTGATGGCTGAGCAAGGGTTCACCAAAAGCTTTCAAATTAACTCATATATTCTTCACTGTTAATTCGAAAAGATAGGTGTATATTTATAAGAACTAGTTTGCTTAGTTGGTTAGTCAGGCTAAAATTTATGCTAAAAAAGGGTGTAATATCGCAACTTAGCTTTTTTATTTATTTTTAAGATAAAATTAAACTCTTCCACTTTGCAGATATATTTTAGTTAGTATCTAAAAAATAAAGATTGTTCTATAAGTATAGGTGAAATTAGGCATTAGCAAGTGGACTATTGGAATCTGACACATGGAAATGCTCACCTAATATTTCTTTGATCGAATTTTTCCTATTACGAGGAGAACTACTCTATGACCGGGTGATCAATGGTACTGTTCTAACAAGATCTTTTCTCGAATCATAACTCTTTTCTTTTTTTAGATAAAATATACTCACAGCAACCGTGGTTTGGTGTCCAATGCTATATCTCACGCAATGTTAGATAGTACTGTTGAATACATTTTCAGATGATTTTATAGTTCTTCATTCATTTTTAATTTTTATTTTTTTAGTTTGTGCAAGTAACATATTTTGTTTTTTCACTTATCTCATAAATTTAATCAAAAGAAAGGAAGTTGAATCAACCATAATTTATGTGTCTTTTAACCCAAGTTTATTCTAAATCAACTGTTATCGGGTAACAAATTTATTGATAAGCAGGAATAGTTGCTATTGAATCACGAAAAGTTAAAGTATGGTTACTTACCCGGCGGTTTTCGCTTTACGAAATATGAGTATATTATGTCCGTATGTGCCTAAAGTGAGATTAGTCGATACAATATATTATGAATTTTCAAGATATAAGTTACCTGTTAATGCAAAAAATAAAATAGTTTTACTAGTTATGCATAAGATTTGAAACTATTAGATAAAACATATATGTACGTGTTTATTCTCAAAGAATTTTATAATTAGAATTATTGAATCTACTAACCGAACATCTAAAATTGTCAATGAGGACATGTTTGTTTTCTTAGCAAAAAGGGAAAAGAGAATAATAATAAATAGACAAAATTTAAGTAACAATAAACAAAAAAAGTTTACATCTAAACAAGGCAAGTTAGAATTTATTATATTTAGGTTGCCTTTAAAAATTGCTGGAAATTTTCATTTAGATACTTATACTAAGGGTTATCCCCATTGAATATCTAAACCATAATTCTCTGATAGTTTAGACACTTGTAAACTTCATATTTGTTTTTAATAAATGAGAACTCTCTTCTAAAACTAAAATTATTCTAAGGTATAGTTCCACAACCACTTTATCTGTAGAATTTGTTGTGAGCTTTCACTTTCTTGATTCCTAAATTAGCAGACTTCTTGTCACATAGAAGTTTGGGGCTGCCTTTGGCAGACGAGAGTAAATCAAAGGGCATTTGGAACAATGTATTGGAGATATATGAGAAGAAGCTTGTCATTTGGATAAATAAGTATCTATTCTGAGGTGGTAGAGTTACTCTCATCAATAGTTTCTTTGATACTTTAGAAAGAAGTTTGGTAGTTAGCAATCATAAAATGAAACATCACAGCAATCCTAAGGATGAAGGGGTTGTGCAAGTATATCTAACAACAATATTAGTTTTGGAAGAGAGTTATCCTTTATAAAAGTTGAATATAAAGTTTATAAGTGTCTAAACCATTAGAGAATTATGATTTAGATATTCAATAGGGATAACCATTACTAAGTATTTAAATGAAAACTTTGAACAATTTTTAAGGGGTTGCAGCCTAAATATAACAAATAATAGTTTGCCTTATTTAAATGTAAACTATTTCTAATTATCGTTATTTCTCTTTTTCTCTTTTTGGCTAGGAAAATAAATATGTCTTTATTGGCAATGTTGGATGTCCAGTTAGCAGCTTCAACAATTTTAATTATAAAATTATTTAAGAATAAGCACGTATATAGATATTTTGTTTAATAGTTTCAAATCTTACACATAACTAGTAAAACTATTTATTTTATCTCACTTTGGGTACATGCGAACATAATCTACTCATGGTTCGTAAAGGTAAAACCATCATGTAAGTAAGCATACTTTAACTTACTGTGATTCAGTAGAAACTATCTTATTTATCGATAAATGTTATCTTCCAACAATTGATTTTGAATAAACTTGGGTTAAAAGACACATAAGTTATGGTTAATTCAAATTCTTTTCTTTTGGTTAAATACTATGAGACAAGTGAAAATAAAATAGGTAAGTTGCACAGAAAACAAGAATTAAAAATGGACGAAAAAACTATAAAACCATTTGAAAAGGTTATTCAACAGTACTATCAGACATTGACTAAGTTCTTGTATCGGGCTTGAGTTTATTGGCGCCAAACCAGGGTTGTTGTGAGTGTATTTTAGCTAAAAAATGAGTTATCATTAGAGAGAAAAGATCTTGTTAAATCAGTACCGTTGGTCACCTTGTGATAGAATAGTTTTCCTCATACTAAGATAAATTCGATCAATGAAATACTAGATTAGCATTTCACCATGTACAGATGTATCCTCACTTTTTAGATACCAATTGAAATATATCTTCAAAGTGGAAGAGCTTAATTTTAGCGCGAAAATAAATGAAAGATCTAAGTTGCGATGTCATACCCATGTTTAACATGAATTTTAGTAGGACCAATCGACTAATCAAACTGATTCTCATAAATATATACTTATGTTTCGAATTAACAGTGTAGAATATAAGAGTTAATTTTAAGTTGGTGAATCATAGGTCACGCATCACTACTTTACTGCATTTTTACTTATATGGTGGGTTTTCTAGACTAATTTTCTTCTCTTACTATATTGATTTTACATAAAAATCATGAAAAAACGTTTTCTTTCTGTGATTTTTGGAATCATTAAGCTCAAAACAACAAGAACCCATATAAGCTTCCAATGCCTCTGCTAGTCCCAAGTCCTACAGATCTCCATTTTATTACAGTGAAATGTCATTTTTATAAGTATACTTTCCAAAAGAGAAGCTACTAGTGATATATGAAGAAAATCTATCTATTTCTCAACACCTTTTCGGTTCTCATGAGAAAAAGATGGTAAGAAACACTTCAAATATAAGAACTTGGGGACACTACTTTTCATATAAAAAAGACTGTCAAAAACGGTAATTGTAAACTTGGGGACAACTTTTTCCATCAGTAATAAAACTCGGGGACCTTATATATTTCTAAGCTCTTATTTCATGTTTTATTTTGTCCGCATATTCCCCTTCAAACTAGCAAAAAGAATAGCAATTTATTCTGATTCCGATTTTAAATAAAGCTACTCTACTTCGCTCTTGCCGTAGGAAGTGCTTAATTGAAGACTTAAAAAATAGTGAGTATTTAGCAGGAAATGTCAATTTTTGAAAGAAGTTGAGAGGAACAGTTCAAATATAGCGAATCAAGTAGTGTAGTTCTTCAATATGTTATCATTCTTTGAGAAAATATAGGTGTACTCAGGAGATTATTCATTATGGTTTGGACCAAGTTATAGGTATAATCTTTTTACTTTTTGATGATATCTACTTGATTGTGAAAATAAAAAGTTTTTAATGAGAACATCTTGATGGTGGATCACTTAAGAAGCCACCTTCTATAAAGTTTACCTGAAAAAAAAATGCGTTTAACTCCATTTTTATGCAGGAAATTTTGATGCTTGTTCTTGAGGAAGCAGGATACAACAAGGATTCTTCACTACACCAATCTGATTTCCTAAACGTAAACATTGGACATTATAACATGACTTTTAATCTGTGTCATTGGATTAGGTTTTCAGTGGGATGAGAAAAATAAAGTAGAACTAATACTTCCAACTTAATTGAGATGTGTATGTCACTTGCATCATTATATGGTCATTACTTGTCGGAATCAACGTTGTAACGTGACTTTGATCTGCATCATTATATCGGCTTATCATTCAACGTATTAACTTCTGAATTTCCTTGGTTTGGTTGAATGATATTGAGAAAGTTACTATCTTTGCAGATTATTGGCAGCTCTGGCTTGAAGATGGAAGTTGAAATTCCAATAGATTGAAAAGGTTTTTGCTTTAGTTGACATTAGCATGTATTTGTACCATCCTAAGAGCAAAACAAAAGTTCCTTCGATTACTAAATTTAATTTTTACATGTTGTGATGAATGTGTGTTATTAAACATAGCGAAAATAAATAAAATTCCTTTAAACTTGGCAACAAAACTTACTTTAACACTTTAACTATATATGCATTTAAATATCCCACTTAACAATTTTCTAGTGATTTAATTACCCCTCAGAGGTGAAGTGGAGAGTGAGCGTACTCTCTTAAAAAAAAAAAGAGAGAGAGAAAAAATATATGTGAATTATAAAATCATTGACATTACTTTTTTTATTGGTTAATATATAATTAATATTTATTTAAAAAATTATCCTTACCTTTATCCATTATTTCTGCTCCACTATTCGTTTAATAATCTCCAAAACTTAACAACAATATCATATTATTAATGTCAATCTCACTCTATATTATTGACATTGATTTCAAAAATATGAACTTTCTTGAATTTTGAGTGACCAATTTTGATTTTTAATATTTGTGATTAAAAAAATACAACCTTATTATATAATCTTCATTTTTCGTATAAGTTATCAAGAAAAAAATGATTTCTAAAAAAAGATGGTAATGTAGTAGTTCTTCTGTAATATTTTTTAAAATTGAATGGTGAAAAAGAGAAAAACATGAGCAATGAAATGATGAAGAAAAAGGAATAAGAAAGAAGTGAAAAATGGATTCACATTTTAAATTTTGAGTTTAAAAAATATATTTTAAATAATTAATTGGTGTAAATCAATTTCAAAAAGCAAAAAAGCAAAAATGGTGAATCAACAACAAGAATAAATAAAATTAATGACATGGTGCTAACATAGCTACTTTGTGGCATTTACATGACTATGATGTGGCAGGTAAAACTGATACTTAATTCATTTGAAAGTGGTTAAGGGGGTATTAAAACATCTGTGTTGTTAAAGTACTAAACTATCAAGTTCGGGGGTGGGATGGGGGTGCAGGAGGGGGATGTATAACTCAGGTTATTATTAACATTCTAATGACTAAACTTTATACCATGCTTTGAATACTTCTCTTTTGAGCCAAGAGTCTATCAGAAATAACCTTCTTAACTCGATAGATAAAGTATTGTACATTTTATCCTTTCCACTCGTATTTTATATTGTGTTTGTTGTTGCTAGGGACTTGCTCCACCAGTAGATTTTAAAACTTTCCTAAAGATCGGAGTATTTGCATTTAAATAATCTAATAAAGGTTATGTGCTAACAATATTTGAAAGTAGAGGGGTAAATTTTGACCCTCGTTCCTTTTTAAATTATTGCATCAGGGGATCAGGGAAGAGAACGTGATGAGAGGACAGTGAGAATTGAACCTAAACTACACGTCTTGATGGTACTATCAGCACTACTCCAAGTACAAGTCCAATCCGCATCTTGACATCGAATAGCTTCTATACAAGATTTTCACACAACCAAATCACCTGTAAAGCGATTATATAATTGAACTTCCATGAAAATATTAGTATTAATTAGTAATCTTAAGATGCTTAGCTATATTTAGACTTTCCTACCTTCATTTTTGAATCATTTTGGACTTTTTTATCTTGAGTCAATGGTTTATCGAAAACAACATCTCTCTACATGAGGTAAATGTAAGGTACACAAACACTCTACCCTATCTAAACTTCCTTATAATCTGTACAAATACTAAGAGCTACCATATATAAAAATTGATTTAATATAGTATATTTAATTAATGGTTGAGTCAACAAGACGTACAATCTTTTTTTCTTAATCTTTTCAATATAAATGATGGATAATTAAATGTCCAAACTTAGCTTCAAGGACCAAGTAAACTTCACCAAATCCTTAAATTAGTTCCATTTAATTACTTCTATACATTAATTGTTTCCTTAAGTAGCTTTAAAGTAAATGTTATTTTCACATATTTACTTTTTTTATAAGTACAACAGTAACATATCAAGTGGAATCCCATAAGTGGGGTATTGGGAGGTAAAATGCATGCAATGTGAGTGTGAGCTTTAAATTTCTAAATTGATGTATTGTGTGCTAATTCAGAACTTGCCCTGTTACTCTAAGTTAGATTGTACATTAATTGGATTAGAAAAGCATCTTAGGCCATCGATCTTAAAAACCCACTTTGCTTAAATGACAAACCAAAATTGCAGTATATTCCTTGTTCCTAATGTTTGAGCCTAACATGTACCTATTCTTTGCAAATAGCTAATCAACCTAGCCTTTTTAGTTGAGAAATCCTGAAATTGGCCATGGTCTTTCCTTGAATATTGTGCATCTTGACTGAGATAAAAAGCCTAAGTTGGGGGTGGCTACCAAAAGCGACCCTGGTTCTGAGGATGGATATTGTGTACCTCAACTGAGGCCAAAAGCCTGCTGTAAGGGTGAAACACAAAAATGAGGGGGAAAGTTAGAATTAGTCATTCCTTTGTTATGAGTTAAAAAGAAAAATGAAATGTAAAATTAAGGCAAAAAGTTGAAAAATAAAAAGAAAGCACCCAGAAAAGCTTGAAATAGGAGAAAGTGAGAATGAGATGAAAACTAACAGACTTGGTAGGGCAAAGGTGTAAAACAACACAGTGTCAAGGAGGGTCTTTAGTCACTATACTGCCAAAATACCATACTAAAGCCCCCTGAGCCTGTGTTACAAGCCTAGAAAGTCCTAAAGTGATCTTACTCCAAGTACTTAAAGGTCTTAGTCATGAGTATAGGGGAAATCCTATGGTATTAGGCATGGTGCATGAATATCTTTTGTGAGAGTGAGAGATTTTGCATAGTCCCAAGGATTTACATGAAAATATCATTGAGAGTTAGACATGAGACTACTTTCTGTGAGGGTACTTGCATCGCATTATTAGCATTAGACTTATTCAGTAATTGTGATTTGTTAATAATACCTCACTTGTCATAGTTGTGTTGTCACATGTACTAGTCTGTATTGGTTTACTAGATAGCTATCTAAATCTGTTTTGAAAAGGTGGTGTGATTATCTGAGTTTAAGATTGATTGGGATATATGTCATTGGGTAGAGGTCTATATGTTACTATATTACTTATATAGATTTAGTCCGTCATTCGAGGACAAGCAATAATTTTAAGTTGAGGGTGTTGATGTGCTATCAAAATACAACACTTTTGATGCTTAAAACTTGGAATTTTGTGTGTTCTCAATGCGATGTTAGTTAGTTCTATGTGTTTTTGTGTTATATTTGTAGGATTCCAGTATTGGTCTTGATTTTGGGAAGAAAGTGCAGAAGTTGCTGAATTTGATGCAATACGAGACCCTTTACGGGTCGTAGTCCACTCTAAGAGCCATAAAGTAGGTTTCATGGACAATTCTAGTGAGGGGCAGATTTTCTGAAGTTGATTCTATGAATATGCAGATGGATCGTGGATCAATTTACGATTTGTAGAACATGGTTCGTGCCCTGAGGATCAGAGATAAGGGACTTTTTGAAGATTCATCAGACGAACCCCCCTATGGATCGTAAACCACTTTACGGGTTGTAGCAGAGGTATCATAGACTTGAAGTTCAGATTTTCAGTAGTACTGTACGAGACCCCGATTATGGGCCGTGGAATACAATACAGCCCATAAATCTGTTCGCGAGGCATGCCGACCCAATTATCATATTGTGTTTAGGACTTATATTTTAAATATTATAAATAGGCTTTTAGTTATTTTTCATCAAATTTTTGTATAGTACACAGAGAACTAAAGATTTACAAAGGAAAAATAGTGAGATAACATTGGAGAGTTTTTGAGAAACACGTGTACTTTGATTTGATCTTTAATCTTGTGATTCTCTTTGAAGTTAGATTTGCTTGTTCTTAATTCGATTGTATAAGTTTTCTATTATGTTATTCCAATTCATAAGTCTTGCATCTACACAAATCATGAGTAGCTAAATCCATAACTAGGTTGTGGAAATCATGAAGAACTAATGAAATAAAACCGGACAATTCATAATTCTTGGAAGGCGTGCATGTATGTATTAACTAAATCTCTTTGTTTTGCATGTTTTCTAGTGGTGGCCAACATTAGAACCCACCTAGTCTTACTGACTAGACTAAGATAGTAATGAATAGGAAAAGAGATTAATTAACAGGATTGTATTGATGTGTTCTCTTCTAATCAACCAAACTGAGCCAAGGGGAGATTGTATTGGGACTAATAGGTAAGGGTTAGTAATTCACACTACTGAGATGGGCCAAGTCACATAGTGATATTCACCTCTCCCTTGGACCATAAGGTTTGGTGAACTTAACTTACCGTCCTGTATGCCAAACACTAGAAAAAAATTAGATTATCCTATGACACTAAGTTAGAAACTTATGGGGAACACAATACCCTAGTTTCGCTCCATATTGATTTAACTCTTGTGTTATTTACGTTTACTTTTCCATTGATTATTATAAACCCCCCTCCCGGGGAAGTAAGTCGGTTAATCACTCAAATTGCGTTAATTAAATTTTCTTGAGTCTATGTATTCCCTTGGGTTCTCCCTAACCTTGGTTAGGTTCTATTTCTTAACAACGACCACTTTATCCTAAAAAAGGAGGTGTTACTTGGACGACATAAATGCTGAAAAGTACTACCTCCTCTGGCCATACCACTGCCCCCGACAAGGCACCTAATATTATCCAACCTCCTCCCTCTGCATCAACTTTGCCTCCTTGGTGGCACTAACAATTGACTGAAATGAGGCTCCATCTCTACCCACCCAAGATATCAACTTTCTGATAGGATACATCAACCCTCTCACAAACCTGCGAATCTTCTCCTCCTCTGTCGGAAGTAAAGCTGGGCCAGAATTTTCTTTATTTTAATGAGTTAACTGAAAACATTTGATCTCATACTTTGAAACAGTGATGGAGCCTACCGCAAGCTCTCAAACCTTAATCAGATCTCCTTGTAAAAACTTCAAGGAACAAACGGATTAGAGAATGCATCAGAGAATGTCTCCCAAGTCATTTGAGGAGATCCAACTAGAAGGGATCCTGGATAAGTCCTCCACCACTCCATGGCTGGCCCATGGAGCTGGAGGACGACGTACCTCACTCCATGTGTCTCTGCTAGTCCCATGGTATCCAATAACTCTCTACAAGTGGTCAAGAACTCATTAGCATCCTCAGTCTTTCCACCCTAAAGCTGAGGTGGATCTATCTTCTGGAATCTCCGATATCTTTGTTGCTCATTATTCGTAAAGGCCACAATTGGTGGAATCTCATCAATCAAAGCTGCTAGTGGCTGCTTACCCTGAACTTGGGTCTCAGAGGCCTACTGCTAATCCTGAGGCTGTATTCTAACTCAAGTCTGTGAAGTACCAAGAGTGTCAGCTGGGCTACCTATCTGCCCTAAAGTCTCCAACACACCCAAGACTCTTAAAGGTGTATCCTGGAGTAGAGGTGCTACAGCAAATTCATGTAGAATCTACTGCTGTCTAGGCTCCATAGCTGGCTCCGTACCCCTAAATAGGTTCCTAATAGCAATATCAGGGGCTGCCTCTCCTCGACCTATAGAAACAGTAGCTCTAGTCCTCACTATTTGTCAAAAAGACACATGAACACTCAGCGCTCATAGAACATCCACACATGAATTGATTAGAATGAAACGAAAGAGAGTTTCCCAATAATCTTCATAGCCTCTCAAGGATAAGACACGAACGTCTTCGTACCGACCCTCAAGACTCTACTAGACTAAGTTTGTACACATGTGAGACCTATGAACCTAGGCTTTGATACAAAATTATCACGACTCGAAAACCAAGTGTGATGGAACTAACCTAACCTACCAAGGTGAGATAGCCCAAAACCCTAGCAACTTGACAAATAAAGATAAAATGGGAGATAACAATCTAAATAAATATAGATAAGCGGAAGAAAATAAGCTACAACTATTTTAAGGACTGGTATCACATGTACAAGCCTCTATATATAGAATACTCAAATGAAATACAAGGCATAATGTCTAGTCCTATAATAGAACTAATCCACAAAGCGGAATCCTCAAGGCCTGCTGAAGACATAAGCAGCTACCTCACAAGAAGCCTGGAAGCTCGATTCGATAAGAAAGAAGTCTGGCAGGATGGATCGGGCTGACAACCTACTAAAATGTAGCAACAGGTGAGCATTAAATACAGGATACTCAGTAAATGGGACTAACCTAAGTTAAAGCAATGAAGAACACAATTAACTCCTTAAACCACAACCACAATTCGCCAAACTACAACTCTGCACTTAGAAAAGGAACAACATAATACAATACACAGATCACAGTAATATAAATATAATTATCATCTAGTGTAGTATCCAACACTTTGGGTAATTCGACATTCATCACAGAGGTATGTTAAGGATAAGCTTCATCCCTTCTTTTAGAATGAAATCCGAGAAGTTCTCCAAAATGTCAAATGTGATATTTTACTATTCTGATGCTAGAAAGACATTTTAAGAAAGACATTGGGATTGTAACTAGATTATTTCATAATGATATTAGGTTGATATTCCAGTCGTTCGCCTAAACTGGACACTCCGTATCTTTATATCAATTTATCAATTTTTCTCCTCTACTTATCTAGATGTTGGGGTGTTGCTCTTTTGACATGGTGTCACTAAAAATAAAGGCAAGTTACGAGGAGAATGTAATATTCACAATCAGCCCTTCTTCAATACTAAAATCATAACTGAAGCACTTAATAAGTACCATATTGATTTCCAATATTGTCCAGAATAATGCTCCTACTTAAATCACTAAGATACTTGATTCTTTTTAAATACTTTCTTTTACTAACTAATATGGGACCAAGTATAAGCATTATGTGAAGCAACTTTATGAACATATTCATAGTTAAGCCCTCATTCTAAATGTTAGTTAAGTTGTCAAACTTACTCAAAAGACATGTAAGATCCCACGAGTCAGGTATATATGCTACGATAATGATTATGATGCTATAAGAATAAGTGTAACAATGAACTAAGATTGGATAGATTCATGTTATGGCCTACTATGTGCATTCAACGTTCATACCATACATTACACGTTATGCATTGACTTTGAGCTATAACTGAAGGCATGGGGCCTATTTTCCCAAATGATTATATATATTTATATGGTACAGATGGCCACAAGTTGGCAATATGATGCCAGTCAACTACCGAAAAGGACCACCAGTGGTAGTATTTTGGTTGTGTATATCATGTATTTGCATCTATATATATTCACAACATGTGATACTCGAGCAACCATGCATATTTGATCACTAGCATGTTGATTGTCGGTCATTAAGGTTACTTGAGTTTTGGTTACAAGAGGTATCTCTATGACCTTTTTTTACTACGATTACCTATCGTTTTACTTTGTCTTACACACCTATACATGTTTATTCGTACTGATGTCTCATTTTATGGGGATGCTGCATTTTATTTCGTATATGCAGGTTCAGGTAGGGACTCTGATCGACCCCGCCACTGGGAGCCCAGGTCAGCTGTGAGTTGATAAGCTCCACCTCCTCCTGGAGCTTTCATAAGATACTTATTTTTTTGTTCTACAGTTGGATACAGTCGAGGCCCTGTTCCACAGTGTTGCTGATTATCTTAGAGGTTATTGTGGATTTGTTGAGTTGGTTCTTTTCTACTTTTCAGTCTCCTGTCATAGGATTGGCACGAATATATAGTGTCTGTCTGTACCCTTGTTGTTGTAGCCTTGTCGGTGTCACATCCAAATTCCCATTAAGGCGGACTAGCACCTGGTGTCGACAAGGCTCGGGAGAACCAACCTGTAACGATGCACTTTCTATGGACACTATAAGGGGTTTCCACGATCAAATGCTTTCATGAAAGTAGACAATAATAATAAGCTAAAAGAAAATGCATATGACTAGGCCGTTGGAGCCACGATGTCTAAAGTTCGAGCCATGACCACATTTTAATGATAAGGAACAATATCTGATAAGGGTGGGGCAGGCCCCGCCTCATGACAAACTATAGAATCCAAAAATATAAGCTCTAGATACACAAGCCCCTAAGCAACCTGGAGGTTAGTAACAGCAATTAGATATCCTGTACTCTTACTGGGGAGAGCTATTAGCACCTGTACCTGTAGCATGAAATGCAGGTCCCCCATAAGGGATGTTAATACGAGATAATGTACTGAATATATAAGGCAAGAAGTACTGTATATGAAGTAAGAACTCAAATGAAATCATGCACTGGTGTAGAGATAAGAGACCACCTTTAGCCATATTGTGAAATCATGTACTTTATGTCCTTTTTATTACTTTATTTTTCTTTAATGTATAATCTGTGCACAACATATAATACAATGACCAGCCGATCAATGGTAAACCAATATCGGGATCGACCCATGCTAGGCTTTATTTTCACCCTTGAGATACCCCCTGTAATATGGGATCGACCTATGCTAGGTGGTTCTTCCACCCCTGGGATACCAGCCACCAATAAGCAATATATTTTATCTTTTATTTACTTTGAGATGATTCTTTTGGTGGTCATCATATTTGAGTTATAGGACCATAGATACAATATATGACATGTAAATAATCATAAAAATAATACTATAATGAAAGGAGTAGGTTACACAAATAATGAAACGTGCAGGAGATGAAACAACATATGAACTCTGTTTAGCAGAAAGAACTCGTGTATCGTGGTGTTCAAGTAAGTATGCAGATTTGTAAATGACTATGTACGGGAGCATATGAACATGTGAAAGAGTGGAGACAAAATGATTAGCCATGTCGGAGTTGGTTAGTGCCTTTATGTACCAAGGAAGAATCTAGATTTCATGCCAAGTAATATGAAATCGAGTAGTCTTATATACCTCATTGTACGACCTTGTAATTACCTCGAAGTAACCTCCTTTTATCCAAATACTTATCTACAATAGAGTTAGTGATAAAACTAGTATTAGTAGTTAATAAACATATCTTTGCAACCCAATTTCATAAAAAAATAAAGCACGGGCAGCAAGCATGTAATTGTCAACCCGAGCGTATTCTTTCAATATTTCCACCCATAATCATACTTTCTAATACACATTCTCATATAAATATTATGTTCAGCTTGTTTTAGTGCTATAATAGTCTCACAATAGTCCACAAACCAGAATATATAACAATTATATACAACAAATAAGTAAGCAGCATAACATTACGTCCTTTTGCTACATTTCAACGTCAACAATTCCAAACCTGTACCCACTTCAACCAAACTGTTCCCAGCATATTTATGCATAAAAATAGTCCCAAAACATCTCAAAAATAGTTCTCAAAATGGGTGGAGGATGTGAGACCATAGTCCTTAATCAATCAGCCCATAATTTCTACAAACAACACACTTAGAATAACACATTAAAACTCCATTGTTTACGTAGAACAAAGTAGTGCAACAACCTTTCTACATCACTACAGAACTAAAACTCATTAAAAAAAAAGCAATGTCTCTTCAAAATTAAGCCAACCAAGAAGATAAAATCTCTCAAATAAATAAGAAAAGTGTACAACAATCTTTGGAACACATGCTGTCAAAATTTCAGCAAAAATATAACCAGTCTAGTCTCTTGTTTTCATGAAGAAACCATATTTAATATACATGTATCTTTACTTACATTTATCTTTAAGATGTAGGGTGTCTCCAAGAACCCTAAAAGTTTCCTTGTGGCTGTTTTGCAAGGTTAAGAAAGAGTAATGAGAGAAAACTTAGGAAAGCTGACATTTTTGTCTATGTTAATGACTTGAAGGAGCTGTTTTAATCCTTTTTAAAGGGGCCTCTTGGCCGACTTACTTAGGTATTTTCATCCTTATTTTATCAAGCAAGTGATGTAGTAGTTTGACCTTTTCATTTGGGTCTAAATGGGTCTTAATTTGTTAGGCCTTGGCTGCCCACTTTTCTTTTTTTTCTTCACTTTATTTGGGCCCAAATCACCAAGTGAATTGTGAATGTACTTGGGCCTTCTTATTATTCGTCTTGGGCTGTAAATATTCTCTACTTATGATGCTAATACATGGGCTAAAGTTACACCATTAACACCAAACTTTATTCATTATCAAACTTAGACAGATTCGGTGTCAGGCCTCGTCTCCGTCTACCTAGCCTATTTAAGGTAAGCACGTATGTGACTCACCTACTAGCTTCCTAAGTCCTACAAACAACTCATTTTTCTTACTTCATTTATGGTTGCAATCTTGTGAATTTGACTTAAAACTTATATACACTCACTCATCTTAAATGTTAGACGTACACATAGCTCTTTAATATGAAGTCAAGCACTTTTATAAATGAGTGCTGATTTGACCAAGTTATATCATGTTCTATTTGTATAGAACTCATCCATGTAAGATGTGGGGTGTTACAGTCAGCTAGATAGTATTTTGTCATTTTGGTTCACCTATCTTGATGTACATGATTTGCTGTTGATCAGTTCATTACCTAAATGGTCCAGGCTTAGGTTTTTAGACGTTCTGTTGTCTGACTTTTTTTTTTTGCCCCTAGTTTAGTTAACTAGCATGTTTAGTGGCTTACTCATCCAATAACGGTATTGAGTGTAAGTCGTGCCTCCCCACTTTTTGGGGCATGATAACTTTGGCCACCAAATCCATATGTTTCCTTACTCATATCTCGGTCGTAGCCATCACAAATGTAAATGCACAAGTAATAATAAATGAAATGTGCATAATCACAATAATATCATAATACCATTAATCAAAATGATCTTATTATGTCAATGTCATCATATCTCAATCTCAATAGTATCTCAATATCATCAATGTCTCAATATCATCAGTGTCACATAATCAATAATGTCTCAATATCAACAGTGTCTTCATATCATCATATCATAATATAAGTGTCATATCGCTATCATCAAAACCAAATGAATCACAAGATCACATAGATCAGGAATGCACAATTAAATTACAACTCAATGTACATCCATATAATCAAGTATTCAATACGAAAAGTCACGACTAAGCCTAGAATGATACAAGTCTACCCTCAAAGACTCAATTCTTATACATATAGGAACATACAAAGTTCATTCATACTTAACAAAAAGTTAGAAGTCCACTTGCCTCAATAAAAGTATCATAATCAACAAGAAATTGCTGCTTTCCCTCTCTTATGATACTCTAAATCACCACAATCTATACAAATATAGCACCACAATCATATAACAAACTTAATGGCACTAAAATCAATGAATTCGGAGAAAAAAGGTGAAATAGTCAAAAATCTCATGCCGAAAAATATAGTTGAAAACTAAAAATTTATGGATAAAAATATATATATTTGTAACAAGGAATCCAATAGTGAAATCAATTTAATAAATGGAGCTAAGATGAGGGAGAAATCAATGATTTAGGTTTAGACAATTCTATTCCAAAAATCTCCAATTTCCACCATTAAATCCCAAATTAGAGTTAAAAACACAAATTAGTCAATAAAACTAGTTGAAATAGGTTAGAAAATAGTTACCTAATCACTTTACCTCGAAAACCCATGAATTCTCTCCTTTAAATGAAGCTTAAAATGTCAAAAATGGTGAAAAGGGTTTAAATCATATCTTTTAAAAGGAGACACTGTTCAGACATGAACTATACTCTGCGAACCGGAGGAGAACCAGGTTCATCTCCTTGAACGCGGCCACCTGGGTGCGAACGCGGAGGAGGACAAGGTTCACCTTCGTAAACATGGCTACTAGGGCACAAACGCGGAGAATTGGTGGGGCAGCACTAGATGCCTTTACAACTAGAACCAAAACTCGGAATGAACACTCAAACTCATTTTTTAAATCAGAAATTGATAAACCTGATATGTACCCATACTAGAAACGGTATTTTGGACTCAACGGAATAGTTAGAATTCAATTTTGGGACCGCTATGACACAGTTACCAATGCAACTTGAATAAACTAGTTTGAAACTTGAAATCCTAAAATTGCTCTCCAAAACTCTAAACATTGATACGAGATCATTTCTAGCATTAGATCAACCATACTAAACTACTAAAATTGATAGAATTTTGATACAAGCTCCTGAACCATGAATATTGATCAAAGTCAAATCTATGATCCAAAATGAACTAAAAATGCAACTTTGGGCCTAAAATCCTCATTCAAATTCAGCTCTGCAAGGTCACCTTGACCGGATTCAGCATTCCAGGGCTAATGGAATTGGAAGAATTGAATTCTGATGCAAGAAACTCGAAATGACTCCTAACTCAAAATTTCCAACTTAAAGCCTTTTAAAACTCTTTTCTTTTGCATAACTCCAACCTTTTACAATATTTTCAAAATCCAACTTTAGGACTTATCAAAAAATGACCCAAGGTAATTCTAAGAAGGGTTAAATGGTAACTTAGTCAAGATTATCATAAATGACCTTCGAGGTCATTACACATTATCTTTGATTTAAGGGACATCTTTACTTTGAGGAAGATCTTCAGTTTGAGGAACATCTTCATTTTGAGGAATTTTTCTTATTTTGAGGAACTAACTGGGTAAGACCAATACTAAAAGGTGGACCAATATCCATATGCATTAGAACTTTAAGATGAAGAACAATGATTTGAAGCAAAGCATTTTCAAAAAATTGGTGTACTATAAGCCAAAATTGGAGGATGAAGAACTTCTCCTACTTTTGTTAGAATTCAAACTTAATAATAAAAATAAGAAGATAGTTATAAAATAGTATTGTTTGAAATAGAATCTGTAATTTAGGCATGGGTTTAAGAGAGTTAAAAAGGAAGTAAGAATGTGTAGAATCTTGTGTAAAAGAAATTAGAGAGAGAAATAAGAAAATAGAATCTTTAAAAAAATTTCTAAAAACGATAGAGATTTTTAAACAATATGATAAAATAAATTATTTATTTAGGTAATTTTTCATTTTAAAAAAATAGGGATGCTGATATGAGAATAGCACAACGAGGCAGCTAGATGAAATATTTAAATTGTGGAACCAATAAGGATAAATATATTGGATTTGTTTAATTTAGATAAATACTTTCCATAGTGAATTCAATTTGTGTAGCCTTTCCTATTTTATTATCTTTATTTATCCATATGAAAAAGGAAAAAAGCTCAAAATCCAACAAAAAGAAACTACATCCATGATTGTAAAGTAAAAGTGATTTTCTAATTAAGCACATAAAATTCTTGAATGAATATATATCTGTGATGTGACATAAGAGTGTGATTTTCTAATTCAATAGATACTATTACAATTGGTTAATGAATACGATAGCTTTTCTCAGTCTTCTCCATCCTAAAAATGACTTTGAGCTGCTTGATAAGAGGAAAATTTCAATTGCTCATTGGGACAAAGTTGAATGGTGTTGGACAACAATCTTTTTTTTTTACCAAGTTTTCAACATTACTTGTTATGATCTTTTATTGCATGGTGTTGGACAAGAATCCCACGCCATATCACTTGTTATGAATTTCATGGATATTTCATATTTTCTTGAGGATTATATAGGAAAATTCATAGAAAACTAAGTTTCATGCATATTTTCTTATATATATAAAAAAATCGATGGTAAAATCTTTTTAGGTAATTATTTCTTGCGAATTTTAAAATTCCCAAGTAATTTACCTAGAAATTTAAATTTGCAGATAAATTACTAACAGATTTTCTTATAAAAATTACTAAAAATACCCAGAAAATTTTTTGGTGAAAATGAACAAAAAAGAAATTTGCTTATGAATATTTTGACAAGTAAAGCCGCATGAAGATATTTTAATAAATTTTGCAAAAATTTCTTGTAAACAATATTAATTATATTATCTCCTAATCATTTCTTTTGTTAATTAAAATCCAATTTAACACCACTTTCATTATCTCTTGCTAATGAAAAATTACAAAAATACACAAGTTATGTTTACATAATTTCATATAATCCCAATTCTTTTAGAAAATAATAAAAATCCCTTAAATGATACAAAAATGCAACACCTGTTGATATAAATTACAATCCCTACTTCTCCATGTATCATAATTAAAATTTCTTAATGCTCTTACCTTTTTGATATGTATCACATATTTCATTTTTTGTATCAACAAGAAGGGATTTTTGGTAATTTTTGAAAAAAATTAGTATTATTTGAAATTAGCTCCAAAAAGTATGAGATTTGTGTAAGTTATACTTATTTTATTCTCTCCCTAATATAACATCACTTCCCTCACCCATTATATCTGTTTATGAGGGAAACTGCCAATTTCAAAAAAATGTTTTAGACTTTAGAAAAAATCAATTTTAAGAAAGTAATAGAGTCACCACATAATTTTTTAAAGGAA
The DNA here is from genome assembly GCA_011800125.2 of Solanum clarkiae. Lineage (NCBI taxonomy): Eukaryota > Viridiplantae > Streptophyta > Magnoliopsida > Solanales > Solanaceae > Solanum > Solanum clarkiae. Next base: position 930,543 of record JAABOM020000101.1, read on the forward strand.
AAATCAAGAAAACCGTTAAAATAATTGTAAAAAGACTTAAACAGAAAAAACTTTTTTAAAGTTCCAAAGAAAGAGTTCGGTTTCATATTTTCATTTTAAGAAGATTTTACGCACTTGAAATGGTCGTTAACACGTGATTATCTGGCGATTAGACTTAATTTGACTAACTATTCAAAACTTAATTTGAAACTGTTGTAAAATATAATATTTTATTTTATTTATTCTTTCATTTTTTGTATTCTAGAATAGTCTGTGGGCTTAGCCCAATATGTAATTCATTCTCTTTATAAAGAGACTCTGTGTACAAAATTAAATATAAGAAAATAAACCCTAATTTTCAAGTTGGTATCAGAGCTCTCGATTCTGAGGGCTCTGCTTCCACAATTACCATCGTATTTTTCTCGCCGCCATAAGCCGCCACCGAAAAAAATTTCCGAGGACCTTTTGGACCGAGAATTGATCTTTTTTTATTTTCTCTACTACCCAGATCTCATTGTCTCTGTCCTGTATCTTGTTTTCACGTCTGAACAAACAGAAAGCACCAAATCCTATTTTTCTTCTCAACTGAAACATGAACAACAACGGCCACCGTTGAAGTCCGAACAAGGCCAGAAACGACCGCCTTTCCCGGACGCTCCTGCTCCAAAAAGATCAGCTGCAAAAAATGGTTTTGATCGTCTCCTTCTCCTCTTTCTGGATTTGTGGTGATCTCCTTGTTTGAACAACGTTTGGTGTGCGTTTTTGCTTCTGTTTGCCGTTCCTTGATCTTTTCCCTTTAATATGGCCGGTTCCGACAGTGATTCAGCGGTTGTACATACTACACAACCTAAGGTGACCCCTCTTGGGCATAATGACCTTCTTGCTCTTCATCAGAGTTATTGACTTGATGGCTCAAATTATTTGTCTTGGTCTCAGCTTATCTGCACTACCATCAAGAGTCGCAATAACATTACTCATCTTGATGGCCCTTCTCCTGCTGCTACTGATCCTAATTTTGCTGTTTGGGATAATGAGGATTATCTGATTATGACTTGGTTATGGAATTCGATGACTCCTGAAGTGGGTTGTCATTGTATGTTCTTGTCTTCTGCAAAGGAGATTTAGGAAACTGTTTGTTTAACCTACTCTATGAAACAGGATATGGCTGCGCGCTATGAATTGCGCAATAAATTTTTTTCTACCAAACAAGATTCCTTGTCTGTGACTGCTTATTACGGTGTTTTGAAGGAATTGTGGACTGAGCTTGACCAATTTCAGAGTTTGAAAATGCAGTGTACTACAGATGCTACTGCCTTCGCCAAGACCATGGAGAATGAGCGTATTTTTGATTTTCTTGCAGGGTTGAATTCCGAATATGATCCTATTCGGGTTCAGATACTTGGTAAAGATACTTTACCATCCTTTTCTGCTATTTTCAATACCGTCAGGGGTGAGAAAACTCGTCGAGGAGTCATGATGCATAATGTCACATCAAATAAATCTACCATGCTTTCATCATCTGATGTTGCTGCTTCCAAACTGATTGATGGATCTGCTATGATTTCAACAAGAAGGCATTGTTCATCTTAAGGGAGTTCTTTTACTAAAATTACTGATAGTGCATCTTTCAGATTTAAGAAAGATGATCGCTGGTGTACTTATTGTAGAAGACCAGGTCATATCAAGGATCTATGTTTCCGCCTTCATGGAAACCAAAAGGTACTTGAAAAGATGGCAAGGATGCGTGGTCAAGCTCACTTTGCTTCTTCTGATATAGCTACTACACCCGATGAGGTTCACTCTACATCTTCAGAATCTCCTTCTATTAGCCGAGATGAGTTAGAATGGCTGCGGACCCTTCTTGATTCTATGAGTAATCCATCTGGTACTAGTGCCTTGGCTATGACTGGTATGAGTTCTACTACTCATTCTTTTCTTACTTCTTGTACTTGTTTTAAACATTCGTGGATTATTGATTCTGGTGCCACTGATCATGTGGCTTGTTCTGCTGACCTTTTTTCTTCTTATCACCCTACTATTGGCACTCATTCAATTGTCATAGCTGATGGTTCACACATATCGGTAGTAGGTTCTGGAAACATACATATACAACCTTCCATATATCTTAAAGATGCTCTACATGTTCCTAAACTCTCCACCAATCTTCTTTCAATCCATAAAATTACAAAAGACTTAAACTGCACTGTAACCTTCTTTCCTTCTCACTGTCTTTCAGGATCTCACCATAGGGAAGATGATTGGGGAAGCTAAGGAGAAAGGTGGGCTGTATTACTTAGCTTCAAAGTCTTCTGATAAAGGTGCTAAGGATCACGCATTGTTGACTCATGCTCAATCTACTACAGACTCATTGGTGTGGCTTCATCATAAGCGCTTGGGGCATCCTCCATTTAGTCTACTTAAGTCTTTATTTCCTTCGTTATTTTTGTCTAAGTCAGTTGAGTCCTTTAAGTGTGAAGTTTGTGAACTTGCAAAACACCATCATGTGTCTTTTCCCTCTGGTACTATTAAGAGTATTCAACCTTTTGATCTTATTCATTCTGATGTTTGGGGTCCTTCTAAAGTTTCTCAGGGTTCTGGTAATAAGTGATTTGTTTATTTTATTGATGATTGTACTCGTGTGACCTGGATTTACTTAATGCATGAAAAATCTGAGGTACCTCAATTATTTTTTAAATTTTATGAAATGATTGAAACCCAATTTGGGAAAAAGATTAAAAAGATAAGGTCTGACAATGGTACTGAATATGTCAATCAGAGGTTTTCTCAATTCATTCAAGATTAGGGTATGATTTATGAACTTACTTGTGTAGAAACTCCTCAACAAAATGGAGTTGCCGAAAGAAAAAATCATCATCTTCTTGAAGTTGCTCGTGCCCTTCTTTTTCAAACACATATGCCAAATCACTATTGGGGAGATGCCATCCTTACTGCCGCTTTCTTAATCAACTGACTGCCTTCTCGAGTTATTGACAATATAAGTCCCATTCACTCTATGACTTCCTTTTTTCCATCAGTTTCCTCCCTGAAGAGTCTTCAACCCTGAGTGTTTGGACGTGTTGCCTTTGTTCACATTCACAAAAACAATCGCAGTAAGTTGGATCCTAGGACTCTAAAATGCATTTTCTTTGGTTATGCTCCTGATAAGAAAGGCCATAAGTGTTACCATACTGTCAGTCGAAAAACCTTTATCTCTATGGATGTCACATTTCATGAATCTTAGTCCTTTTTCCCCAGTACTCATCTTCAGGGGGAGAGCAGTTCCATTTCTTTGGTAAGTTCTGAGTTTGAATCACCTTCTTCTTTCTTTGAGTCTGGACCTTTCATGTCTACTTCTACATTTCTTCCTATTGTTTTGAATCCAAGTTCTTCTATGTCTGCCCCATCAAGTGCACCAGAAATACGGCAGCCTACTCTGCCTCCTCAGCAACCTCGATCATCTGAACAACTGGTAAGTCCTGAATCTCCAAGTGGTTTTGATGAATTATCTTCTGAACCAAATATTATGGTTCCTGATGAATTGTCTAATGACTTGCCTATTGCCTTAAGAAAAGGGAAGAGATCTTGTGTCCAAAAATGTTGTCCTTCTTGTCCAGCTTGTACCAAATATCCTATCTCGCATTTTATCTCTTCTGCTAACCTTTTTTTGCAGCACAAAAGCTTCATTTCAGCACTAGATCATATTTTAATCCCAAAATCAGTAGATGAAACATTAAAGGATGAGAAGTGGACTCAAGCCATGTAAGAGGAAATGAATGCCTTGGAGAAAAATAACACATGGGAGGTTGTTGAAAGACCTGATGAAAAGAAAACAGTAGGATGCAAATGGGTTTATACCTTGAAATACAATTCTGATGGTACTCTTAAAAGATACAAGGCGCGGTTAGTTGCCAAAGGTTACACTCAAACCTACGGTATTGACTATGATGAGACATTTACTCCTGTTACAAAGATGAATACTGTAAGAATTATGTTGTCTCTTGCTGCCCATTACAATTGGGATATAAATCAGTTTGATGTGAAAAATACCTTTCTTAATGGTGAATTAGAAGAGGAAGTTTATTTGAAAATTCCACCTGGCTTTGGTTCCGTAGATGGAGGCAATAAAGTTTGCAGATAAATGAAGGCCTTGTATGGATTAAAACAGTCTCCTCGTGCCTGGTTTGGAAGATTTACTAAGGTTATGATGACCTTAGGATACAAACAGAGTCAAGGGGATCACACACTATTCTTCAAACATTCTCAAGATGGGAAATTGGTCGTGCTTCTTGTGTATGTTGATGATATTATTATTACAGGTGATGATAATTTCGAAAGGCACACTCTACAAGCTCGGTTGGCCTCTGAATTTGAAATGAAAAATCTTGGAAGATTGAAATATTTCCTTAACGTAGAGGTAGCTTATTCGAAGGAGGGAATTTTTATTAGCCAGAGAAAATATATTCTCGATCTTCTTAATGAAGCAGGGAAGCTTGGATGTAAACCCTCCAGTTCTCCTATTGAGGTGAATCATAAATTAGGACATGAAGAGGAGAGTCCTCCAGTTGATAAAGGACAGTATCAGAGGTTAGTTGGGAGGTTGATATATTTGGCTCATACTAGATCGGAACTAGCCTATGCTATTAGTGTTGTGAGTCAATTCATGCATAATCCTAAAGAAAAACATATGCAAGCAGTTGAGAAGAT
>JAABOM020000101.1:939380-949579 GCA_011800125.2 Solanum clarkiae
ATCATAAATTTTAAGCGCAATTGAATCAGCTTATGAAAAGATATTTCAGAATTTAAGTTATGCCACATAAATTGTAACAAATAAAATAATAATCTATTCGTTAACTCAATTTATTTTAATTCATTTAATGCTGATCAAATTCATTCATTTAATATAAGATATACATAAATATTATAAAAAAATTGAAAATTTACTATCGATTTTCTAGATCCGCCTCGTATAACATTGAATAAGTAGTATGGTCGGCCATGAATAAGACAAACATTGTAATTTTATTAATAGCCGTTACATCGACCCATATAATAACTTTTATTTAAAAACTTTTAATAAGTCCACCTTCAAAGTTGACAAATGGCCCCATGTGTAATTATTATTTTTTCTTTAAAAAAAGAGTGACAAGTGTTAATCATGTTATTGTGGTGTTAATAAAGTAATGAAATATAATACTTGACTTTTTTTTATTTGTGTGTTTTTTGAAAAAAAGAAGTAGATTTATGTTAAACTATACTTACAAGCTTGTTAAAAGTAAATAAAAATCACGAAGCTAAACTAAACCAATCATTATAATGAAAAAAAGTGTTAGACACTATAATTATAATAACAAATAATATATTCAGTGTAATTTTATGTGCAAGGGTTATAGATAGTATATACGAAATCCTATTCCTATCCGGTAAAAATAGAAAAATTATTTTCAATAGATCATCCATCAAAGACAAACTCAAAATTTGAAGATCACGAAAGGATCATTATCTTAACATAAGCGATAAAAAACTTTAATGACAATTAAGGATTATTACGCCGAAAAATGATCGGCTTTTAAATAAAATTGAAAATTATTCGAAAATCGAGAATCAATCTAAACTCAATTGATTTGAGCAAAATAATTCTCGAAATTCGAAAAGACACAGAATCGCCACCTAATTTTATGGATAATTAGGAAACCAATAAAATATTTTAAAAGACCTAACAGAAAAATCTTTTAAAATCCAGAAGACAAAGGTTCGGGTTCACATTTTCATTTCAAGAAGGTTTTAAGCACTTGAAACGGCTGCTAAAAACAGTTATCCGATGATTAGAGGTTTGACTAACTTTGACTTGAAAATATTGATTAATTTTTGAAATTGATTGATTTTGAAAAACTTTGACTAGACTTGAAAAGATTTTGAGCAGACTAGACTGGATTGAAAACATCTTGACTTTGACTTAGAAAATTGATCGAACTTGAAATATAATAAAATCACATTTTTTGGTATTTTTACTTTTTTATTATATTTTTATGCAAATACTTTTCCAAATAAAATAAAATTAAATAAAAGCAACATGAATGACTTGATATATCGGGGAATTTAATTAAATTAAACCAAAAAGAATAAAATGTTGGTAATACAAACACACACATAAACAAAAATAAAATAAAATAAAAGAGTTTGAAGTGATCTTGGGCCTTTATCCCGTTAACTTCTATTGCGACTTTGCTTAACAGCTTCTTTCTCCTGAGAATTGGGTTGACTCGAATAGATGATGTTTAGGCCTCCATGGCCTCTTGCGATGCAAACAATGGGAGAGGAGCCCATTCGGACTCCAAAATGATTTTTCATGCAATGAAATAAGTAAATATGGATTAGTACATGTCATAGGGAAGACTAAGATTTTAAAAGAATGAGAGGGCATGTGTATTCATGCTTGAATCCAGGGAAAACTAAGAATTTAAAGAAAACCGAACGATAGTCCAAGTAAAATGATTCAAACAGTGTGCTGGTAAACTATGTTTGAAGAAAGAAAGCTAACAGTCAACAGTTAATAAATAATTAATACCAAAATTAAGCTCAACTCTTAACATACAAACATAAGGATTGAGGCAGTTTAAACATGCTACTTTTGGAATCAAATTCGAGATCAATTCAAACACTCCAATCTATGAACTCATGCCTATGTGTGACTTCATATAGGCTTGAACATGATATTGACAGCCAAAACGATGATGCGAAAAGAAACAAGGAAAGAATCTGATGCCAACATCAATAGAGTTTTATATAATAACATCCAATGATATCACTAGATTCTTGTGTAACAACACATGAAGCTATTGTAGCTAAACATTTACAGCCTAAAGAAAAAGGAAAACAGAACTACTGCAAATGTTTGATAACATCACAAACAGACTCCTGACAGACATATTTTAGGCCAAGCACATTACAGAGGCAGCACAGAAATAGTTCAACTCTTGGATTATCAAACTAAAACCATTTTAACTGACAGACAAACCTGAAACAGAAAGAATATAAACAGAAGAGCAACCATTTTTTTTTGTACTTTTAACAGACTTCTTCTGAAGCAAAGACCCATACATTATCACTTGTGATCCTAAAACTCCTAACTTTTAAAAGGACCAAGCAAAATAAAAGCAAAACGACCCAATCGACATACTACAGATCATGTTTATAGTATATAGCTGAGACATTCTATAATGACAAGAAAAATAAACCTAAGTATTACATACTATCAAACTTGTACTTGAACTGGATACATCATAAAAAATAGAAGATTCGACCCACATCCTGTAGATAATATTTGAAAACAGCAGTAACATGGAATCGAACAAAAAAGGATCAAGAAAAATAGTTTACGACTATACTCAAAATGAACCAGTACAGTACCAAAATCAGAAAATTAGACTCTATGGCACATCCTCATAAACTTGAAGCCATTTCTCTGGTAACTGGGTTCTTAACGATTCAAGAGTGGATAAACGAGATGTTGACAGTATACACAGAAGAAACAAAGAATGTGACCCTGGATTCTACATGTTGCCAGTTCGCATTCAGACAATGTAACAACAATAGAAGAAAGCAACAGCCACCCTAACAATGTATGAACCTACCCTCTGATTCGAACTTCAACAGCATGAAAATAAGGGAAGGGGAACTTAACAAAAAAAAAACAGTAACATGGAGGCATTTGGCAGTCACGAACTCAGAACCAAACATACATTATGAGCTAAATGATCGTACAAAGTAGTCAACAACTAATTCAAACCATACCATAACACGATTCCAGAAGTGTTTTAATGACCAAACAACGACGACACTACAACGTTAACCTATCATAACAGGGCGTTTCACAGTCAAACGATTCCAAACGAATACAATAACTAAATGATTGCACACATCTATGAAGCATAATACAGCAAACCATAGCATCAACCAGTTCAGATCGAACACTTTCAGTTAAGGTTCGACCAACACGAATGAAACAATTTTAAAACATCCTCATCAATCACTTTCAACCACAATTCCTAAAATTTGACATGAATGAGGGGATAGTGTATTACCTTTTGGGGGGCAGCGAAACTGGGACGACGACGATGAGCTTGACGAAGACGAACTCCCACCACTACGAATTCCAGTCTAAACTGACTCAATTTCAAGGTTTCCCCAAATCGATGAGCTTTAGGGTTTTCTGAGTTTCAAAATCGTCCCCCGTTTTCTGTTTGCCGCCGTTCCCTCTTTATCTACTGTCTGCTGTTCTGGCTTTTTATTTTTGATTTTTGAGTTTTTTTGGTTTTTCTGATTTTTTGGTTTTTGGTTTTCGATTTCTTTTGTTTTCGATCTTTCCAACTCTCTCGTTCCCTCAAACGAAGATCTAAGAGTGCTATATATCTCTTTTCTTAGGGTTTGAAACGGATTCCTTTGAAAAGGAAAGGGGACAAGAACTTTAAGAGTTTTGGGGAAATGGAGAAAGGATTTGGGGAAGGGAAACGCATGGGGAAGGGGAACGCATGCCGGGGTTGCGCGGTATGGGGAAATGGAGAAGAAGGAGCAATGAGGGGATCGGGGTTAGGGCGGCGCATGCTTAGGATTTTTGGGGAACGCAGATGGGGGGAGAAGATGAGTAAGGGGATCGGGGTAATGGGATAAAGGGATTTTAAGGGCGCGTGTACCACACGCGCCCGAATTAAAATTAAGAATATTTTTTTTTTTGAAAAATTGTTTAAAAATTATAAAAAAGTAAAAATAAAGCTCCGTGAATAATTTGATACCGTAGAGGGTAAAAATTGAGTGTCAACAAGGATAATATTGCATTCGATCAAATACTTATAGCATAAACAATAATGAAACTATAAATATATAGGTCAAATATGAGTATTAAGCTAATATTAAGTATTTTAATTCGATTGGATAGTTAAGAGTCATAACTTAATGATCAAGGGCGTGCGAAGTATACAAATTTGATGGAAGTTCAACAGTCAGATACATTGCTATTACAAAAAATTTAAATTAAAACAAACTAAAACACAATAATGGAAAGGTGACATATTATATTCAATGTAGGGTCACATCTAGGAAAGCAATTGCACATATATATACAAATTATTTTTCTAAAGTTAATAGGTGCACGTATGCTATAAAAAGATCATATTAGTAAGTCTCAACATTTGTATTTTACCACGACATTCCAACACTATTATATAATCCAATCATATGGTTACATGACATTATTCTTTATAGTAGATGATTATACTATCATCACAAAATATGATGAAATGAATGAAATTCTTCTAATTTTAATTAGAAATTTCATGTTAAATTCTTAAAAATGAAAAACAAATAAAATTCATAACAATTCACTTTTCCATTACTCGAATTTGTGGACTTTCAATACTGTATGATAACAATAACGAACTCAGTGCAATTATACAAATGAGATTTGAGAAGACTGAGGATTTTAGGAAACAACTTCTCTATTTCTATGAGGTAACGATAAGGTCTACGTACAATCTATCCTCCCCATATCTCACTTGTGGAATTTCACTGTATATGTTGTTGTTGTTGTAGATTTGAGAAGATTGTTGAGTACATAACCTTACCTCCTCTATCTTATATACAAGTAAAAAACTATTTCTGAAGCACCCTCAATATAACAAAATCATATGAATGAAACTACTCCTCATGTTAAATTCTATAAAACAACAATATAACAATAACGAGTTCAGTGCAATTAGACAAATGAGGTTTACGAAGTTTGTTGCGTACACAATTTTACCCTACCTTATATACTTCTGAAGCACCCTCAATATAACGAAACCAGTACAAAAATGAAATACACTACTTGTCATGTGAAAAATAATGAAAAAAAAAAACAGCACCAACAACATATAATACTACCAACTTTTACACTTTTTTTTATAATTATCTTTTAAAATCTCCTAGTTTAAAGTAATGATGTCTTATTAATTATTTAGTTTAATTTTAATTAGTATTAATTAAGAGGATAAAATCAAGGTATTATTCACCTAGAAATTGGGTGGCATAAATAGACAGCCAAAATCTAGGACTACCTTTCCTTTTTGTAAAAGACAAATCAACAAACCGTTACAAAAACTAACTTTTTTTTATCTGAAAAATAATTTTCATCCATAATTTTTCCACTAGTTGGTTCTTCTTTTTGTATTTTTTTTCTTTTTTTTCCTTAAAAAGAAAAAAATTGTCTTTTTTTTTCTATCAACATAACTATACATTTGAATCTTCTAGTGGATTTATTTTTTTTCAATTCTTGCATTGTGTTTTCACGTTATCTTGCTTTTTGGTTTGTGGGGTTTTTAAAGAATCAGCATTTTTTTATTCTCTTGAAGGAAAAAAAAAAGTTATAGCTTTGGTTGTTCATAAATATCCAAAAAAATAATCTTGATTTTTTTTCCCCAAAAAGTTTGATTCTTTCTATTAAAATTTCACTTTTTCTTTTGAATTTTCTGGTGGGGTTTCCTTTTCTGTTAATTTTGGCCTGTGAGGTTTTGAAAAATGAGGAAAATATCCAGAAAACAATCTCGATTTTGTTTTTCCACTTGTGGGTTCATTTTCTTTTTTCAAAAAGATTGATTCTTTCTATTAAAATTTCACTTTTTTTAAAAAAAAAATTCTTGTGGGGTTCCTTTTTTCTTAAGTTTGGTTTGTGGGGTTTTGAAGAATGAGCATTTCTTGGTTGTTCTGATGAGAAATGGAAATGGAAAAGATGGGTGATTTGTGTTTTTGAAGGGAAATCATTTCCAGGTGATTGGGTCAGTTCTTGTGGATTTATCAGATTCTTCTTCTCTGCTGTGAATTAGGTAAACCCAAAATTCCTCAGCTTTGTAAATGCAATGATCATTTGTTATGTTTCTGTAATTGTTGAGATTGTCTCTTGATATAAAGATTGCATATTTTATATTTCTCTTTTAATGTTGACATTGCCTAATAATAATATATCTAGTGTATGGAGAGGCTAGAGTGTATGTAGACCTTATAGAGTCTGTTTCCGATAGACCCTCAGCTCAAGAATGTTGAGATTGATTTCTCTTTTAATGTTGAGATTTCCTAATAATAACATATCTAGTGTATAGAGAGGCTAGAGCGTATGTAGACCTTACCGCTACTTTGGGAGGTATAGAGGTTGTTTCCAATAGACCCTCCACTCAAGAATGTTGACATTGATTTCTCTTATAATATTGAGATTGCCTACTAATAGCATACCTAGTGTATTCCCACAAGTAGGTTTGGAGAGGCTAGAGTATATACGTAGACCTTACCGTTACTTTGGGAGGTATAGAGGTTGTTTTCAATAGTCCCTCGGCTCAAGAATGTTGACATTGATTTCTCTTATAATATTGAGATTGCCTACTAATAGCATACCTAGTGTATTCCCACAAATGGGTTTGGAGAGGCTAGAGTATACGTAGACCTTACCGTTACTTTGGGAGGTATAGAGGTTGTTTCCAATAGTCTCTCGGCTCAAGAATGTTGACATTGATTTCTCTTATAATATTGAGATTGCCTAATAATAACATACCTAGTGTATTCCCACAAGTGCGTTTGGAGAGGCTAGAGTATACGTAGACCTTGCCGTTACTTTCGGAGGTATAGAGGTTATTTCCGGTAGACCCTCGGCTCAAGAATGTTGAGATTGATTCCTCTTTTAATGTTTTTTTGATTAGTTTGTTTTTATTTACCAAACTGAGCATCACAAGTATCGAATTCTAGCCATCCTGTACAATAAGAGGTCCAAGACGTGCCAAGCAAGCAACATTCAGTCTCAATTCATCAAGACTAAAAAATCTATGGATAAACATTTAGTTCTCTTAGTCTACTATCCAAACTATTCTGGTGGGGATCCTCTACCATGAACATCTTTAGCAATTTGCCTAATTAGCATCTCTGTTGTCTTCTGCTTGTTCTGAAATAATCTCGCGTTGCTTTCCAGACGCAAGTGATAAAATAGTAGCAGCCATGATCATCCTGTACATTTGTGCTGCATTGTTCCTACCGTTCATATGTAATATTGCCCACTGTACTTCATCTGTCCATTTTATCCCTGCTCTTTGTATCCCTTGCCAGTTCAGTCGTCTGTTCCATATTCCTGCAGCAAATGAGCATTCAGAGAAAAGGTGCTCTATGTCTTCATCTTCCATCTGACATAAGGGACATGTCAAGTTGTATTTCTCTTTTGATGTCGAGATTGCTTAATAATAATATACCTAGTGTATTTCCACAAGTGGGTTACATAGACTTCCCCACTAGTTTGGAGGTACAAAGGCGGTTTCTGGTAGACCCTCGGCTCAAAAATGTTGAGATTGATTTCTCTTTTAATGTTGAGATTGCCTAATAATAACATACCTAGTGTATTCCCATAAGTGGGTTTGGAGTGGCTAGAGTGTATGTAGACCTTACCGCTACTTTGGGAGGTATAGAGTCGGTTTCTGATAGACCCTCGGTTCGAGAATGTTGAGATTGTTTGTTTCTTGATATAAAGATCACATATTTCGTATTTCTCTTTTAGTGTTGAGATGGCCTAACAACATCACATTCAGTGTATTCCCACAAATGTGTTTCGATAGGCTAGAGTGTACGTAGACCTTACCGCTACTCTGGAAGGTAGAAAGGTGGTTTGCGATAGACCCTTGGCTTGAGAATTTTTAGATTGTTGAGATTTTTTTTTCTCCGATTGAAGATTTTACTTTTTACATTTTTGGAAATTAATTTTGACTTGGGTTCTTATTTAGTGCTTTTTCAGTTTCATGTTATATATATACCGTCTGCATGGGATAAATTTAAATTGGAGAAAGGGTTAGCGAGAATTCCCGAGGGTCTACGGAAACACTTTTTTCTACCTTGCAAAGGTAGGGATACGATTTGCATACATATCCTATCTTCCCATACCCCATTTGTGGGATTACACTTAGTATGTTGTTGTTGTTGGTTAGTGAGAATTCCTACCTCCGACTCTAACTCTTTTGAGATAGAGGCGTAGTTATTGTTGTTGTTGCTGCTGTATTGATGAGAAATGCAAAGGTTGAGACTTTTTTTTCTTTGGGTGAACGCTAAAAATTGTTCAAAGTACCAAATGGGATTATGGTTGTGATGATCGATGAAGTTTCAATTGTTGGTTATAAACTGAATCAGAAAAGTTAATCATTGTCAATTTCATATTGTATACTGTTGGCCTGGGATAAAATTTACATGGGGAACATAGTCAATGACGATTCATATAGCCGATCCTAACTTGTTTGAGATTGACGTGTAGTTGTTGTTATTGTACTTAATGAGAAATGCAAACGTTCGAAGACTTTTCTTTCTTGGGTGAGCACTAAAGTGGTCAAAGTAACAAACGGGATTATGGTTGTGATCACAGATGATGTTTGAATTGTTGGCTTTCAATCTTTCTTATTGTGTAATCTGCTAAATGATTCTTCTGTTATCGCATAAAACGTGTAGATACTCTTTCACTTAGATGGCGGAAAGTTATATGTCTCAACTTGATGTTGCTTCTTTGAAAGAAACACTATGTGCCCAACAACAGCTCCTACAGAAGCTTTACAATGAATTGGATGAGGAAAGAGAAGCCTCTTCCAGTGCGGCTAGTGAAGCGTTATCTATGATCTTGCGTCTCCAAGGAGAAAAAGCTGCAGTAAAAATGGAAGCCGAGCAGTACAAACGATTAGCTGAGGAGAAAATGTGTCATGCAGAGGAATCGTTAGCCATTTTCGAGGATCTTTTTTATGGAAAGGAGATGGAGATAGCTGCATTGGAATATCAAGTGCAAGCTTATAGGTATAAGCTGTTGAGCATGGGCTGTGTAGATCCGGGGGTTGGTGAATTTAAATATCCTGAGAATTTGTTGCAAAGAAATGAGAATTTAGCAGGGGAAATGAATCTTCAAGCCCTTGGAAGGCGTAATTCCGCCCCTCCTTTTCCCCTGAAAATTCCAAAAAGGAGTGCTATGGAAATGGATGATTCAAGTTCGGAAATAGATTTAAATTCGAAAACAGTGGAGGAGTACACAGGGCAATTGATGAATGAGCAGCAGTCAGATACAGAGAAGAAGACGGATATTTCCATTTCCACGACTGGAAGTATCAATTCATATTGGCAACAGATTCGGAAGTTGGATGATCGAGTGAAAGATATTACAGGAGTTAGCTATGCGAACCTGAGGAGTGAAACAAGGTCTCCTTCACCACTTTCTCAAAGAAGCATTAAGATAAGTAAATCAGAAAATGAAATGCACCAGCCGCCTAAACTTCACGCAAGCAAATCAGAAAATGATACACCTGCTGATTCTGGCTGTTCTCCGAGTGTTCTTGATGTCTTCGAAGTGCCTAGAGCAGATAAGGATACCACTGATATTGGATTGCCTCCGAAACATGATCGCAAGGTGGTTATGCATAATGATGAAAGGCTCGAAAGACCAGATTCTGCCCAACAAGAGGCTGTAAAATCATCGGTTAGAGATGAAGCTGATTTGCTGAAGAAGTACTTTGTATCTGCACAGCGAGAGAACAAGCTACGAAGAGCAAGTGAAGCTGCTGCTATTACATGCCATTTGGCAATATCTCGTCCTACAACTAGCATTTCTGAGACTAGTGAGCCTCATCAGCTCAATCGAACATCTGAGATAGTTGAAGTTGGAAGAGAAGCGACCAGACAAGAAACGGCTCGAGAAGAAGAGCTGAAGTTGTTACACGACATTAAGGAGCAACTAAATTTGATGCACTCTGAAATCCAAAGTTTGAAAATTGACAAACTCCCTCCAAGCGCTGACGACGAGCCATCCTTACTTCTTCTATCAGAGGTAGGTACATTGCATATAAGTTCCACCCTTTCTTGATTATAATTATTCATATTCAGTTGCAACATGTGAAACATGTTACCCCTCCCCCCCCCCTC
>JAABOM020000101.1:963306-987352 GCA_011800125.2 Solanum clarkiae
TGAAAATATCTTGCTTTTTTTTTTAGATATTAATGCTAATGAATAATTAGTCCGTAATATGAATTATGGCGGTAATTATATATTATTTAATTAAAATTTAAGTTAATGTAGTTGGCTATTATGTTAGGCTAATGTCCTACAAATGTATGATAATATTTATTTATGTTTTTTTTAAAAAAAATCTCAAGAAAGTGTAAAAGTGAAAAAGTTAATTAATTACATGTTTGATTTTCATAATTATGTCGATTTGCCGCGTAAATGGAGTATAATAATAATCCACTAGGCATATAGTCGATGGAATTATGCCTCTAATTTGGAAACAAAATTTAAGATAAAAATACATCAAATAAATATGATTAGACCTTTTTATAATAATTTTATGTTATTTAAATAATTATTGATTATTATGTACCTATTAGTATTTGATTGTTATAATCAACGACAGATTTATAATCATCACTCTATATAAATATCATTAGAGACTTTAGCTATTCTAGACGCAATAGCATTAACTCATTTGTCACAAAATATTTTTACGATAATAAATATTATCGCTAAAAGAAAATTTTCTTGCCACTAAATATCTCTTTTATTATAATATTAAACTTTGAATTATGAATAATAATGTGAATTCGACACTAAGTATAGCTTATCTCGATCGTTGTTATCTATTGTAGTATTGTTAAATTCATTATTACACAACGATAAATCTCATTTCATATAATGACCCTGATCGCATCGTTATCTCTTTTTTTTTTCCTCATGTTATATTAGTTTATTGATAAACTAAGATAAAAAATCATTACTACTTTTTTAATAATGTGAAATATCACTTATTTAATTTAAACCAAATAGAAAAAACTAAAATATCACTTATTTTAAAATGAAATAATTTTTATTAATTTTAACATTTTAATAAATTCTTTGAATAATTATGATTAGGTTTTTTCTGCCGTGACATAATTAAATAACTTTTTTTTTTACAACAACATAATTAAATAACCAAAGTCTAAAATATTGGCTTTAGGTGATTTTTGACCTAACTATCAAAGAAGAAAATTGTTGGAAGAAAATGAAATTAATATATTACTTGCCGTGAAAAATATGAACTACAAAATTACAGCTAGGTTGTTGAGATTATTTGGGTGGTAAATAAATTGACTTGTTCTGCATCGATGGAAATATTATGATCGTAAATGGAATAACAATAAATGAGTCAAAACGAATTGAGTTAACTATTGAATGAAAATTCCTTCTGACTTTCACTTGAAAGAGAGAAAATTTAATGAAATATTCTTTTAATATTGAAAGAATCTCCATTCATTTCTAGATTTTCATCACTATGGATATATTGTCCCTAACACTCAAAGAGGAGGAGAGGCGTAGATGCGTAGTAATCGATGAAATGCTTCGGTCAGTTGAAATGACTATAGGTTCGAAAATTTCTGAATTGGACAATCTTTCGACCTATTTCTTAGCACGGCATATTTATAGACTAGCAAAGCAAACTTTTAATTTGATCAGGAGAGCCTATAGAGCTCTCTGTCTTTCTCTAAATTCTGATGCAACTCACTTTTTCATCTTTTATTACGAAATTTGTGCGATCAGCAACATATCTTTTGTAGCCAAACTAAACTATCACCTTGCCAAACTTCTCAAACCACACTCTCAGGGAGTGCTTCATTAATCATACAAATCTTTGTTCAATCCGCATACTTTATATGTCTCCCTCTTTCTACGACTATACATGTGCTTTGCAATTGGATCAACAAGGATTAGGTCAAACAATAGATTATAACTCAATCCACACAATATAACCAATATTTTCCTCTTTTAAAAAATTGTAATCAACATTACTAAATGTGAAAAATACATAAATCTTAGAGGTTAGATCTATGCATATTTTAATTTGATTAAAATTGTATCAAAGGAAACAACAATTACTATATTTTAACTTTTGAGAAAAAATCAAAATTATCATCACTCTCTCGATCTTTGACTTGTGCATCATATGGAATTTAGCTAGCGTAAACAAAAAACTTTAAGTCGTCCATTAGAATCATGATTTGAAGGTGTCGTTAAATTTGATCACGTATGAAGATCATGGATGTAGATGAATATTCCATATACTTGCTTTGGAGCTTTTGGAACATATATGAATGCTGATCAAGTCGAATTCATTCACGCTTAGTTTGATTGGTCCATTTGACTTACGAACCAATTTCATTTCTCTTGTACACTTAACACATTCGTATTGACAATTTCATTTGATTAATCATACCATATAACTTACATGACATGAGATATAACTACTTCGCTTGATATGATGTCACATAATTTTGACACGTGGCATTAACAGACCTTAAAATGAATTATTAACCATTTGGATTTTTGAGCTAGTGAACTGGGCTCATCTTTTGAAATTTAGAAACCAACTCAATGGACTAGCCCAATTAAAATTGAATTGGATCCATGCAATTCATTTTGGACCAAAAATTGTATATTTAACCAAATGAAAGGGATACTATTCCACTCGACATACTTTCAAAAATCATTTTTTTTTTTAAAAAGAAAAATTATTTCGAGTTAAAATTGAAATAATGATCAAAATTATAAAAAATCTTTGATTTGAACGATCAAAGATTTTGATGAATTGATAAATATTTCTTCGTCATGCCTCTTGAGCTTGTATCTCAAGCAAAGAGAAGCCTCTTAATGTCAGTTTAAATTGATCTGACCTCAAAATACATTGAATGAGAAATTTTTAAGATTGGTTACTACAATAACAATAACTTTAATATAATCCCACAAGTACAATCTCAAACAAAGTAATATATACACAACTTTATCCTATTTTTGTAAGGATAGAAAATCGATCTCTGATTAACTCTCGATAATCCTCTTCTTTTATTCCGACTTGAAATCAGTAACGTAAAATATACACTAATCTTACCTTATTTTATAAAAATAAAAAATTACTCCCTAATTGACTCTCGACAATCCTCTTTCTTTTATTCAGACTTGAAATCAACGATGTAAAGATGTTTTTGGTCCACATACATGATACATGAGATAGAAGGAAAAAAAAAACATACAAATTTCAAGAAATATCTTTTCCTCCCAAAGGGTTTTAGCAGAGGTTTTTGGTTGTGAGCTTCACTTCAACTTTCTTCATACTTACCTTATCCTCTTCTCTTTCTTCTCTTTTATCATCCAAATCCACCATTAAAGCTGGCTTCTTCAGCTTCTTATTCTCCAACCCCAGCAGTATCTCAATGGAGAAAAGCTCAAAAATCCCAAAAAAACTGCAACTTTCATGGCATTCACAATCAAGAATTCCTCAAATTATCCCAAGCTTCTTCCTTTCCAAAATCTCTGAAACTACCTGTAATTCAGTTGCCAATTACTGTTCATTCCGAAGTAGTATGTGTATCCACTGACGAGAATCTCACTGAAAATCTTGAAGAATTGGTGAATCTGCAGAAAATCCCAAATGGGGTTCCTCAGGTTTTGCGAAAAGAATCGAATAAAAGGGTGTTTATTCAGGATCCAACTTGGGTTTCGTCACTTTTTATGAATAGTTTGTTTGTTAGAGCTAAACAGGTAAAAGGGGTTAGAAGGGATTTTGGAGAAATTGAGAGGAGGAGAAGGTATGCTATGTTGAGAAGGAGACAGATAAAGGCGGAAACCGAGGCGTGGGAGCAGATGGTGGAGGAGTATAGGGAGTTAGAGAGGGAAATGTGTGAGAAGAAACTAGCACCTAATTTGCCTTATGTTAAGAAATTGTTGTTAGGTTGGTTTGAGCCTTTGAGACAAGCTATAGAAAAGGAGCAGAATGCTGAGATGAGTCAGAAACGTAGGGCGGCTTATGCGCCATATATTGATTCGTTGCCTGCTGACAAAATGGCTGTGATAGTGATGCATAAGTTGATGGGGTTGTTGATGATGGGTGGTAAAGAAGAAAGGTGTGTTCAGGTGGTCCAAGCTGCAGTGCAGATTGGCATGGCAGTTGAGAATGAAGTGAGTGTTGCATTTTCAAAATGTTGATTGATCCTGTTTGTTGCCTGCTTGTGCTGTTGTGTTATATTATGTATCCGAATTATGTACTTTGCAGAATGTTTTGTAATGGAACTATGGAAGTATGCTGCAATAGTAACTAAAAAGATGATTTTGCTTGTTGTATTAGAAGTATGAAATGTATAAGGTATACTCGATGAATAGCGAGAAGTAAAAGTAAACACAACAACTAATAACCAAGGATTTACAGATTAGAATGCAGGCCATTTTAATGATATCTACTCAAAAAGAAAAAGCAAACCTACTATGTACTTACCTAAAGATTATGTCTAGACTCTAGATACAAGTAGTGGTTTCATTTGGAGACTAATTCTTGAAATTGCCCAAGGGTTTAGATAATGAATCCTCACCTCTTTGCAAGTTACTGTTTGATTGAGAACTATGAGTTGTGGTTGCGCTCCAAGAAGTTAAATGAATTTTGTTTTTTGTTTTTGTTTGGCCTACCAGTCCTACGTAAATAGTTCTACTTTTTTTTTCCTTTTAGATTTTGACATGGTAGTTAAGAATGACGTGAGTGTTGCACTTTCAAAATGTCGTTCCTGTTTGTTGCCCGCTTGTGACGTCATGGTATATTATGCATCTGAATTATGTTTTTGGCAGAATGTTTGTAATGGAACTATGGAAGTATGCTACAAGAGTAACTAAAGAGATGGTTTTGCATGTTACAATATAAGTATGGAATGCGTAAGGTATACTAGATGAATAGTGGAAAGAAGTAAAAGTTTAAAAAAAAAAATCTTAACGAAGGATCTACAGATTAGAATACAGACAATTTGAATGATATCTATCCAAAAAAAAAGAAAACCTATCTATAACTATCTAAAAATTATATCTCGACTCTGGAGATATAAGTTGTGGTTCCATTCGGACACTAATTCTTCAAATTGTCTAAGGAATAAGATAATGAATCCTCACCTCATTACAGTTTACTGTTTGGCTGAGAACTATGAGTTGTGCTTGTGTTCCAATAGTTAGTTGAATTTTTGCTATTTTTGTTGGGCCTACCAGCCTTATGCAAATAGTTCTACTGTTTTTTAGATTTTGTGAGCTCCCTCCCACTAGACTAGCCCTTAACGTGGTTGTTCTCTTTTTGCTGTTTGGCTAGCTCCCCAACCCTTTCATAGCATCTTGTATAGGAGCTAGCATATGTACTTTTATAACCATTGCATTTTCTTGATGCCAATCTATGAGCAACTTACTTTAACCAAAGAAAAAAAAAGTAGTTAGTTGAAATTGTCATCAAGCTCGTATCTTTTAGCTAGTAGAAGCTGCTAGTTTGTTTTCTTTGTCTAAGAACTCAAATAAATCATCCTTCAGCAATTATAAATATGAAAAGCTGGAAGTATCCATCATTTCTGATTATAATTTATAGCCTGTTACTTTAATGGCTCTACATTCACCTTTCAGTTTGTTATGAAGGTGTTGAGTGGCTCAGGTTGCGCTGCTCAATGCTAGGAATCCTGCCAAAAACCATTTCTTTTTAACGTATGTGCTTCCCTCTTCTCCCTGATTTGCTTTATTTTAGCTAGTTTTTTATAAATAGACTGTGTCTTATCATGCCAAACACTTTTATATTCCTTACCTGTTTAGGGAGTTTATGTAGCCAAGGATTGTCTTGTTGTTTGGAGCACTAAGTGATATCATGGGTGTAAATACAAAAAAAATTCACTTTGAAAAGTGGTATACCTGTAATATGTAAATTGACCTCATAAATGATATTTTTCAGGTTAGGATTCATAATTTCATGGCGAAAACTAACAAGCACAAAAAGAATATGACTGGATCTCAAAGTCAAGAAGAAATGAGTAGGGAGACAATGATTCTAAGGAAACGTGTCAAAAGCTTGATTAAAAGGAATAGAGTAGTTGAGGTGAGAAAGCTGATGAAAAGTGAAGAACCTGAGTCTTGGGGTCGGGACACACAGGCTAAGGTTTGTCGTTAGCAACTTTCTTCGTGATGAAAGCAATTAATGGCTGACTTTTTTAGGTTGAAATCTTATCTTAAGTGGCTGCTTCTCTGAATCTCATGCAGTTAGGATGCCGTCTTTTAGAATTATTAACAGAAACTGCTTATGTGCAACCTCCAGTGGATCAATCTGCTGATACTCCTCCTGATATTAGACCTGCATTCAGGCACATATTCAGAATTGCTACAAGAGATCCAGGGTCAGTGCGTTTTCCTTTTCTTACAATTTTATTCTAAAGGAGCATAATATGATACTTATTCGTTTAAAAAATCTGGACTCTGGAGTCTTGTACCAGACTGCTGCATCATGGCATAACAAATCTAACAACAGTAATTGTTCTAGTGATGAGCTGTGTGTAAACTCTGATCCTTAAACTAAAAAATGCCAAAGGCAGCTGTCCCTAGTTAGTTATTTGGGCCCTGGAGGACTGACAAGTCGCATTTACCTAGGATTAAGTTCTCATTGTCAAAACTTGCTCCTAGGTGTTATTTTCCAGATAGAAGGCTCGCGTATCATTTTTCCTTTCACAAAATTGTTTGTTGTTCTTGCAGGAAGAACATTGTCAAGAAGTATGGTGTCATAGAATGTGATCCCTTGGTTGTTGTGGGGGTTGACAGAACAGTAGGTTATTCAATCTTCTTTTGTTTTAATCATACCATATTTCACCATCCGTATAAGTGCTCAGTTAATTTATTTTATAGTATTAACTTTAGCGACCCTGCGAAAGAGGAGTTTTACTGCAACCCTTTTGGTCGTATGAAAACTAGGTGGACTGCAGGTTCTGTTTCTTTTTTTACTTGTTAAAATGATAACATGTTATCCCTGCCAGTCAAAAATTTTGAATTAGGAAATAATATGGTGGAAGAATAAACTTGACTTGAAACACAATGCTGGCATCACATCAGGATTGTTGGATTTATTTTCGTTGCTTTCACCCTATGATCTCATTGGAGGAGTCACCTACCGAGGGAGTTCCTAAGAAGAAGAAGGTGCACCAAACTACCCCGATCTACAAAACCATTTCCTGGGGCCTTAAAATTTTACAAACAAAAACCAAAAATACAAGTTCATTGGCCACTTCCAGAGAGAGAAGAAACAATTTCTCATTTTTAGGTCTGCCAAATAAAGAAATATCAGAGAATAGCTTGATTGTTTAATTACTCTATTATGCGGTTAATGATGTGACATTGTGCTTCAGGCTTCTAGTTTTTCTTGTTGCAGGTTAAACAGATGATGATTCCATATGTGCCTATGTTGGTGCCACCCAAAAAATGGAGAGGGTATAATACCTTTTCAGCTTTTAATGATAATACTTACAAGATTCTTTTATATAGGTTTGGTTGTAATTAATAGGATTGAATTTGTGCAAGAAATGATGCAGTAGATTGGGACACGCTACAAATATTAGAAGCCCTATAGGATTTGAAGGGGGCACATTTTTTCTGTTTTGCTTCTGAAGATATTATACAGTTGTAATAGTACACCCTTTGTTCTAGTTCATCTGTAAAACTACTCTATCTTCTCAAAAAAACATAAATTTATGTGAGAATATTATCATGTTTCAAAGAAATTTTATCGAGACTTGACTATCTGGCAATTTTATCTCAGTTATGACAAAGGCGGATACTTGTTCCTGCCTTCGTATTTGATGCGCACTCATGGATCTAGGAGGCAACAAGATGCTGTAAGAAGTGCTCCTGTGAAACAAATGCAGCAAGTTTATGAGGTGAAGCTTGATCCTTAATGCTTCATTCTTTCAGGATGTATGAAGCCAATCCAGTTACGCAAAGTAATGCAGCGAGTTGTGCTAAACCTTAAACTAACTCTTTCTATTCATCTTTTGCCTGTGATGTGGTGGAGCTGGTTATTTAGAAGGGTTTTCAAATGCTTCAGGTTGCCTAGCAAGTTTGATTTTATATATTCTGCTATCTACTGGATAAAACTGTTTATATTCTTCAGCTAATAGTTTTGGCTATGATGCATGGATCATACAATACATGGTTTGAGTTATTAGCATAAATAATATGCAAGTCATCTCCAAGATCTGAGATAATATTACATAGTTTCGATTAGTAGCACAAACACTTGTGAATCATCTCTAGAATCTGAGTTGATATTAGATTTCTGCATTTGTTCAACCTGTGCTGTAAATTTGTTGAATAGATGTTTTAACTAAACTCATTTAATTCTAACGGTGATTCACTAAATCCATCTTGGGGCTGTTGATAATTTACTTGCTTCAGATTGTTCTCTAATTGATAGCACATCAGATATTGTAAGAGGTTGACCTGTGTATTAATTCTTTCTGCACTGATGCAGGCCTTGGATACCTTAGGAAGCACTAAATGGAGAGTGAATAAAAGGATACTTAGTGTGGTCGAGAGTATTTGGGCTGAAGGAGGAAATATTGCTGGCCTAGTGGATCGCAAAGATGTAAGAAACACTTCTGATGTTCCTTATCAAAAATAAAAAAGAAGATATTCTCATTTTCTGTGTTTGTTCTGGTGTTCTTTATAAGTATCTGGATTTTGTTTTACCGTGTTACGGGTTGCTCCTTATAAGTATCTGGATTTTGTTTTACTGTGTTATGGGGGATGTAGCTCGATTACAATATTATCTTTGTCAATACCAGTCTGCTTAAATGCCGTTTAATCTTCTTATGTGGCTGATTCTAAAAATTTATCTTTAAATTTCTGCCCTCTATAGTTGTCCAAAATAATTACTGCATACTTCGTAATTAATATGCTTAGCATGTTACTTCGTCTGCTTAATATTTCCAGTTCTCTTAGCTGTTCAGATGATGGTTTCTGTAAAGACCTTCAGGTAGTTGTGAAATTTCAAATACCTAGTGCTATTTATAGGTTGCGTTTCATTGCAAGGAATTGCTTGTTTGTAGGTTCCCATACCTGAGTTGCTCTCCGATGATGTAATGGAAGTGAAAAGGTGGAAATGGAGGGTGAGAAAAGCCAAAAAGATCAACCAAGAGTTGCATTCCCAAAGATGTGACACAGAGCTCAAGCTTTCGGTTCGTCTTCTTTTTGGACTCTTCTTCCTTTCTTTACCTTTTTGGTTAGACTGGAGTGGGGTAGGGAGATTGGGTGTGTGGCAATTGCGATGCCTAAAAAGTAATGCGAACTGCTCAACCTTTGCACATTTAGATCTAGGTTTTTATCTCGACTGAATCATTACTCATTCTATTAATCGACTTTCGAGGATTTTAATATTCTAAAGATAGATTTAGCATTTAGTTTCCACATGTGTATGCTTTGCTTGTTTATTTAGGAGTAAATTTTGAGCAAGCTTTATTTGGACTAGGTTGCTCGGAAGTTGAAAGGTGAGGAAGGGTTCTATTATCCTCACAATCTTGATTTTCGAGGACGTGCATACCCTATGCATCCTCATTTGAATCACTTGAGCTCTGATCTCTGTCGAGGAATCCTTGAATTTGCTGAAGGGAGACCACTAGGAAAGTCAGGATTGCGCTGGCTGAAAATACATTTAGCAAGTCTTTATGCAGGGGGCATAGAGAAGCTCTGCTATGATGCACGCATCGCATTTGTAGAAAACCACATTGATGACATATTAGATTCAGCACACAATCCTTTAAATGGAAATAGATGGTGGTTAAATGCTGAGGATCCTTTTCAGTGCTTAGCAGCTTGCATTAACCTATCAGAAGCTTTGAAAAGCTCGTCACCACATACTGTCATCTCCCATCTGCCTATTCATCAGGTAGAACACTTCCATCATTGCTTTTCTTTTAATTTTCGGTTCAACTTCCTTCGTATGTTTTATCAACTCCCTTTGTCTGTTTTATAACGGTTAATAAATGTAGAAGAGGTGATCCGTGGATAAAAATTAGATAAGTTCCACTGGAAGAAAATAAAAGTTGAAACATTCTATCTCGAAAACAAAATAGTAGGCCTTGGACATGTTAACAAGTTTTGGGTTGTTCTATTATAGGATGGTTCATGCAATGGCCTACAGCACTATGCGGCTCTGGGAAGAGATGGTGTATGTTTGTCATTCTATATTTGCTTTGTGATTTTTATCCTTGTTTCGATTCTATCTTCTTCTGATTAGTGAATTTTAGCTTGTTCTACGATGTTTATCTTCTGTGCAACTCTCCGTGTATGCTAGAGTAACTCTTTATGTCATTTTCTGAGGTTGTGCAACTTTAACAGATGGAGGCAGCAGCAGTCAATCTAGTTGCTGGAGAGAAACCAGCTGATGTTTATACTGAAATTGCTTTGAGGTATAGTAGAATGATTGAAATCCATTCTTAAGTGAAACTTCAAAACCAAGACCCTTTTGCGGAATTTAGGTTAAGCTATTGTTTTTGATATTTTGACCTATGAACTTATTCATTGCTTTTTTGGAAGGCTACAAATGTTTAGCATTTATTGTTTATATTTTTTTGTTGCCATAACCTATATCAACTTTGTTGGGGTTATCTGCCCCAGAAAGAAACAAGAGTATTTGCTAAATTTAGTCCTGAAAGATATTTGCTAAATTTACTTGATGCTAAGTGGAATTTCAGGAGGGGAATGGGCTATTACCGTTAATCATGTGTGCTTAATGTCCATACCTGACATAAGATGTAAAATGATAAACCGCTTGTTGATGGAAGAAATGTGTTCTGGATGGTGGAGGGATATGATGATCACCATGTGACAAGGATGTCTTGTTCTATTTTTTTTTTCCATTTTCTTTTCTTAATTAATCAAATGCGTCTTTTAACTTATGAAAAAGAAAAAAGATCTGTGAACATATTCACCTTACTGCTTTTCTGATCAACTAGTCAAAAATTTAAACCACTAATTTATTTGTGAGAATTTGTGTATTTTGGCTCCACTAGTGGTTGTTGAAGACAACTATTGATTGCAGGGTTGATCATATTATCAGAGGAGATAGTACCAAGGACCCTTCTACTGATCCTAATGCTTTACTAGCCAAACTCTTAATTGACAAGGTTGTCATTTGGCGATCTGTCTTTTCTATCTTATTGTCATTATGATTTCCGTTTTAACTTCAGGCATCTAGGCCTGTAGCTTCTAGTTTTTGAACTTGTACCAATTAAAATATTTGGTGCTGTGGAGACTTTCAGGTTGACAGGAAATTGGTGAAGCAGACAGTAATGACCTCAGTGTATGGTGTCACTTATGTCGGGGCTCGTGAACAAATCAAAAGAAGGTTGGAAGAGAAGGGTCTTATCGATGATGATAGGCTCTTATTTAGTGCATCTTGCTATGCTGCTAAAGTAAGCACTGATTTTCTGATACTCAGTTTTATTATGTTTGTCCCACTTTCCTTTTTAGCCTGTCTATGAAAGTATGCCTCTTCCCATTTTTAGGAACTCTTTAATTCCAACTTTCCACGTGGCATGTGTAAAACCACAAAATTCAAAAGTCATCTTTACTTTCTTAACTCCATGCCAAGTCAAAATAGGACAAACAAATTGGAACGGGGGACTATTTAGTAAGCTACTCACAGGTTTCTATTACCTGGTCAGATATTCCTCACTTAGGTCACTCAATGTACCTTTTCTAATAATCTACATGAATTGAGCTTAAATGAGGAAACGTTGTTGGTGAGGATTCATATAGCCGACCCAAACTTGTTTGAGACTGATGTTTGACGTTTAGTAGTAGTTGTTGTTTGCTTTAACTACCATATACCTCATATCTGCACTGCCAAGACGCGGAAGCATTTCATGATTAAATTAAAAGGACATACTGAGTTTGAACCAGGCTATTGCTTATTACTTTTTCAGTATGCATGCATATCACTAATTTTGACCAGACTTAATCTGTAAGGCGAGTTGGACCTTTTCTTCACAAATGTCTCGCCTTAATTAATAGGATATGGTTGGGAAAAGAGGTATTGAAGAAATCCTGGTGTTTTATCTTTCCTCCCCATACATATCATAGACCTAGAAAAAATTGTCCTAAGAGCTTCTGCCTACACTTCATATTTATGTTTTGACTATATATTTGACCTCATGTTTATCGTCAGGTGACATTAGCTGCTCTTGGGGAGTTATTTCAAGCTGCACGTGGAACAATGACGTGGCTTGGTGATTGTGCTAAGGTCCATACCACTTGCCCTTACCATGGACCCTCCTCCTCCACTAATTCTTTTAATAAGAATTTTCTTGACTAAGCTTTCTTTTGTGCAATTTGTTAGCTATTTAATGTTGTTATAGGATTACAAAGTACTAACACTAATTATGGTTGCAAAAAAGGTTGATAAAATGATTTAACAACATGCAACTCAATTTAAACAAAACTTGCAGCCTATAATTAAAGTATAGATCACAAACCTATAGTCCTTCCTGTCAAGTGCTGTAATAGCTCATTCTATACCCTAGTTCTCTTTCATGTACTATTTTGTTGGATAACAAAACTTTAAACCTGTTCACAGATGAAACAAAAATTGACTGCCTATTCTTTGCCTTGCCCTTCGATGGCCATAAGATTAATGGGACTGGCCTTTGGGAGTGCACTGATGATTTCTAAGAAATAAGGAGTTCCAAATGAAACCCTAGATGTCATAGCCACGTTGTAAATTCTCTTAAGACCAAAATATATTTAGTGAAAAAATGAAAAGGAAAATGTTTTTAACTTTACAACTTTGAGTTTAGAACTCAAGGGAGTGATATTGAATGTATGGTCACTTGAACGTACAATATACATATTCTTTGCAAAAGAAATGCTTGTTTCCTTGGAAATTTCCCTAGAGGAATTGCAATTGGTTGTTATAGGACGTCTCAAAACTTGTTTGGACTTCAATGGTTTAACTAGTGACGTTCAACAGGTGATTGCTTCAGAAAATCAGCCAGTGCGATGGACGACACCATTGGGGCTCCCTGTTTTGCAGCCTTACTTTAAAACTCAGCGGCATGTAGTAAGTGCTTCTTTAATCAAGTAGCAGCCATCTGATAGAGTCTGTTTCTTTAGAAGCTTTTTCCTTTTTATACTGTTTTGCTAGTTGATTTTACATGTTATCACCCATAACAAAGGTGCCCATTTTAACTCTTTACATAGTTGGATTTTACCTCATAGGATTTTACATACACACATGGGGGCATATGAATAATTCATGCGACATTATTTATAAGAAATTGACATTTATAGGATCTGGCGAATATCTTCATCAAAAGTAATTGGCTTATATGATGATCTTTTTCAACTGTGTGATATGCCTTGAATGAAGATGTAAAACTTTTCTGTTCGACTGGCGAAGTATTTTTCAAGTTTCTCCCCAGGGATAGAAGTCTTCTTTAATAAAAAAACAACAGGAATTTCAAGCAATTCATGCAACATCTATTTGTGCTAATGCTTTACTCTGTGTATGTGCAGATAAGAACTTCTCTTCAAGTTTTGGCTTTGCAGCGTGAGGGTGATGCAGTAAGTAAAGCTTCTTGTAAATGCTTTTGATTTTTCCCTGTTAAGATTTCATATTTAAATTGATGTCTATTTTATATTGCAAATGTTGAACCGTAGGTTGAAGTTCGGAAGCAGAGAACTGCGTTTCCTCCAAATTTTGTGCACTCACTGGATGGTTCACATATGATGATGACTGCTGTTGCTTGCAGGGATGCTGGACTACATTTTGCAGGTTTGCCTGCCCTTTTATTTGTAATGATATCTGGTGTATAGTTTAGCTTTTGGTCACTTATATGCACATGTATGCTTGCCTACGTACCACATACAGAAGTTGAAGTCGTGTTTCTACTCAATTGTGAAACTAAGTGAAAAGGTTTCGTAAATTTAAGTCCTCCTGAGTGAAGGTTTTGTTGTCAATGAGCTCCAGTTTGTTTCTGAAATATTTTGATGTTGAATTGGCTTTTCCAAGAGGAGAAATGTGTAATTTTGTACATAGGAAGCTTTTCCCGCTCAAGTTTCTGGATAAGATAATCTGGCTTGAAGGAACATGCCGTGATAGTGGTAGAAGTTCCATATGTTGGAACAACATTGTTTTCATTTCTGTACTCTGTCATGCTCCCACCCTTGTCCACTCTCTCGCTTTGCTACTATAGGAATCTACCAGTATGTGAAAAATGATGGTCCATTAAATGATTCTCTTTTGTAAAAGATTATTTATATCTAGAATTCTCTCCAGGCAAAACGAACTCATATGGGCAAACTTAGCAGAAACTTACATTGGATTGGTCATTTGTCGTATATAAACTCATGAACTTTATGTGATACTGGAGCCACGGTTTTTTTGAAAACAACCTCTCTATCTCCGCGAGATAGTGGTAAGGTCTGTGTTACTAAACATCCCCAGACTCCACTGTGGGAGTACCCTGGGTATGTTGTTGTAACCTCATGAACTATGACTTCTAGAACTTGCGTAAAGTTCATTTACTTGCTTGAATATCAAGCATTGTCTTGTTTGACACAAACTTTTTTC
Source organism: Solanum clarkiae (assembly GCA_011800125.2). Lineage (NCBI taxonomy): Eukaryota > Viridiplantae > Streptophyta > Magnoliopsida > Solanales > Solanaceae > Solanum > Solanum clarkiae. The sequence continues at coordinate 977,768 of JAABOM020000101.1, forward strand.
AGTTGAGAATATTGATCAAAATCCTTACCTATTGTAGGGGTACATGATTCCTTCTGGACTCATGCTTGCGATGTCGACCAGATGAACAGGATACTCAGGGAAAAGTTTGTGGAGCTGTACAGTATGCCTATTCTTGAAGATGTATGTTAAAATTGAAAGTTTCCTTTCTAGATGAACATGTTTCAAGATGTCCCCGATATTTACTTTTGTTTCTCTTTCTCAAGCTGCTCTTATGGTATACATGATATCTTGTTTGCAGTTGCTTGAAAGCTTCCAGGAATCATATCCAGCTTTGACATTTCCCCCTCTACCTAAAAGAGGTGATTTTGATTTACGGAAGGTTCTCGAGTCTCCCTACTTCTTTAACTAATATCCAATAGCGTTGAAACAATGAATCGCTTTCTTCAAAATGCTATGTTCTTGCTCTGGAACAAACATGAAGCTTTTATGCGAGGATGATTGGTGGAACATGTATTCCGATGAAACATGAGAGCTTTATTTCGTTCTTGTGCTGGCCCTTCTCAAGGAGTCCATGTTTTTCATGGCTTACTACATAAGCTATATGCACTAGGCCTCATAAGTTATGTGCAGCAGCATTAGCGTGTACTGCATGTGATCATACATAAGTTCGAACTGCCAGCAATGAGAATCTTGACTACGCCATGCGCAATATCAATGGATGTAGCATCGATCTCATCTGCTTTGGAGCTGAAAATACACAGCTATGTAAAACTGGTTCTGTTTCTTGTAGGCGCTGTACAGATATCTTTGGAGGAAATTGTAACTTCTCTAGTTCAGGATTCATGGTATGTATAGGTATAGAAACAAGGGAACTTTTGTATCTAATATGGGAAAAAAGATGTATCACTCTTTTTCTTTTTAGTGTTTATGGGTTATGTAATAAGAACTTAGGATTATCTCAGCTTTTCGCGTGTATTAATACATGAATTTACGAAATATATGTGATCACTTCTGATTGAGCTCAAATTTTGGGAGTTTATTCGTGACATTCTAGTAGTGATACTAATAGTTTTTTAAGAAAACACGTCTTTTTTTTTTGGGGGGGGGGGGGGGGAGTTAATGGACGTTTAGAAATCGGGATTATCTTGATTTTTCGTGTGAATCGATTCATGAATTTTTTGAATGTGTGACTGGCTTTATTTGAGCTTAAATTTTATGGGTTCATTCGCGATAACCTAGGGATGATACTCAGTTTTTCAGAGGTAGACATTGCTTCTGTTTTCTTTCTTTTAGGTCAGAAAAATAACAAAAATATGTTTTTCGCTTTGTTTGAGCTCAAATTTTATTGGTTTATTTGTGATGACATAGTAAATCATACTAATAGTTTTCTAGCGGAACAAATCATTTTTTTAAAAATTTATTTATGTGTCATTAAACAGAAATTCAAAATTTATCTCAATTTTTCATGTGTATGTACATGAATTTTTCGAAATATATGTATCCGCCTTTGTTAAAGCTTAAATTGTGTGGGTCTATTTGTGACGACCTAGTAAATGATACTCATAGTTTACCAAGGATAAACTTTACTTTTTTCGGAATTTATGGAGTAGAAAACAAGAACTCAGGAATATCTCGACCTTTTCATGTGTATTAGTCCTTAAATATCTTGAAATATGTTTAAATAGATTCCGTTTTGAGTTCAAATTTTGTAGCTCCATTCATGACAACTTAGTAAATGATACTAATAGTTTTCCACGGATAGACATCGATTTTTTGAAATTTGAGTCACAAAATAGAAATTCAAAATTATCTGAAGTTTTCGTGTATATTAGTGCATGAATTTTCTGAAATATGCAACCAACTGTGTTTTGAACTTAAATTACATGAATTTATCCATGACAACCTATTGATACTCAGAAATTCCAAGAAACAATTCCAGAAAAGAACAAACTCATCTTTGCAAGGGATCAACAAAGGAAAAACATGAATGAAAACAGTAAAATTGAACTCATGTAATACGTCTGAGACTCTCAATGATATCACTAGACTATAAACCTCGATACATAAACCAAATCGATCATACGAAATCATCGTACAAAACAACTCCCCAGTTCGATAACATGTCGATACAAACTTCCTTTTATTGTAGGGGAAATAAAAATTAACTCATACACCTTATTTGGAATGAAAATCTTCACCAGGAGGATGCCTTAGATACAATACTTGAATAGTGATACAACAAATAAATTAACAAGAGCATGACCACAAACTCCTTGTTTCCAATGAAATAACACGATGAGTCTAGTTCATGTCGTCTGAACAATGAAATGAAATCATTCGACGATACTTAAGCCTGCAAAAAGCTAGCATACTTGGCACCTAGGAAAAGCCTTTGGATACAGAGTAAGGCGTTTTTGGTGACCTCTGCATTCTCATGGTTCAGCAGTTTCATTACGCGCTCCTTAGCTTTAAGGTCATTCACTATAATTCGCCCAGCAGAGTGGCACTGAATGAACTGCGACAGATCGTAGCAAGCAACAGCAAGTGTCCTTGGATCACTTGATGTATCCAAAATTGTTATGAGCACCCTCAAGATCTAGTACACCACACAACACAAGATATCAGTCCCAATACTAGGAAAAAATGTGTTGTTCAGATTGAAGATGCACAAAAACTGAATTATGCTACGAAGATCATAGAGGCAGATTCAAGATTTATCACATGATGATTTGATTTCAAACTGAAGGCTTTTGGCATAGAAATCAATGCAGTTATAAAATTATGGTTCAAAATATATCATTTGTTGAAATTTGAGAGTTTTCTCACATGTATACCTGTGTTACGTCTCGAAGATATTAGTTTCAGCTGAACGCCAATAGGCATGCTAAAGGTCAATATACAACAATAACATACCCAATGCAATTTCACAACGGGGATCTGGGGAGCATAGTGTATGCAGATCTTACCCTACCTTGGGAAGAAGGTAGAGAGAGGAGGTTTCTGAAAGGCCCTTTATCGTATCATTAGATAAGGATGTGTCCTCATCCACTCTCTACTATGGCCAGAGTCTTACCTCTAATGATGGAAATTACTACTTAGACATGAATATCTAAAAGCAGTTTTTGATTTGATAAGCAGATAGGCTAGTTTAAACGTCAGCAAGAATTGAACATGAACAAACCCACCAGAGGACTCTGGTTCTGCAGTTGATGTTGCAGGACCAAGATGGAGTCATGTTTATGCTGTTATGCAGCGCTTAGTTTACAGCCTTTAAAGACATGTAACTTGGGATGATTTTGCACTCTCCAAGTATTACCTGGAAATCGTTCTCCTCAAAATTATTTATGTTCTCCCGCCAGAATATAGGATCTTTGTGCATTGGGGACCAATCAAGATGGCCAAGAAGGACTTCCTGCTTGTACTTGTCAAACGAACTCAGCTTTTTGATGTCCTCCTTCAATCCTTGTTCTAGTTGATTCAGAGCGTCCAAAAGGTCCTGCAGAGATGATATAAAGGTAAATGATTTTTCTTTCTTCAGCAGACGCAGTGACATAATTAACTGTCAACATAGTAAATACTAAGATGATCAAGAAGCTTTAATAGTGACTATTCATTCTTCTATTCATTTTTTGAGGCTGTTTACAAATGAGATAGATCAATTTTAAGATATAAAAATCAGGTAAAAAACCATAACTAAGGTTCTTCACCTCATCACTCCAAGCCTGTGCTTTCAAGCTCTGAACAATTTGCAGCACCCCCAAGTCTACCATCTGAGCACTAAATGTCCCTTTGGAAAGCAAATTCCGAAGAGTCAAGATGACAACCCGTACAACCTATAGTTATAGAAACACCACAGGCCATAACAGATGAGCCAAGGAAAATCAAGGTAGAAAAACCGCAGCATCAAATTTACAAAATAATATGGAGTACAAATAGTTATTAAGCATAAAGCAGCACAAGCAGCTCACCTTCTCTTTTGTCGAACCTTTAACAACTTCTATCAATCGAGGGAGGGCCCTTGAAGTAGCTAAATATTCTATTGCAGGTTCATAGTACGACAAAAGCCAGACACATAGACATGTCTCGTAGAGAAGCTGTTTTAAGGAAGAAAACAAAATCAGGAAGAAGAAAGAAAAAAAATATTTTCTGTCATCTAAGCTTCTGGAGGTGGCTGATGTGTTGAGTGACAACAGAACTACCTCAAATTACCACAACTTACAAGCACAACATGTCTATAATTTATAAAGTTAATTCAATATGTGGCATTAGACAGTAAAAAAAACCTGGATAGACTGCTGCGTGGATGCTGGTGAAATTAAAGGAACAAGCAACTTCACTCCATCAGCTCGAACAAATGAAGATCGAACCATTGGCTCTTTCAATAGAGTTGATAGACAGTTGATTGTGCTAGGAATGCTGCGGGTAGGATGAGTAGGCTTTTTCAGCTGCACAGATCATCAAAATCAGGATCGACAGAACTGACTGAGACATGATAACACTAACAAGTGTAATTAATCCATAAATCCCCCAACCCCCATTCCATAGAATTGCTTTCCCCTATATTCAGCTATTTAGCTTCAAAGTGGAGAAATAGGTCGCAGACACAGTTGTGAGACTGGGAGAAGGTATTGACAAGAAGCAGGACTTCCTGATCCCCGTCAACAGCTTTTTTTTTCGTGCTTCATAGTGATTCTGAGTTGCTCGGACTCTTCACTTCTAGTGCCGCACCCATATCGACACAAAATGAGTGTGATCGGGATCTATACCATATTTGGTCAACCGATTTTGGGTATTTTCACTAGAATCAACAGAAAAATTTGAGACAGATACAATGATTTCTACAATCAAAACAAAAGCTAAGGTGAAATTGAAGAAATGGACCACCTTGTATATAGAAATTTCTATGTCAGTCCTTTTCCTTGTATTCCCTTATAGGATTCTACCATTGACCAGTATTTTTACCTCATATTACCTTGTAAGCTTTCCACATAATGTATCATAATTTAGACATAACTCTACTTTTAGATACTTGAATTGTTTTTGGTTGAATCCCCACACCCGTATCCGTACCTGGATCCATACCCCCAAATCTTAAATTTAGATAATGAAGAATCCAACTTTAAGATCCGCGCCCATAAGGACACCCTGCACCCTAGTCTGAGCAAAGTTAGTATTGATTAAACTAACACATCGCATCTCACGGTCCTTAGGCTTCTAACGCTTTTTGTCCATCCACTTCGTTCACTGTTTCATAACTTCACAACCTTCCTTCTATGAAGTATATTTCCACAAAAACTCAAGACATCTATATTCAATACTGAATCCCCCTTGAAAAGTTTGCAAACCCCGTAAATTCCAGGTTTGGGAGGGATGGAATAACAACATAGAAGTCGAAAATGAAGGAGCATAACCAACCTGTGCACAAAGCCACTCCACCAGGCCTGCCAGAACATCGTCAATGGTAGTACATTTCTTCTTTGAACTTAAGGCATCTCCATTTGCATCAATACCAGTCTGAACTTTTGACCTAGCACTGGAGTAGTCATTAAGAGGGGAACAAAGTTACAAGTTCATTTATCATTCTAACATTCTCAGTCTATCACTGACATGGGAGGAGGGATCATAACCTAATTACCTCACTATCAAAGATAGAATCTTACAGCTCTTCTCTTGGATGAACCAATTGCCTTTCCACAGCAACCTGGAAAACAAAACCCATCTTTAGAAAGAGATATATTCAAGCAGTCAAGGGGAATAAAATAGCTGTATGCCTGCACTAACAAAGTCGAGGTAAAGACAGACGTGTCTTGACTTCGCCACTGTGAATATTATTTTGCTTCAAATTAACTGAACACCAAATTATTAGAGTACAGATGGTGTAATTAAATTCCTACTTAATTCAAAGTCTTCCAATCCTAGCACCTAAGTTTTAGCATCCAAAAACTTCATACCAAAAGTTAGAAATGAGCAGGGTATGATGTAACTTTGGTACAAAACATAAAATTAAACAACTGCTACCTATGCATTACATAAATGAGGAACACGACAGATGTGATCTTCTATAAATAAAGCATGAGTTGATAAATTTATGCGTTAACATCTGCCAATATATGCTGATAAAAGGATGAAGGCAGGGGAAAGGGGTGCATGCAAATTGCCAATTCTTTGCTATAAAGAAAGAGAGAAAATACTATCTACATGGCAAGTGTAAATAAATGACATCAACCCTTGCATTCAGAGAAGATGGGGACCAAAAGTTGAAAAAGGGTTGAAGAATATTGCCTGAGGAAAGGTTCATAGGTATCTTCGTCTGCGAGACTGTCATCATGGAATAGTCTTGCTCTTTTTGGATTAGCTGCCAAGAAATAAGCATTATATCAGTTCACTTAACAAAGGAACTCTACGAGTTACAAATTCTCTACTTACCTGTAAGCATTTCATCAATCAAAGCCAAAACATATTCAACGGTTTCTTCCTTGAAGATGTCACGTAAAAGGGTAACAAAGATGTGGACATAACCTGGACCATCCTGTAGTAATAATATCCATCTATAAGAATATCACCAGTTGAGAGTCTAAGAGCATGATAAGATAATCAAAAGCTTGAGAGCTTGACCAAGCACCCAAAAACGAAATCACTACCTCATAGAGGTAGAGAGGTTGTTTCCTGGAAATCTAAGAATCGGAATGCTTGGAAATCAGCAGTTGCAAGAACCACCATGTCCCACATAAACCCCATGAAAAAGTTGTAACTGGGGAATAGCTCAATAGTGTTTATAAACTTTAAAAAACATTCACACTAAATTTTGATGATGCTGATTATGGATGACTATTTCGAAGGTAATAAATGAAGTTCAGAAAATGAAGATTACATCATCCAGCAACTGGGCTTTGTAACTTTCCGCCTTCTTGTCATAGCGCCTCAACAGCTGAAAACCTGTTCCAGTGATCACCTTTGTAGACATGTATGTCTCCCATGGGATATCCCTCCTCAAAACCTAAGGAAACAGAAGGATCCGCGATGTTATTGCACAATCACCTGTGCTAAAAGACCCAGTTCATCACTATTCTTTCAATTTCTTTTTCTTCCCGCATTCCCATTTCCCCAAAACCAAAATATAAGCCAGTTTATGCTTATTTATGGGTGATGTGGTTGATAAACTAGAGAATAGATAAAGAAAAAGGATGTTCCACTGTTCTTCCAGGACAGCCCACAAAAGAAAACCCTGAAAGCAACAAATTCTTTCTCTTTCTCAAAATAAATACTTTATCCAATCTATTACTAAAAAATTGGCAACACAAAAGAATCTTTATAATTATCCATCATTTAATGCACAGATTCTCTCCACTTAGTGTTTATTGATGTTGACATACTACTCAAAACTTTCTCAAAAAGTAAATGCCAAACAAGGTACAGCAACTAATTGCTAAGACTAAGAGACTAGATCCTGTGTTGCATGTTTATTATGATGGTGATTGAAAGTAATAGTCCAAGCTAGTTATCAGTCACAAAAGCTGTATGTTATTTCATGTCCTTATGTATAATGTAGCTTCTTTATTGTGCTTATGTATGCAAATATTACCTCCTCTGTAGTAAGCTCCGCGTTCTCAGTTGTCATTGTGATTATGCACTTCAAACCCGAAATTTATTATCCTCTTAACAAATAGCCAGAATATGGATTATTCTTACTCTATCCTGTATAAATTCCAAGGAGATATCTCAAAACCCGACAGCATTTGAAGATGCCAACGAGAAACAGCATTAATAAAACGTATTAATGTGAAATGAGAATGAATATGCCAACAGATACAGAAAATGAAACTGAAAGAGAACACCAAAGCACTTGCTAAACCTACTATCAACAACTTAATGTCATCAAGCTATCTTGTTTCACTTCATTTGTGAGAAAAAAAGAATTCGTCATTTGGATATTTGATCTAAGTACAATTCTACTTAATAAAAAAGGCAATTAAGCAGTACCTGAAACAAAACCAAACTAAAATTAACTACTCTGGCATAACTGACCTCCACCTAGGGAAAGATCCTAAACTTGAGCGGGCTAAAGCTGAAACTACTATCAGAGTAATGGAAAGAAAAACAGCAACTGCAGTGTCGAGAAAAAGGATTCCTCACTTTTTTCTCTCATTCAAAACTATGCATGAGATTTTCATCTCACATGGCTCCTATGTGATAAAAGAAGGAAGAATCCATTTTAATGACAGATTTTAGTCAAAACTTCAACTTAACACCTGACAAAGTATACCAACCAGATACATAAGATATCTCGCAAATGTGATAAGATGCTTAATATTAGTATGGTTATATCATATACAAAATTGGTATTAACAAAAGCCAGATTGAACACGATGAAAGAAAAAGATCTATATAGGAGATATCAATGACTTAGGAACTTAGGCTTAAGAACGCCTGGAGGACAATTCAGCAACTGAAAGACGTCCCATGTTATGTTTTTAGGAGTAAATCTGACATTGTAAGTAATGTATAAGAAACTGTTAAAGTTTCTGAGCTCCCTGCATAGCTAAAAGAGTTCTGTAATTTCTTCATTATCTTCGTATAAAATGCACTAATCAGTTCTTTTATCAGCAAAACTTAAAGGAAAAATGGCTCTGCTCAACTGGCAATGCACAGATAAAAAAGGTTCAGGAAATAAATTTTTGATTCAATCTACGCGACTAAAGATTGAGGTCATAGCTTTGGCAGAATCCACAAGAATCACGACCACACAGATACAGAGAAGGTTGACCCCAAAATCTCATTGCTACAGGCTCAACATTCATTCCAATACTTAGTGAATAATTAAAAGTCAACATCACTGATCCAAACAAAAGTTGAGTAAGAAACAAACCCAGAAAAGCATAACAATCACTTCAACCATGAAATTATCCACTAAATTTCAAGCTAATTAAGTTCACTACTTCAAACTTCAAACTTTATCCCCAATCCCCATAGACAATCACCAAAGAACGAAATAGGCAATACCCAATTTCCCCTTACCAAGCCAAAAATCTAAGATCCAAAACAATAATAGTCAATCAAACATAAAACCCAGACAATTATGCCAATTGGAGTAAGCATACATACATTAACAGACCCAACAAGAATCAAAATTTATCACTGATTGAATCACTTCGAGATTCAAACTTTGCTCTCCCACCCGAGAAAATCACCACAATGGTCAATCAAAGAAAAAACCCAGAAAATTCTGCCAAATGGGGTAAGCATACATACATTACCCAAAAAACTGAAAAAGCACAAACTATCAAAATTACTTCAACCACACCATTATCAAAACACTTCAAGACTCAAACTTTATTCCCTTACACAATCACCAAAGAAAGAAATAAGCAATACCTGATTCCCCCCATCCAAGCCAAAATCTAAGTTCAAACACCACAACAGTTAATCAAGGGAAAAACCATAAAATTCAGCCAAATGGGGTAAGCCTACATACGTTAACCAACCCAAAAAAGCACAAACTATCAAAATCACTTCAATCACACCATTATCAAAAACACTTCAAGATTCAAACTTTATTCCCATAAACAATCACCAAAGAAAGAAATAAGCAATACCCAATTCCGCCCATCCAAGCCAAAATCTAAG
>JAABOM020000101.1:987452-1000987 GCA_011800125.2 Solanum clarkiae
CAAAAACACTTCAATCCCCCCATTATCAAAAACACTTCAAGACTCAAACTTTATTCCCATAAACAATCACCAAAGAAAGAAATAAGCAATACCCAATTCCCCCCATCCAAGCCAAAATCTAAGTTCAAACACCACAACAGTCAATCAAAGAAAAAAACTATAAAAAATTCAGCCAAATGGGGTAAGCAAGCATACATTAACCAACCCAAAAAGCACAAACTATCAAAATCACTTCAATCACACCATTATCAAAAACACTTCAAGACTCAAACTTTATTCCCATACACAATCACCAGAGAAAGAAATAAGCAATACCCAATTCCCTCCACCCAAGCCAAAATCTAAGTTCAAACACCACAACAGTCAATCAAAGAAAAAAACCATAAAAAATTCAGCCAAATGGGGTAAGCACACATACATTAACCAACCCCAAAAAGCATAAACTCTCAAAATCACCTCACCATCACCCAAAACACTTCAAGATTCAAACTTTATTCCCATAAACAATCACCAAAGAAAGAAATAAGCAATACCCAATTCCCTCCATCCAAGCCTCTAAGTTAAAACACCGCAACAGTCAATCAAAGGAAAAACCCATAAAATTCAGCCAAATGGGGTAAGAATACATACATTAACAAACACAAAAAAGCACAAACTATCAAAATCACCTCACCATCACCAAAAACACTTCAAGATTCAAACTTTATTCCAATAAACAATCACCAAAGAAATAAATAAGCAATACCCAATTCTCCCCATCCAAGCGAAAATCTAAGTTCAAACACCACTCCACAAAATTCTGCCAAATGGGGTAACCATACATACATTAACAAACCCAAAAAAGCAAAAATTATCAAAATCACCTCACCATCACCAAAAACACTACAAGATTCAAACTTTATTCTCCTTCCCAAGTAAATCCAAGATCCAAAACAACAATTATTGATTAAAAAGATAAACCCATAATCATTTTTTCTGTCCATTGACACTGAATTTAACATAGAAAAAGAGAGAGATTAAAAGATACCGTATCACGTGGAAGTGACCAATGTGATTAGAACAAGAAAAGGTGATCTTCCAGTATAAGGGGGTGCACGTAGGATATAAATCTTGGATTGGGGGTGGGGGTGGGGTGTCACGAAGGTGAGATCAAACTCGATGAATGAGGAAGACCATAGAAAAAGGGAAATATTACAAAGGGACAAAATCAAGCAATTTCAGTATCTCTTTTTTTGTCCTTTAATTATTGGAATTTTTTTTTATTCTTTTTTTTTTTGGGGGGGGGGTCAAATTATTGGAAAACTTTTACTTTAGTCTCTGTGCACTTTTAATTATATTTTTCTATAATTTTTTTAAAAACTTTTCAGAATTATTAACTATTTTATCATATAACTATAAGATAATGATCAAAAACATATTTAAGCAATCATTTTTTTTTTGCAAATTTCAAAATTCAAATTATAAGTTACTACTTTCGTCCCAAATTAATTAAATTTTTGACCTTTTTTCAATGTTCAAAGTTTAAGATAAATGTTTGAAACTTTTTTCATATTTGCCCTTTCTTTTATTGAAGTTCTATATTTTCTAAGAGATAAATTACGCTACATATTTATAATTTAACAAAGAATAATAATAGAAAGTATAATGTAAATTCTATCCAAGAGGTACCATGGTGTATGCTTTTTGCAGATGATATAGTTCTAATTGATGAAATTCGATCTAAAGTTAATGCGAGGTTGGAGGCCTGGCGACACACCCTGAAGTCAAAAGGATTCAAATTGAGCAGGACCAAAACTGAGTACATGGAGTGCAATTTTGGTAGTGTGAGGGAAGACTCAGATACGGATGTGAGGCTTGCCACTCATACTATTCCTACGAGGGAAATCTTTAAGTATCTGGGGTCCATCAGTTAGAGCAGTGGCGAGATCGATAAGGATGTCACGCATCGTATTGGGGCATCATGGACTAAGCGGAGGCTTGCTTTTGGAGTTTTGTGTGACAAGAAGATACCCCTTAAACTCAAAGGTAAGTTTTATAAAATGGTGGTTAGACCAACGTTGTTGTATGGGGCGAAATGTTGGCCAATTAAAAATGCACATGTGCAAAAATGCATGTTGCAGAAATGAGGAAGTTGAGGTGGATATGCGGCAGCACCAGGAGTGACAGGGTGAGGAATGAGACCGTCCGGGAGAAGCTTGAGGTGGCCCTGGTGGCCGAGAATATGAGGGAAGCTTGTCTGCGATGGTTTGGACATGTGCAGAGAAGGAATACCGATGCCCCTGTTAGGAGATGCGAGAGGCTGGCTGTGGAAGCTACCCGGAGAGGTAGAGGTAGACCGAAGAAGTACTGGGGGAGGTGATTAGGCATGATATGGCGGAACTTGATCTTACTGAGGACATGACCCTAGATAGGAAGATGTAGCGGTCGCGTATAAGAATAACGGGTTAATCGTTAGGTTTAGGTGATGCTTGGTTTTGGGATTTGGTAGGGTAGTTGGGTAGGGGTACTCTTGTGTTCGCAGTATATGTTGTATTATGTGCTATTTTTATCACTCTTTTCATTTTTACATACTTTTTGCCATATCTAGTTTCTTCTCTGCTTTTGGGTTTTGAGATGAGGGTTTATGGGAAACAACCTCTCTACTTCTATGAAGTAGCGGTAAGGTCTGCGTAAATCACACCCTCCCCAGACCTCACTTGTGGGATTCAACTGGGTATGTTGTATATAATTGTATATAATAATGTAAATTTTGTTTTTGAATATTTTTCTTAATATGTGTGCATTACCTCACAAATTCAATTAACATGGAACGGAGGGATTATTTTATTTTTTACTTAAAACTATTTTCCTGCATGAAATATTGCCACTTATGTATTAAAACAGAAGTAGATGGTGATAGTTTAAATTAAAAAAAATTTTAATACATAGATGATGATAATTTAGGTAAAAAAAAAAAAGAGGAAGAACTCATAGTTATGAAGCTCGTGATAAAGTGATAGTTCGCATATTTCTAATCATTATATCTTTAATATTCATGTGTTATACTCCCTTCGTCCAACTTTACTTGACCCTTGTTGACTTGACACAAGGATTAAGAAATAGTAAATTATTGAGTAATTTTACCAAATTACTCTTTGAATATAGTAAATATGATGTCTTGAAAAATGTAATAAGGAAATGACTATAATTAATAATAAGGGTAAATTACGAACTAAGTGTAAAATTGTTTCTTGATTTCATTAAGTGGACAAATAATATTGGACATCTCAAAATAGTATAAGAGCCAAGTAAAATTGAATGAAACGAGTATTAAACTCGTGTTGTTATTCTATTTTTGAGATAATAAGCTCTTAAAAATAGTTCAAATATTAATATATCTTTAATATATGCATTAGCATCCAATTATCTCTCAAACCTCTTTTACATCTTCTCAATCATAATTTTGGATGATTATTTCGTAAATAAATATTTTCATGCAATGCGACTATATTTGGTATACCAAATCAAATACTCCACTCATCTTATTTTATGTGATATTATTTGACTTGACACGATATTTAAGAAAATAAAAACCTTTGAAACTTGTGGTTTGAAATCATCCATAGATATTTGTATAGTTAAAAATCATTTCATTAAGGATAAAAGAAAATTTTTCGAAGTTAAATTCTTTCTTATTCTAATAAGAATTACATTCTTTTAGGGATTGACTAAAAAAAATGATGTATCAATAGTATCTTGTTTGGTACACTTTTTCATACTTTATATAACTAATAGTGTATTACAAATACCATATACTTCTAGGTATTAGTAATGCAATGTTTTTAATGCATGCATTATCATGATTAAAGACCTAATTGTCTCTCAAAAAATTTTCACATCTTTTTCATCATAATTGCAGAGGGCATATTTGTAAATAAGTTTGTTTATGTAATACATGCTATTTTTAATGCATCAAACCAAACAATGCATAAAAATATTTTATGTATAATTAATGCAAACATAACTAATACATGTATTACTAATGCAAGTGTTATTAATACACTCAGTTTAGCATTAGTTTTATACACTCCACCAAACGACTCATTTATGTGTAATTAATGCAAGTATAACTAATACAAGCATTACTAATACATTCTATTTAGCATTATCACGACCAAACGAGCCAAAACAAAGTGAAGATAATAACAATTAATGATAGCAATAACACTAATCATTACCATAATGATAAAATAAGCGGGCAGCACAAAGGGGGACAAAAAGAAGCAAAAGTTGGATGTCTAAGCTTAAAAGATTCAGAACACGTCCACAGTTGATACATTCTTCTCTATAAAGCTCCATCACTACAAGACTATAGTTAGGTGCAGAGGCGAGTCAGCATTTTCGTCAAGGATGTTTACACTTTTAAAATATGGGTGGATGTTTAATAATTGATATATATCAAAATATTTGTATTTAACCTATGTATTCGAAAAAGTTTTCCAACCAACTTTGCGTGAACGTAGCTCCATCCTGGTTGGATGTCTAAGCTTAAAAAGATTTACATGTCCACAGTTGATACATTCTTCTCTACAAAGCTTCATCATTACAAGACTATAGTCTTTTTTACGACGATATACCAGAGAGGATGCCATACTACCACACCTTAGAACTCAGAAGCAATGCTTGTTCTGTTCTCCTTCGTTTTCATCTCTTTTTCGTTTCTCCCCTCTCATTCTCATCGCATTCAAAGTGTCTATAACATCCTTCTTCGAGGCCTCTTGACTGGATCAAATTCCGTGCAGCATGATACCAGACGTGTGAGATCTGATGCAGTTGGACCATCAACTTCTGTGAAGCACTCATGAACCAACGTATTAGCCTCTTTGTCAATTAAGCTTTCCACATCAAGAAAACCACCAGATAAACTGAACTGCTTTTTGGCGATCAGCTCCAGCAGTAGAATACCGAAAAAATAAACATCAGATTTTATGGTCCTCTCACCTGTGTATAAGAACAGTAATTCAGACTTCTTTTCACTACATCTTTGTGTTAAAGCCAAAATCAGATTTTATGGTCATGGCAGAGCTAGCTTCTGAGCCGAGGACTAATAGCTAACACGTGAGAGCTATCTCTATTTTCCAACTCAAGAAGAATATCGACCTTAGCAATAGAAAAATCAACCTCTGCTCAAAATGTGCTACATGTGTAGTGAAGAAGCTGAGACAGTCAGCCATCTATCCCTTAACTGCAGGATCACAGACATGCTATGGAAGATCTTGATTAGTCTCCGGGGCATTGTTTGGGTCAGAATCCTAGAAAAATTGAATTATCTTGCAGTGACTTGACATGCTATTACCGGGGAAGAGGCCGTTTTGAAGAAGTCTCCGGATCACAGACTTTCCTAGGATTCAAACAGTTTGGATGATGCCAAGAAAGATTAGTGAGGTCTTGCTCAGCTGGGAAGAGGCAGGTACAGGATTGACACGCGTAGATAGCTGGAGGATTGTCTCTGTCTGTATTTGGTGGACAATCTAAAAAGAGAGAAATTCCAGATGTTTTGACGACGTAGCAGTTCAGTTGAGAGGATTAAGTTGCACTGCTTTAGACATTTCTGCTTTTGGGGCTAACGAGAGATACACAGAAGCTTCAATAAAAGACGACACACTTGTTTTTTGTTAGGTGGATTTGGAAAAAAGAGCATTTTATGGCATCAGAAAGTTCAAAAAGGCAAGCTGCTGTAGTATCTAGCAATGAAGGCGGACTCATGACTCATCTTGAAAAAGAGAGATCGCTACTCCTTAAACGCGAAAATAGCTAAAATAGAGGAGATGAAAACAAAGATGGCATCAAAGCTGAAATTCCAAGATATTACCAAGCTTTGTACACTGGAAAAGAGCAATGGAGGCCTAAGGCACGATTTGAAAGTCTTAACTACTTATTGCAGGCAGGAAAAATCTAGCTAGATAGAAATTTTGGAGAGACTAAAGCTGCTATCTGCAGTTGTGTCCCAGATAAAAGTGCAGGACCTGATTGTTACACAGTAGTTTTTTACGATAGTGCTTGGGATTTTGATCAAACCAGATATTATGGGAGCTCTCAACCATTTTCATCAGCATTTCCACGTGGTTAAATCTAGCAATGCTCTGATTCCAAAGAAGAAAGGAGCTCAGTATCTCGGAGACTTCAGGCCTATAAGTCTTGGCAATGTCTGTAAGATACTGGCCAAAGCATCAGCTGAGGCTAAAATCTGTGATCCGGAAGCTGTGTCAGGGAAACAAAATGCCTTTGTGAAGAATAAACAGTAATAGTGTTTTCCGGAAAGCATACCTACATATATGTCCCCTTATACCACTGCCTTTTGAGGTGCTCAAGTAAAATGGACAAGCTGAGAAGAACCTTTCTATCGGAAAGGAAGAGTGAGGGACATAAACTTCATCTAGTCATACGGAAAAAGTTATACTGCTCAAAGATCAAGGAGGAATAGGCATAAGAGATCTAAGCAAACACAGCACAAGGCTTCTTTTGAAATGGCGGTGGAAATTCAGTCAACGAACAACAAGCCTAAGGAAGGAGGTAGTTATTGCCAAGTATGAGAAACAACAGAACTGGTGCACCAGGAAGAGGAAAGCTCCGCGTGGAGTGGGACCTTGGAAGCACATAACTTGAAGGATGATTTCTTAAAAAGAGGTTTCCTTCAGGATTGGGAACAACACTATGTTAAGTTCCGGTAAAATAGGTGGCTTACTCAATAGCTGCTGATCCAAAATAGTGAAATACTTCTATGTTAGAATCCTGCGAGCCAAAACAATTTGTTTTCAGCAAGTTAGACCAATGTAATAAGGTGTAAAAATTTTCAATCAGCTAAACGTATATCAAAAAATGCGCTAAACAATCTTGAGATATCCAAAGGAAATAAAAGGTCAAGAAGACCACCAAGTGTTCTAACTAACCTTATCTATCATAATGTAATGCGGAGTTACAAAGCCAAATGCAATCTTGTTCTCATGAAAACAAGAGAAAAGATCAGCAAGTTGAGTTACGACTTTCATCCGCTCATCCCACCCGAAGTCGTCTGCAAACAAGAAACAGAACACATTAAAAATGTGCAGCAACAACAACAACATACCCAGTGGAATCCCACAAGCGGGGTCTGGGGAGGATAGAATGTACGCAGACCTTACCACTACCTCGTAGAGGTAGAGAGGCTATTTCCTGGGAATCCTCGTCTCAAAAACCCAAAAGCGTTATACTGGTGAGCAGTCATTCAACTTTATACTCGAGATAGTAATAAGTACCAGATAAAAGCACATCCCACAACACTCGTCCAGTGAATTTTTCATCAAAGACAAGTGCAAGCCTCGTATCACAACAGTACGCATACAACTTCACTAAATTTGGATGCATATTTACCCTTTCATCAGTGAAAAACTCGATCTCATCCTGCAAAACGACCATAATTTTGAACGAACCAACAAAAAACAATAGACAAGAAATACCATCTGGCAAAAAACATACACAAAATTCATTTAGAGATTGATCAGGATCATATCTGCTAGGAAGGAGAAAATCCCACGTCTTTACAATAACTGGTCGTTCTTCAGATCCTTCAACAATGATTCCATGGAAGAGTCTTCCTGAACTAGTCTTTTGAAGTACTTGAGGATTTTCGAAATTGGTAAACTGTCTTCGATAAATCTTCGATGCAATAACATAGACTCTCATGTGAAGCGTATTCTCTCCTCTTGGCAATTTCAAATATTTTGACATTATTTTTCAAAAAAGAAAAAGGCATCTTGTTCCACTATTGGATTAGAAGTTCAATTTATCTTTTAGCCCAAGTTTAAAATAAGTCATCTCTGATGATTAATCAACAATTCGAAATGTTTTTCTTGCGTATTCTTAATAAACCAATGTTTATTATATAGATGTAGGAGGATCTGTTTGGGAAGAAATTTCAACTTTAACACCAAAGTGCAAAGCAAATGATAGAACGTGATATCTCTTGTTGATTAACTTCACAATACTTCCAAAAACTTGTGCTTTTATTGGTCCATGCTTTTTGAAGACTCTCATTTTGACGAGGAGCCTTGGAGTAACTGGTAAAGTTGCTACCATGTGACCAGGAGGTCACAGGTTCAAGCCTTGAAAACAGTCTCCAGAAATGCAAGGTAAGACTGCGTATAATAGACTCTTGTGGTCGGGCCCTTCCCCGGACTATGCGCATAGCCAGAGCTTTACTACACCGGGCTTGCCCTTTTCTCATTTTGATGCTCAAAAAAGAAATGAATTTCAAAAGGAGATAAAGCAAAATGACATTTTATTGAAACTATACCATAAATGGCTCATGGCATGTTGATTTTTTACAACAAAGAGATGACTTCATGTAAGAGCGGGACGAGAGGGTCATGACTATACACTGACTGGTGCATTATGGGACAATCAATACACAGTTGTCTTTAAATTAAGCTGCAGAAACTTGTGTGGTGCAAGTAGACGACTCCATGTATGTGACCAGCATCATTGATGATCCAGCCTACTCGGTAAAACCTTTGCTGGAAAACAATAGTGTCAACTATACAAGAAGAATACAAGCCTTGACCTGAAAAGGTGAAAATGAATCACACTGTTACAAAGAAAGCAATTTGCAAGGGAAAGACAAGCAGTTACACGAGTTCTAGCGAGTCAGCAGAAAGAACACTAAATCCTTTATGAGTCTGTTAGTGGCGGAGACGTCTTGTCCTAAAGGGTATGGACTGACACCTCTTTACTGAAAGATTACACTGTGGAAATAGGTGAAAAAAGTACTTTTTATGTCTATATACTATCTGTTTGAATCCCCTGACTTCTTCGTGTGTATACATTTTTACGTCACTGAAGTCCATCAAAATACTAACACAAACATCATGGGAGGGGGCAAGGTCATTTTCAGTCAACAAGAAATTGAACGGCACAATTCAAAGAAGATAACACAAACGTCTGCTTGTGTATAACATGTATTTACCTTTATATCGGAGATGAACGGGCCATGATGAATAACAGCAACATTATCCAGATTGATATTTATAATCCAATCTGCTTCATCCATAAAGACCACTTAACAGCCTCAAGAAACTTATCATTTTTCCGTAATGCATTGATTAGGTTAGTGTAGGTTATTCTATCAGGTTCAATTCCATTTTTGCGCATTTCCTTCACCAAATCTACTGCACTTTCAACCATTCCAGCAATTCCATATGCCTTTATTAATGTGTTATAGCTGCACAAATCAGGTCCGATTGATCCTGATTCTTTTAATTCTGTCAGTACATCTGAAACTTCTTCAATCCAACCTAGCTCGCCATAAATGTTTATCATAATGTTGTAGGTGTAATGATCAGAAGAGTGACCAGATTCCTTCAGTCTTTCCAAGATGTTACGGAATTTCTCCATTTGTCCTTCTTTCCCATAGGCATCTAACATACAATTGTAGGCTTCAAGAGAAACCGAAAAGCCATTGAAGTGCATTTTCTTGACAGTTGATGACATATTCTTGAAGTCTTTGCTTCTTCCATATGCAGCTATGAGAGTGTTGTAAGATATAACATCAGCCAAACCACATTTTTTAGCCAACGAAAAAACTTCCCTTGCCCTTTTGAAAAGCCTGGATTTTCCATATACATCAAGCATGACATTGAAGGTGACTGTATTAGGTAAAAATCCACGTTTAAGCATCTCGTCAAAAAGCCTCGAAAGCTCGTCAACTGGCAGTGCACGGGCACAGCAGTTAATGACACAGCTATACATTTCCTGATCCCAGATGGCTCCTCTTTTCACAAGTTTGTAGTAAATATCTGCCAATTTGTCTTTCTTGTCACATCGCTGGTAGATCCGGAGCATATCACGGAGCAAATATGTGTCTGGAACAATGTCTTTTTGTTGTTCCATTACATCTAACACAGAGCAGGCTTCTTCTAAGGCTCCAGATTTCACATACATCCTTACCACAACACTGAAAGTTATCATGTCCAATTTGACATTTGATTTCTTCAACATCAGATAAAGCTTTTCAGCTTCAACAAAATCATTGTTTGTACTGTAAATGTCTATCATAGTGCATATTATATGTAAGTTAGGCCTATCAGATTTTGGCATACGAGTGAAAACTTTCACAGAATTCTCTGGACGCCCGAAATCTTTGCACGAGCAAATTAACAAATGGTGCAAGTTGTCCTCAAATAAAGCATCCTTCCACTGCTTCTCTTGCAAGACTTTTAAGGCATCATCTATCATGCCGTTTTTCACATAAGCCATTACCAGACTCGAACAAGATGACTGGTTTCTCAAAACATGATCATATAACGAACCTCTCAAAATTGAAGGAACTTCACGAATGAGTTCAATCTTCTCATATGCTTGCAAAAGAATGCCAAGGATGGTTGACTTTTCACTGCCAGTGTACATCATTTCCTCAATAGTTCTAACAACGTCCTCTTTGTCTCCATGCTTGACTTGTAAATTTAGCAACGTGTACAAATTAGACGAGTTTGGCTTGAGTCCAAGTCTTTTCAGTTCCGCATAGTATCTCCTTGCCTCCTCATAATTGTCTGCACGACCCCACCCTTCAATCATAGACCTGTAAGTTGTTTCATCAGGCTCCACTCCAACCCTTTTAAGGTCACCAAACAAGCGTTGTGCATCACGCATGTTGGAAATCTTCCCATATCCAGTGATCAATGTGTTGTATGCAACTATATTTGGCGAAAAACCAGCTTGGTACATGGAAGCTAAGACCTGCTCAGCCTCGAGTAACTTGCCTTGTTGGCAGTACGCATTAAGCAGAACCAACCAATTCTCCAGATTCAGAATTACTTCATCTTCCCTCAAAAAGCCAATGATTTCTTCTGCTTTATCATACAATCTCATTCGCGTATATATCGTCAACATAGAAGAATATGCAGATTGGCACATAATTTTGAGATTCCTCATCAGTGAAAATGCAAATTCTGCCTCCTCAACATTCCATCCTTTCTGATAGAGAGCCATTAGCATCCCAAAAGTCGCTATATTTGGCTGAACTCCATTTTCCAACATCATGTGGAACCACTTAGAGCCCAACTCCACAAGCCCTTTCTTATGGCAAGCATAAATAAGGGTATTGAAAACTTGATAAGTAAGCTCGCAACCCGACTCCATACTCATTTCCTTAATCATTCCCTCCGCCCCATCCCAGTCACCTCTTCTCCCCAAGATGCGGAGTATCAAATTATAGGCAGTAACATTTTGCTTTAACTTCCCATTTTTCCTCATCCATCGGAAAAAACTTAATGCTTTCCCATCATCACGCCTTTCGAGTTCTTTCAATATAGCATTGCAATGATCCAAACTCAAGTCAGACCTGATATTCTCATCATGAAAATCAACCCCCTTTTGGCTATCTATCACATTCTCATCACTACTTACATCAAACACAATCATGGGCTTTTCTTCCATTCCAGTTTTCCTATCTTTCAATCTCAAACTAGACCTAGAATTCGAGTCTCTCTTCACCTTCTTCACCCTCCTAAATCTTTTCCAAACATTAAACTTCCCTTTCTGAGAATCCCTCCCAAGGTTTGGTCTTTCAGGAACAAAACTCTCATTTCCTAACTCACCTTCAAAACCATCAACCCCTTCACTATCTAAACTCAACTCAGAAGTCTCTATTTCCTCAGTTTCTAATCTTGAAACTCTAATTTGCTTCAATTTACAAAATGGGCTAACCACAAATGTACCACCTCCCAAAAATAAGGGAACCAAACACTTAGAATCAGTAAAGCTCAAAGCTTTTACTGTGCAGTTAAGTTTCTTGGATTCCCATGAACTATCTACATAAAGGGATAATTTCAAAGAGGCCATGAAGCAGAGTGGCCTCAAGTAAAGCTGATAACTTCAGCATTAATTCATCAAGATTCCAACTTTATTAGAAAACAAACTCAAAATTTAGCTAAAAGGGGTTAGTGGGGAGTTACCAAGATCCAAAATTTCACAACAACCAACATCAAAATTTAGCTAAAAAGGGTCTCACATAAATCAAAGTCAAAATTTAGCTAAAAGGGGTTGGTGGGGGGTTATCAAGATTCAAAATTTTACCAAAAAAAAAAAGTTAAAAATTTAGCTAAATGGGGTTGGTTGGGAGTAATCAAGATTAGATTTTTAAGGGCTTACCTTGAAGATGGAGCCAAAAAAATAACAAAAGGGGAAGCTTTTTTAGTTTTTGAGAGGATAATAGAAAGTTGAAATAGTGAAGCAGTGGAGTGGAGAATTTTGGGATTTTGATTTTGATTGTTTCAGCTAGTGGTGGCTGTTAGAAGAAGACATGGAGACTAGTTGCTACATTCCTTTTACCTTTTGTCTTCTTGTTAGTATATAAAACCTCTCTAAAATAATACTCCATAATTAATTTTTGACTTGAGCCAATGGGAAAAATTATAAATTTTGATAAAATAATAAGATAATATATTTTTAGAAAATTTCTATATAAATATATGGTCTAATTAATATTATATGTTAATAATTATTTACTTTATAAAAATAAATACTTTAGTGAAATATGATTTTAGTATTTTTATTTTTTGTTAAAGTTTAAATCTAGTTGAAGCTCATCCCTAACTTTTCTTATTGCATCCAAAAGCTTTCGTATTATTTTTTCAAACTACAAAAAATTGTGAAGAGTTATGGTGTTCCTTTATGTATAACTGATTTTAAAAGTATCGTATTTTGTTCAACTTAATTATTAGCATTGTTTTCTCTAAAGGCATCCACAATTTCTTCTAAACTCTGGACCTTAGAACATATATCATTTTCACTCAAATCATCTAATAAGCTATTGATATCCATTTTATTGCAGTAATCAAAATTATTAATCATGACTTTAAATTTATGAATATCGTTTTCATAATAGGTCCATTTATATTCCTTGAGGCTTCATCTCCCAAGTAATGTAATCAAAATTAACTTTTATTGAATTTCGAAAATACTTTCAAATTTCATGTTTAGTGAAATAAATAAAATTTTGCATAACTAGAAAAAATCATTTTGATTAATAATGATAACAATAACAATAGTAATTTTTTTTTCTCAATCCCAAAACAAATTGAAAATTTTGATTAAACAACTTTTTCTTTACATATAAAAAAACAATATCACCAAAAAATATGACAATCAAGAACTATTCATCCATCACAACTTTCTCTACATATAGGACAAGTATTGTTATTTAATAGCCATGTAAATATACAACTCCTATGAAATATATGTGAACAAGGAGTAATCACCACAAATGATTTTTCTTCAAAAATCTCAAAACAAATTGGACATGTATCTCCGAATTCAAAATTCGTAACATTCTTTTTTTCGAACTTCATAATTTTCAATTCACTTTTCACTTTCCGAAATTCTTGTTGTTCCCCATCAAAAGCCTCAACCTTATTATTAAATCCCTTTCTCTTGGTCAAAAAACTCCATATTTTGATTTCCCTCATACTTTTCTTGAATTTTTTTTTTTTTTTTGTAGAGATAGATAAATAGAACAAAGATTT
>JAABOM020000101.1:1001045-1011085 GCA_011800125.2 Solanum clarkiae
TATTATTTATATATAGAAGTGAAAGATGTATTACAAGGAAACATATTGTAACTGTGTTATGTTTGGGAAAGGGGTATTTAATTCCAATCCATTTAAAGTAGGACTGATTTAAACAAATTATTTTTAAAAATAATAAAATAAAATTCAGTAAAAATTATACGAGTTGACTCATGATGTTGAAAAAAAAATAATTTTAATTATTTAATATTTTGAAATTTTTAATATAATATTTTAATATTCAGTTATATATATTACGTACCGTGTTTTATTACCAAAAAAGATACCTTTTAGGAATAGAGTCCTATTTTTATATTTTTTAAAAAAAAAGTTCCATAAAGAATCCACTTTAAATAGGATCGATATTTGATTATTTTTTTTCCCTATTCTAAAACATGGCCAAATCTCAATGCTATTTGTAATCTTTGTTTTGTTTGTTTTTGCTTCTTTCAAATTTTTATCTGAGCTAGCCCATATCGATAGCTTTAACAGTTTGTTATTGCTTCTTTCAAATTTTCATCTAAATTGAGTCTGGTCTATCCATATTGATAGCTATAGGACTTTGTTTTTGCTTCTTGCAAATTTTCATTTAATCTGAGTCGACTCATATTGATAGCTCTACGATTTTGTTACAATGATTTTCAATGAAGCAAAAAACAATTCCTCTATTGTTCTTGATATTCCATCCCATGATCAAGAAAACCATGATGATGAACAATGTTGTGCAAACAACAATAATTATTATTGTTGTCTACTATTCAAAAATAATAAATGTACTTACTAGGAGGTTTTGTAATTGTTTTCTCTTTTTTGTTACTTAAAAGTTCGGTGCATTAAAATTCTCGTTATGCGCAAAGGTCCATTGCACGCAATATTCTGGCTAGAGGTTGTTTCCAAGGTTTGAAGTTACTCCAAGATTCTCCTTCTTAACTAGATGTGATTGTAATTTAAATTTTATTATTATTTAAATTTTATTACATGGTTCATATTGAATGATTATTACATATTGTTACGTAATCTTTCATATCGTTAACGATAGATTTAAACGATATAATACATAACAATCAAAATAAATATAGTACTTAAACAAACAAAACAATACAATGGGCAATAATCATCCAAACAAGGTGTTAGTGTAATTGTATCGTTACCTTAATTTTTTGCTTCTCATTTTGCCATTACTTATTATCTAATAGTCTTATTTTATCGTTTACCTTACCTTTTATAATTAGCTCTACTCATATCTTACTTTTCTTTAAGGTTTAATCCTTCTAATAGTTACATCAACTGTTTCGAACATCACCTATGATAATTCAAAACAACATTTTTCTAATTAACTGACTTGAAAGATAGGTTCTCTTCTTTAGCAATGGTCAGCATTCTCCAAGAGGCGAAAGAAAAATCCCAAGTCAGATCACTGATAGACCCCTATTGTATTGGAATTAGACGCCCATCTTTTTACTTTTGTCAATGAATCTCTTCCATGTTCGTAGTATAGAAATACTGTGAATAAATTTAAATAAATGACCAATAATATAGAAAATATTATAATTTATTTGAGAAAGGTGGTAACAGAAAAAATGATAATAACCAAGATAATCTGTAAAATAAAATCATCATAATTGTTGATTATATATTTCAAACAAGGGAAGGATAAAAAGAGTAAGAGTAATGATAAAAAAAAAGAATGAAGTTGCTTAAGGAACATAATGCTATGATATTTATCCTATCAATTTGAGACACGATTATCTAAAACATTCTCTATGAGAGCAACTTTTTATTTTCTTATATATTTTCGAAAATATTGTACAACCTGAAAAATATGATAGTATGAAGTATAAATATCGTTACACCTATACTAAAAAAATATGATTTATAGCAAAAATATTTTTAAAACAATAAAAATAAAAATTTAACGCCCAAAGTGCGTTTTTACGCCCAGACTTACACTCCAATTCTAGGACGTATGCCCTATGGATCTATGTTTTCAATTTACGCCCCAGAGCATTTTTAGTATGCCTCGCCCCAAAAACGTTTTTGAAAACACTGATCTCAGCCATCCGATTACTTCTATCTGATTTACAAGTACTGAGATTCAAGCACAAACATAGGAATGGCAAAAGTAGAATTCATTCTCAAATCATATCAATCCAACATAACTTTGGTTCCATTTCAGATGCCTTATGATATAGAAGGAAGATATGCTCATGCTTGGCGCTGTGTTTGCACGAGCTAAAGATACACAAACATCAGCATGGAAAAAGGAAAAAAAACAGAACTAAGAGTCACTAATTTGTTCCAAACTAGGCATGGATGTTCCTGCTAAGAACGACTTGACGAGAGTGAGAGCTTGCTTTGGTCTATGCAGAGGAACTTCATGTCCAGCACCTCTTACTGTAACGAGTGTCAGCCCTTTGTACTCCTGAGTCCATCCACCAACCTGTTTTACGCGTTAATCATAGTAGTTGATAGTAATTTGACAGGATCAGAATTGATACTAAAGCAATTGTAGAGCTATAGATAGATTGAATTTGAAGTACTTCTTGAAGGACGACAAAATTGAGCAATGAAAGTACCTGACCGTCCTCATACCAAGCGCGCCAAGGACCAACCATTGGCAGTTTTAGAGCGTCTATGCTGTAACGGGTAGATGTAACTGGGATTACAGCATCTGTGTCACCACTGCCATAAAAAAGTAGGCGAATAAGGCTTTACTACTATGACATGAGAAAAAGAATAAGTTTTTCCGTAAAGAGTTCGGAATAGTGTAAGACAATGATAATTGGCATATGGAGAATGTAATCTTGTAGTTTGTTAGACAGGATTAGCATTAAACTCAATGAACACTATAAGAATAGTGACATCATTCACTATTGTAGGTTCCCGCATTAATAATTGGTATGTGTCCGACATGCTATTTAAGGTTTCTACTTGTTTTAATCGAACTCCAATCATAATCAAGAACCAAAACATCATGTTACTTTGTGATGCAATTCCAATTTTTCTAGTTGACGCCCTTCTTTTTCTTACACATAACGGCTTTAGACAGTATGGTCCAAGACTCATATTCCATTTGGCCTATCGAACTCTCCAAATTGTGGAACTAAATTTACCCATTCAATGCATTCACTGACCTTTTTTTTTTACATTCTACAATCGCAATGCTTGCCAACTTAACAAGTGAACTTCAGAAAACAAGGAAAAGCTCCGCATTAGGACTAAAACATACCTGAAAACCCAAATACGAAGGCCTGACTCTATCAGTTCATGATAGACGTCCAGCACTGTCTTGGGAGAATCCTTCCAAGTGTTGTATATTTCATCACTGCAAGTAGGGAAAATGCGTAAATACATAGTGTCTACCTAGTAAAAGACAGTTACAGTTGAAAGATAATAGAGACAAACCCACTGATTAGATTAACCTACAGAATAATGCATTTTCCATTTCGACTCGTATATAATGACATTACATGACTCCTTCAGTATCTGTAAACCCCATGGTCTTTTAGTTTTTCTTTCTTTTAGAAGGCAAGCAACCCTCAACTTTTCAAAACATCGGTCATTTACACTTTTTAAAATAACGTGGTGCCTAGTCAGCTAGCGCGCTCCTCAACTAATACCTTGAGGTACCTAATAACTCCCACCAGCACAGGTACCAAAAGATTCTATCCAGCAAAGCTTGGATAGGTGGGAAGAAATCACCTAGTGGTTTTGCCTTCGCTAGGATTTGAAACGGAGACCTCATGATTCTCAACCCACTTCATTGACCACTAGGTCACACCCTTGGTTGGCCATCCATTTACACTTGTTATCCTCTTCTAGTTTTTATTTTATTATGTATGGAGACGAGGGTTCCAAGGAAACAGTCTCTCTACCTCTATGAGGTAGTGGTAAGGTCTGAGTACATTCTACCCTCCCCAGACTCCACTTGTGGGATTCCACTGGGTATGTTGTTGTTGTATGTATGGAGATGGAAATGAAAGAAAAGAGGGAACAAAGAGAGAGACTCAACGAAAGTGTAACTTGCTGCTGAAGAAGAGAAGAAATAGCGAGGTTGCTGCTAATTTCTGTGAGCAGGTGTTGGAAGAGAAGGAAAGTACCTGCAAGTTTCCCACTTGAATGATGAGTTTCTCTTGTGAACATGAAGAGCATCCTGAACTTCAGGAAGATTGAAGTAGACCTTTGAGTGCTGCTCCGTACATGGATCATAGCTTCTTCTGAGATGGCCCACACTCTATTTAAAGGCATAAACTTTTATCAATGATCAAAATAGTGATCGGTAAAGCTTTTTTCAACATTTTTATCTCCTGTTCTACTCAGACTAGCTGATAATAACGCATTTAGAATTATATTTTCAATCAAATTTAACAGATATATACTAAAATCATCGCATGTTGATAGCATCTCAATCATCCTACAGGAAAATGGAAATAAATAGAAGAAACTATGATTTTGACCATTATCACACCAAATAACCATGCATACTTACTACTCAGACAACGAACATCACGTGAATAGAGTCAAAACTTTTATAACTGAAATTAACGCAAGAGTAAAGTTCCAGTCACTTACATTGCTCCTTTTGAGAAAGTGGTTTAGTATACTAAACTTGGCTGTGCATGCTGGAGTGAAGATGCTGTAGCTATCAATATTTCCCATTTCTTCATTAACCTGATCGAGAATCTTATTACACTGCTCTGAGGGTTTTAGAAATGATTCATGGTCGCACAAAGCATTTGCCTGCTTGTATGTTTGGTCAGAAATAATTCCGGCTGACCACATGAATTGAAATAGTCCTAAGTGATCATGATAGTCATCAGTCAAAGCATTTCCAACCTGCAATGCTCATTACCTAGTGTTAGTACTGAACTACACAAATGCAAATGTTTCGTCTTTGATAATCTTATATGTGTGCGAGCATTTGGTTGAGAAACAAGCACGCATACCAGGAAACCTTTCAAGTTGATCACTTGCTTCTGTACACCATGGTTGTACCTCACAATAGCTTGACTTAGCTGAGGAACATAATGCCCTGGTTCACAACCAGGAATAAGTAAACCACAGTTGTTTCAGTAATTGAATTGAGCTACCAAGATAACAAACGGAAAGAACCAGATTTTTTCAAGGAAACATTGTTTCTTAAATAAAATCCTATCGAAGTTCGTTAATAGCACAATCATGTTAGCAAATAACATAATGTCAGTTGAATATTAAATGACTTCGGATAAGCATATAGTATTTCCTTCTTTAAGTTCCCAATCCATTTGGTAGAAATGTGAAATATTTCTACTGAATACGTTTTATTGTTCTCTCTCTCTCATGATTCGATTGGCAAAATCACGGGAGAATATTCTTCAATATGAAAAGGAAAAGGATTTCTATCTTGATTAAATGTTTTTGTATCCCAACTACTTCTATTGTGATTAATGAGTACTTCCTCTAAACGTCATATATGCTTTACTGTCACGCACGTTCATCAATAACTGCTTCAACAAGAATCCATCAACCACTCCAACCTTAAGGTTTACCACTAGGCTTTAACTAAACTCTGAAGAGTAATCAAGTTGTTTTGATCAAAATTGTTAAGCTTGATCAATTGCAATGCCCAAGAGTTGGCGTTCAGTAAGTTGTATTACTTAGTTGTTTGAACTAGGCTTCGTAAACTTTCTATCAACCCTTTAGGCAAGTGAGACAAACCAGGGCATGAATCTGTAGTGTCAATTATAGCATCGAGCAAATGACATCAATTAGTGAGTTATTAGGTACTAAAGGATCTTTATAACTTCATCTATGAAATAATATATACAAATAATCGAATTCCTGGAATGCTTATGGAGGGAACTCCATAAGCATAATAGACGTATTTTCATCTTGATGACCAGCTACTTGTTTTGCCATGATGCACCCGATAAATTTGGTCACCATCAATTCTCTAAGGTATCTAATCATATATTACTAAATACAGCTAACCAGAAAATGGAAATAGAAATTTCCAGCTTAGAAAAAAAAATTTACCAGCATAGCTCTCTCCGGAAAGATAAAAATCTCTTCCCTTATATTCCAGAAATCGTTCAAGCCACTTCAGTAAGAATGCAAGGGAGTCTGCAGCTGTAATTCAACAATTGAAGAAAATTTAATACGTGTTTGCAGAAATATACGGACAATAACCTAAAGAAAAACATTCAAAAGATCAAACTACTACCTGTCCGAACGTCACCATTGTTGAGATGATCAGATGAAGTGTTTGAATAGGAAAAACCAACTCCAACAGGCGAATCGAGAAATAACACATTTGCAGCTGCAGAAACAGATATTTAAGTCAGACTCCATCCTGATAAGTTCCTAAAAGATGCTTCAGAGAATTATGTCCAAATGTATACACACTGCAGAAGCAATGTCTCTTGGAGTAAAAATGTAGCGCAGATACGGAATATCTGGTGAATTGCTACATGATAGGCTGACTGACTTAATCCTTACTGTGATCATGCAAATTAGTGTTTGCTAACCTCTATTGGTTGAAGAAACACTGGATTCTTATAACTACTTAAGTCCGGAAAGGTAAAATTTGAGGTCAAAGAATCTGTATATAACCTAATCTGACTTGAAAGTGAAATCATGCTCCGTGAATGCCTAATGACATCATTTTCCTAATATAATAAGAGTAAAATCCATTTATCCTTCTTTGAGAAGACAATGATATAGACAGCAGTACTAGCTAAAAGAAGTTGATACTCGTGGTCGCCCCCTCCACCCCTCAAAAGAAATATATAACTCCTTTCCCTTAAAATTTACACATAGAACCATTACAAGAATCAAACGTAACCATAGAAATAATCTCTTTATATCACATCAATCAAGAAGATACCAAAGCGAACACAATAAGCCTTGATTCTCCAATGACATAATTTAAGCTTCCTCTCCAAATCGAAATTAATTTTGAACCATTAAAACCACATGTGAAATCTAAGAACAACAATAAAGTTTGCCCATCACTTACATTCTATGTTTTGACATTGATAAAGTTTTCCTTCTTAAGGTTAGACACATTGAAGTGAATGCCATGAAGTAGGCTAATGAATGTGTAAGCATATATTATACATCTCATAGAAAAGGGCACTTTGACGAGCATGCTTAGATAAGAAAAATCCCTCAACAGTAGCATAAGTTTTTATAGCAAAAAGAAGGGGCATTGCAGAACATACCTAAGTTCCAAGAGTAAGGATTCCAATAGAGGGTCTTCCCGTCTTTCTCAATATGAAAGGGTCCAACTTCCTCAGCTAACCCAAAGGCAATCGACGAACATCCTGGTCCTGTAAGAACCCATAATCAGTAATAAATAAATCATTGGCACAATAAATCACATCAAGCAACCAAGAAATACTCTTTTAATAAATCTTTGTCAGAGGAAAATGATCATCCAACTTCATAGGAATTGATACCTCTTCAACACTGACGGAGCCAGGAATTTACATAAGAGGATTCAAAAGTAGCAATCTTTCAACCCCTTTGAAACTGCACTAGAATTTTCTCTTATGTCAAGAGGATTCAACAGCTTATAAGTAACCCGAAAAACGAATTCTTTATAGTCCTATTAGCACATTATAATTTTTCAACAAAATCCCCTCTTTCTTCAACCTCGTTCCCCCACTACTCTTCAATATTTGTTATATACAACAAAAAGACTCAATGAAACAACAAAAACCAACCTAACACAACTTAAAGGAGAATAAGAAAATATAACAAGAACGCAAATTGTAAAGATATGCCACTTGGACCTAACTCAAACCCAAAAGCTAGATCTTGAATGGAAAAAGTTGTCCCAGTCCATATAAACAAACCACCATCCCTTCCAATCTAAGACTCTAACCCACTCGAACACTCCCAAGCTCAACTGCATGGACCTAGCTCTGATTATAAAGATATGGCACCTGAAACTAGCTCAACCCCAAAAGCTGGCAAATCACCTGTTCATTCCCCAACCAATGTGGGACTCTAACCAACTCTAACAAACACCTTCTATATAACCGAAAAACGAATTCCACATTGTCCTATTAGCACATCATAATTTTTCAACAAAATCCCCTCTTTCTTCAACCTAGTAATTCCACCTCTGCTCTTCAACTTTTGCTATATACAACAAAAGAATCAATGAAACAACAAAAAACCAACCTAACATAAGCTACAAGAGAACAAGAAAATGTACTCCCTCCCCTCCATCCCAACTATAGTGCCTTACCGGGCCACCATACTGTCAGGAAGTTCATAACCCCCTTCGTGAAAAATCATACTATTTATGCATGGTTAAGATAATTTTTTATGCATATATAATATATGTCGAACTCGCTTCAACTAGTTCGTGTCCCCTTAATTAACCACGAGTGCCTTACCTTTCCTTTTTCTTCATACCTCCCAAAAAGATTGTCTTTTTCCAATTCCAACATTCTTACAAATAACACCACAAGATTTCAAAAGTCTAATTTCTTAAATTCCATGCCAATTCAAACCAAGATACTTAAATGCAATGAAACAAAAGAAAGGGTCAAACTTTAGGATAAGTTACAAAACCTCCATTGAGCCAAAGAACAAGAGGCTTTGAAGATGGATCATCAACAGCTTCAAAAAACCAATAAAAAAGAGCTCTTTCAGATTCCTCATTTACATTAACATATCCAGCATAATGTGCAAAGTTCACATTAAACCCTTGACCAGGAAGGTTAGAAACTCTGTCCAATTCTTTTTGTTCATTTGGGGTTACAGAAAAACTACCAGAAACGAAAAATAAGCAAAGAACCAGATAACCCCACATGAGATTTAACATTTTCTTGGAGGGAATTTTTATGAAGTTGATTAAAAATTGAAGACAAGGGGTATATAAAGATTGAATTTTTTTCACTTTTTTTCTTTAATTTTGGTTAAATATGGAAAAAAAGAAACTTTTTGGCCACAAAAGATGAGTGTCAATTATGATTTTGTTAACGTAACGATCAGTTTTAGCTTTCCAATGTCGTGCACATGATTCATGTTTTCGTTTGTTTGGTTGGTTGTTTTATGGACTAGTTTTACGAGAATTTAAAATTTATGCATTTCAAATTTTAAATATCTTTTTAAATTATTTAGTTTTAAATTGATAAATTATATATTTTTAATACATTTTGTGCTATATATTTAGAGTTCAAACTGAAATTATTGAATCAGATAGAATCATAAGCATCGTATTGGTCTTTTCTTAGCTATCTCTCACCATATCAATATCAAAAGTAGAATTAATGAGAAAAAATCATTGAGTATTTGTGAAAAATTTAAATTTGAAATCTCATAAATATTAGAAAAATTGTCAAATTTTAAAAATTACAAACATATAAAATTATAAACTAGCCATTTTATGTTAAATTATTAAATATTTACTTTTAATATAATGGATAAATAACGATGTAGGGCGAGACTAAAATGAAAGTATTTATTAAAGTAAGGATTGGTGATGTTTTTGTAGTGTTGTGCACATGATTTCCATGTTTTTGTTTGTTGTGCTGTTTTTTAAAAAAGTAAGTGGCTTTTAGTGCAATTATTGTTGCAACCTCCCTCATGTATGATGGAAATGTGTATGGTGCAATTGGTTGGCTAAAAGATGTTTGCCAAGTACAAATTTGCCTACTATATAGATGGTTGGTCCTAATTTAAGTGGTTTACTATCTTCTAATTTTTTTTTGGGGGGTTAATTTTCGATCTCTGTACTTTTCTATTTATTTCTATCAATCTCGGATGGAGCCAAAGATTCATTATTTTTTGGCTTGGGGTATAATGGAATAAAGCAAAATGGCTCTTTAAACTGTCTGCGCTTCTTTCAATTGTGAAGTACCACTTAGTCAATGCAACTTTCGACGTTCATCATGGGCCATCCGAAAATAGTCGTCTATGTTTTTAAACATAGGGGTCAGGAGCCTTTGAGGCATTGGGATAATGTTATTGTTTCCATCAATCTCGGATGGAGCCAAAGATTCACTATTTTTTGGCTTTGGAGTATGATGGAATAAAGCAAAATGACT